>OY757545.1:14834752-15004295 GCA_963584105.1 Alviniconcha strummeri
AGCAGTGTTTTGTTGGTGCCCAAACAGTAGTAAGTTTGTTACAAACAACTCAAATAAAACAAGGCGCGTCATTTATAGCCGCCAACAAAGTTTACACCAGCACAAATAAAACCACAATCGTGAATCGAGACGGAACTCTTTTTTTACCCTGGGTAGATGCGTCTCATGTTTACGTGCGTGCTTTGGCGCTATCATGTTGCTTCCACAAGTCATGTTAGTACGCAAACTCCAAACCCTGGTTTACGACATCCTTCCTTCAACCTCTGCCGTATTTAGTTACGCGATAGGGTCCAGAAAACAACTCAAATAAAACAACTTATAGCCGCCAACAAAGTTTACACCAGCACAAATAAAACCACAATCGTTTCAATCGAGACGGAACTCTTTTCTTTCTTTTTTTTACCTGGGGTGGATGCGTCTCGTGTTTACGTGCGTGCTTTGGCGCTGGTTGCTTCTACAGTCATATTAGTAAAAAAAAAAATAAATTCGGAGGGCGCTGACCACGTCGCTGGACAGGTGCGTGGAGATAAAGAGTACCCCTTCAGTAGTGTAACTAAATCTGGCAGAGTTTGGAGGAAGGTGCCGGAAAGCGATGCTCGGAGTGTGGTTAGTACCCAAACCTTTCGGAGGGCGCTGACCGCGTCGCTGGACAGCTGCGCGGAGATAGAAAGAGCGCCCTTTCAGTGGCGTAACTAAATCTGGAAGAGTTTGGAGGAAGGTGCCGGAAAGCGATCCTCGGAGTGTGGGGTAGCCTATTAAAATTTAAATGCAAGTAAATTGAACAATTTACACACACACACACACACACACACACACACACACACACACACACACACACACACACACACACACACACACACACACACACACACAACAACAACAACAACAACAACAGAGGCACCCGGACACACAAGCATTCTGACTATATAAAGCTAAATAGACACTGCTTAAAACTGACAGCAAACGCCCGGGAGACGCACTGAACAGAAAACATGGCAGTACTCACTGAAACTGAAAGTGTGGGCATCAAAGGGCAGGGTTGTATCAGGCCAATGGCAGGGTCGTATCAGGCCAATGGCAGGGTTGTATCAGGCCAGTGGGCAGTGGCAGACAAAGAGGCTGTTGACCTGTGTGACGGAGGCTCCATGCAGCGGATGGCAGCCTGACACGATCCTAACGTACTCGTTGACCGCGGTCACGTCAACGTGGGAGACCAGTGAACCACCGCGCCAGTGCTGTATGGATAGATACTAGTTGTTTGACCTCGGTGTTTCAAGCCGGTCAGCTCCGCATCAGTGTTAGACTGATAAGCAGTCACTGGAACCACCAGCCTTCAGATGAGTTTGTCTCTGCGGTGTTGATGCCATAGTAGCATAATGATGGCGTGGCTGATCGACCAAGGAATTAGTTGGTTATTAAAATCTCTGTCACTGAGAGAATAATTATTCAAGTGTACAGATATTAGATTCGCCGACACAAAGGGGGGGAAACAATGGGTGGGGGGGGGGGGGGGGGGAGAAGAAGAAGGAAAGAGAGGGAAAAAAGAAAGGACTGTAAAATTGGTCCAATAAATATTACGCGACCTTTCATACAGGCCTATCACGCCATTATCGTGACCTCATCGTCGCTTACCGCTGTGTTTATCGTGCACACTATTGAGCTGAGCCGGGGAGTTGGCGATTATACATTACCGACTGGCTATACAGCTGAGAACATACAGCAGTAACGTAATTGACAACAATTATCGTTACGTAAGGTAGCCGAATTACAAGCGGAAGCCAACCCGACCTTTGCTCGGGTCAATTTCACACTGACACGCGTACGTCAAAGTGTATGTAAGGGGGGGGGGGGGGGGGGCAAAATTTGAGTACTCATTTCTCTTTGATTTCTCTCACAGCTCATTATTGATTCATTTGTTCGCGCCTGAGTATGTATGACTTAGCCTAAGGTGGTTGTCTGGGTGTTCAAAACAGTCAAACGGTACTTTGAATCGTTATTTTTAATGCATTCATGTAATGACAGGTGGTATTCTCCCTCTCTCTCACACACACGCACACGCACGCACCCACCCACCCCCCACCCCCCTCCCCCAAAACAACAACAACAACAAAACTAACAACAACAGCGAAACAACCAGTGTGTCGTTAGTAGTCACCATTCAGGCCTGTTGGTTACTGTTGCATTCGTAGGTCATTGCCATGCAGTGTCAGGCACGCACCCTGTCATTTGCAAACATCGGGCAGACAACCGCTGAGCACCTGAATATATGCAGAGGTAAGTTGTCCAGTGTCGCTTTACGTCCACAGAGACTGTACGGACCATTATAGGGACGGGGAGCCCAGGATCGATGGCCACCTCGACTTTTACACACCTCCTGAGCTCTGGATACCTCCTACTCATTACCATTTTTCTTTCATTGCCTTTTTTGTGTCGCTACTGAGACACCCCAGGATTCCTTCTGGGCTCTGCTCCAGGTGTTTGTATTTTGTGACTTCAGAGGGGATTTGGAAGGACTGAAAACTTCCAGAAACAGTAGTCGACATAACATGCTGGTCGGTCGGTTTCTTTCTGTTTCTGTCTCTCTTGCTGAGGGGTCACTGTCTTCTGTGACACACGAAATGTATTCATGCACTGGGCTCTGCTCCAGGTGTTTGGATTTTGTGACTTCAGAGAGGATTTGGAAGGACTGAAAACTTGCAGAAACAGTAGTCGACATAACATGCTGGTCGGTCGGTTTCTCTCTCTCTCCCTCTCTCTTGCTGAAGAGTCATTGTCTTCATGACCCCAAATGTACTTACGAAATGACACACGAAATGTACTTACGCGTATTCATGCACTGCCGCATGATTATACCGTGCACCGCTGTAGCCTATCACTCAAAGCTAGGGGCTTTGATTCCCTATGCGGACAGTGTGACAAAAATCGGTGGGATGCAATAAATATTTCATTCTGCCTGTGGCCGTCTGGGGTTACGTAAAACTGAGAGAGAGAGAGAGAGAGAGAGAGAGAGAGAGAGAGAGAGAGAGAGAGAGAGAGAGAGAGAGAGAGAGAGAGAGAGAGAGAGAGAGAGAGAGACAGACAGACAGACAGACAGACAGACAGACAGACAGACAGACAGACAGACAGACAGCCACAGAGAGAGAGAGAGAGAGACAACTCGAACTCGAGCTCAAAAACTTTATTTTACAAGGATTGTAGTTTAGGTTCAGTCAAAAACCTAACAACTAGTGAGTCCTTGCTAAGCTACTGATGCACAGAGAGAGAGAGAGAGAGAGAGAGAGAGAGAGAGGAGAGAGAGAGAGAGAGAGAGAGAGAGAGAGAGAGAGAGAGAGAGAGAGAGAGATCACGCATGTGGAGTTTGTCGTCACGTAGCACGTAAATAAAACTGAGGTCAGTCACAGGCGAGGTTTGGCTGAGCTGGCAAAGAACACAAAATCGATGACGCGTTTGTACTCGGTGCACGTATTTCATTTCCCCACTGATCCATGCCGCAACGACTGAACTCGGGCATAGTTGAGTCGCTTGGTCGCTTGACAAAGGGGTTTACCCCGAAAATTTGCACGTTGTGTGGTGTCCTATACTAAAGCGACCGTTCTTTTTAACCTTTCATGTGTTTGAATCGCGCATGGTTGTTCGAGCATATTTTGAGACAAAGTCGGCAGAGAATCTTTTCTTTGAGCATATTTTCAGACAAAGTAGGCAGAGAATCAAGCATTTATTGAAAAGCTTCCTGACCCATGACACTGAATAAAGAATTAACTGCCTTGAAAATGGTTTGAACCAGTCTTGCGACTTTATGAGCGAGACATCCAGGAAAGAAAAAGAAAAAAAAAGAAAAAAGAAAAAAAAAAAGCCGAGCGAGAAAGCGAGAAATCGTGAAACAACCCCAGTACAACACCGCTAAACTCAATCAGCCAAGGTCGAACAAGGCAGCACCCACGCATCGACACACGGCACGTGAAAAAGTTGCGAAGGGAAAACAGCTTTGACTGCCCTTCGCGTAAAGGAGTTAGTAATAGATGAGCCTTTTTGCTGGACACACGCATTGTGTTGTGTGTTGGACAGAGAGACTGAAACCATGTGAGAGTGATGACGTAATCATCGTTGCCACTTCAAATACAGAAACGTTACTTTTCTATGGAATACACGGTTATATCAGTGACTAGAAACAGTGCGACGTCGCGGCGGGGCCGATGAGCATGTGTCAGTGTAGGCCTCCCACAAACAAACATATATAAATTTTAGCTTTGTCAGCATTTGAACCGGGAAGCAAAATTAAATGACAAAGGCTAAAACGCTGACCCACCATAACAGATTATTATTCAGTTAGTGTTTGATTACCGGCTTGCATTTATACTGAAATCGGATTAGTAATGCCGTTATTCAAGTTCACAGACCTTGCCGCTGATCGATTGCTGATTGGGTTGTTTTTTTGTTTTTGTTTTTAAAATTTAGAGGTCCGTCATTGTTTTGGTGTAACTTGTTGAAATATGTTTTCATCTGGATAATTGTAAGATCAGTCACTCTAATATCAGTCACATTTTATACTGATATGGGAAAATTTAATTACAAAAAGGAAGAAGAAACTGAGGAAGAACTTATCCAAAATTTAAAAAAACTACGCAAAACTTGCAAGAATGGAGTTACATAAGCTGCACATGTCGTAGTGAAATGACTGCATAACAGCACGTGCAGTTTACTTGATCTACGTACATTGTGTCAATTCAGCGTACTACTACACGTTTTGCTCTTTTCAGTAATGGCCCGGGTCGCTGCCGTACGGGCATGATTGCAAGGCTTGGTTTCTGTATCACAAGATTTATCGCCTTTAACAACTGTCGGAAAGTTGCACGCTACAACAACATCTCTTTGTCCCCCGCCTCTGGGCTTTGTGTGGGACAGACCTATATATATTTGATCAGTGAAAAGAGAGAGTGTTTGACGTTGCTAAGACCTGAGCGTCCTGTGGAATGAGGTTGTCAGGTGCTTGGGTCATGTGATCAAACAAACATGGCTGACTTGTAAGCGCTCCATTCAGAATGGAAAAGAAGCTAGCCACACGCTTTATCCATCTGGACTGGACTCAAAGTGAACATATTAAGGTAATGTATTGTGATTATGACGATTATTTTGACAACTTTGTTCGATGCGTGGGCTCTCAGTAAATGTATAACAATGTTGGCTCCGGGCCGAACGCGACATTCGTCGTCTCCGTGTGTTTCAATGGCGGGCCCCACTTGGTATTTTTGTCTTATTCTTTTTCACAACGGTATGGATGTAGAGACCTCAGTGCATGATAGGAATGTAAATCGCCAACGTCAAAAGTTTCAGCTTTACAGTTTACGCGCTTTGATGTGAGTTGAGTGCCTACTGGGTAGAATACGCTCTATTGTGTATACAACGTATAGTTCGTAAAATTGTACAAACCTAGGACTGCAGTACTTAGTTTCCAAAGTAGAAATTGCCTTTGAAAACTCTGTGTAAATGTATAATGAAAAGAGAGATAGGCGTTCTTTTTATTTTATCTTATGGAAGAATGCAAGGTAACACTATTAGGCAGTGAATGTGACGATACAACCAGCGGTACCAGCGTTTCAACTACCGTTACTGTACCAACACATTCTTTCCCTGTGCAGTCCAGCGTACTAGCTTCCAGCGGAAGAAATATTTTCTCCTCTCCCATGGCACCTTCATTTTGAAAGCGTCATTAAATCAGCACAAGGCTAATTTGCAAGACTCCTTCCTCTTGCTTCTCAGACCCTCACCTGCCCCCCCCCCCCCCCCCAAAAAAAAAGAAGCAAAAAAACAACAACAACAAAAGCAAAAAAAAAAAAAAAAAAGCAACAACAACAAAACAACACACACACACACACACACACACACACACACACACACACACACACACACACACACACACACAGAAAGAAAAGAAAAAGGGGGGGGGGGGGAATGCACACTCACCACTCAATAATAACAAACAAACAAGAAGAACAAGCTGCAGAGCAGACTGCACAAAGGTTCTTCTGCTTCAGCCAGTGCAACATACTGTTGACTGGAACAGCTTGCTTGTCCAAGGATGTGCCCTCTTCTGCCCGAAAAACCAAGCACCGGTGAATGACATCCTTCCTCCAACCACTGCCATAGTTAATCATGCCGTAGGTCTAAAAAACAAACAAAAAACAGCAACAACAACAACAACAACAACAAAAAACAGAAGAAAACAACAACAACAACAACAACAAACTGACAGCTAATGATTTTTGTTGTTGTTCCTGCTCAAGTGGCAGTAAGTTTGTGACAGACAACTCAAATTATATAAGGCATTTCTTTTATAACCACCCACGTTCCTTAAATGCCAGCACAAATTAAACCAAAATCATTTGAATCAAGATGGAACTTGTTTTTTTACCCATGGTGGATGTGCTTTATGTTTACGTGCATGCTTCAGCGCTGTGCTTCAACAGTCTTATTAGTACCCATACCTTTTGGAAGGCTCTGACAGTGTCAGTGGACAGAAGTGCAGAGACAGAGTGCTCCTACAGTGGCATAACCAATAGACGATTTCCGGAAATAACAGGCGAAGATAATTTGATAGTGTTTTCTTACTCCGGGATAGTGAAGTCCCCTGAATGGAGGCAGCAGCTAAGAAGAGCAGATATGCGACAGTTTTAGATCTTCAGGCATGGACCTATTATAATTTATACTAGACTACCAGCTGGGGGAACCTGCTATCCGATCTGCACGTTCCCCGCGAGCAGTGAGTGTTTGATCGGCATTTCTGATGACTTTTCTGCCTTTGTTTATGGGTATCCGTCATCTTGCCCACGTGCTCAGTGTACCCCCAACAAAAGCGTGACTACTCTGCGCTACACCCGCAGGCAGGGACCTGTATAGACAGGCCATGCTTGTAGGAACTTATCAAGTGCAGTCCCCTGGATTTCCGAAGATCGTCTATTCTGGCAGAGTTTCGAGGAATGGGTCAGAAAGTGATGCTCGAAGTGTGCTTCCACCCTTGAGTCCTTCCAGTCCCAAAGTCAGTATATATGTACTATATATAATACTTATATAACCCCTCCCCCTTCTCCCCCCCCCCTTTGTTGTTGTTCTTGTTGTCCCCCCAGCACTGTCCCTACAGTAAGTCTTCCACAGGACAAGGTGAAGTTGGTCATTTAACAGAAGAAGAAGGAGAAGAATTAATACAGTTTTCTCCAGGACTTTTATGGACTGCAGTAATGTACAGCCCACAACTGCTGCCAGACCAAGATCTGTCCTACCCCTTTAATAGCCCAAGACATTCTCTATAGATACATAAATATCCTGTAAGGTCAAGATCTGACAGGTAAAACATTTTAGACAGTGGTTGAGAAGAAGAAAAAAGGGTTGTCATGTGAGTCAGTGCTTTGCAAGTCTTCGTTCTGTCACGTGAATCAGTGCTTTGCAGTCTTTGTTCCATCTAGTGAATTAGCATTTTGCAGTCTTTGTTCTGTCATGTGAATCAGCTGTTTGCAGTCTTTGTTCTGTCATGTGAATCAGCATTTTGTTTGCAGTCTTTGTTCTGTTGTGTGACTCAGTGCTTTGCAGTCTTTGTTCCATCGTATGAATCAGTGCTTTTCAGTCTTTTTTTCTGTCATATGAATCAGTGCTTTGCAGTACTTGTTCTGTCCTGTGAATCAGCGCTTTGCAGTTCTGTCCTCTGAATCAGTGCTTTGCAAGTCTTTGTTCTGTCTGATTCACAATGCTTTACAGTCTTTGTTCTGTCATGTGAATCTGTGCTTTGCTGTCTTTGTTCTGTCATGTTAATTGGTGCTTTGCGGTCTTTGTTCTATCATGTGAATCTGTGCTTTGCTGTCTTTGTTCTGTCATTTGAATCAGTGCTTTGCAAATCTTTGTTCTGTCATGTGAATCAGTGCTTTGCAAGTCTTTGTTCTGTCATGTGAATCAGTGCTTTGCCTTGGTTTTGTTTGCAGATCCGGAGTCAAGACTGATGTGTCAGCCATGTTGGAGCCATACTGCTGTGTCAGCCTAGCGCAGCGCTGAGCAGCATCTCATCATGCCAGCCTCCTTGCTTTCCACAACTGTTCCTGCTGCGTCTTGCAAGCGTTCAGTCTTAGTCACGCTGAGGTAATAGGTCCCCAGACAGTTTCCTGGGGAGCAGAAGTTCTACAGAGGCTTGGAGCGAAACCTCTCTTGGAGAGAAGTCCTGGCAGGTTTTTATAACGAGGTCTGCACCTATGCCTGGGCTCCGTCAAAGCATGTCGCTCACCTCTCTCTCTTCCATGGATAGAGGTTAGTAGTAGTGCGTTTGTTTTTGTCAGTGAACATAGTTGTGGACTTGTGGATGTTTGACGTCACCATTCTTTGGGATGAGGCATGGGATAGCTGCATCCCAGAGGGGCCATATCATTTATTGCTTTTGCTGACACAGTGACAACAAATCTGAAGCAAGAATGACTGCTACAGTGCTAGTGTTCTAAAACAAGATCCAAACACATGAAAAGTTACAAAGAATGCTGTTGATATTGATAATGACAAGACACAACATGCAAAAGCTTTAGGATAAGCGCCTTTCTCAAGCTGCATAGCAACACTTAGACTGTTAAAGTTAAACAATAATAATCAAAATAATACATAGTACTTCTATAGTGCAATGTCCATAACATGACTTAGCTCAAAGCGCTTTACACAAAAAAGTATGTACATATTCACACTGTACAGGGCATCAATAATTATATTAACACCACCTCCTCTACATATGCACATCCACTCAACAGTCAAACTGTGCAGAAAAGGTGTTTTACAAACCAAGAGAGAAGCATTCTTTAAACAACAGTTAAACAGTGAAAAATAAGATGTAGGACATTTGTTTGCTAATTCTTCCAAACATGGGACTTCAAAACAGCATAACAAAACAGCTCAACCAAAAGCTGGTAAGTGTTCTACATCTCATTTTTCACTGAAAATTGGCATGTTGTGTCTTAATTGTCGTAATAAATAGTGTTCTTTTTAACCTGTTATGTGTTTGGATGTTACACAGTGGCAGATGGTTTGTGATGGAGCCCTTCTGAACTCCCCAACAATGACATTAAAAGAAAAGTAGCCTGGAGTTTAAAAACATGTATAAATGCAGGGGGAAACGTGTTTCTGAAGGGACATTTTTTGCCTGGGAACTCGTAACAATCATGAATATATAAACATGTATATTATATTATATATATATTTTATGTATGTGTGGTTTAAGTCACACATGCTCTCTCATCCTTCTAAACCACATCAGTCCTCTGTTTCATTCTTTCCACTGGTTTCCAAGGTTTCAAGGTTTTATTGAGCTTTTGGCCCCTGGGGGCTAGAAAGCAAAGTTACATTCCACAAAGAATTCAGTGTAAAATAAACATTCTCTGCTATATTAATCAATTACAATTTACATGCACTACTCTGTCACTACCCAGTCATTGTGTGTGTGTGTGTGTGTGTGTGTGTGTGTGTGTGTGTGTGTGTGTGTGTGTGTGTGTGTGTGTGTGTGCACATGCCTGTGTGTGTGTGTGTGTGTGTGTGTTTCCATATATACCTTATGTAAATTGTTATGGTAGGACTGTGCTTGAGGTGTGTATAGAATATTGTATTTAGGTTAACATGTATCATGTGAGCACTCATGAGCGCATGATAAATGTACATTATTATTATTATTATGATCTCTGTCTTCAACACTACACCACTCCCTTCCATATTCTCTGCTCAGCTTCTGATACTCTCAGCCTCTGGACTCCTTAGACCAGGTTTTCCCCTGTTGATTCCTTTGCCTTTTCTGTTTTTGGCCCCTCTACGTGGAATGGCCTTCTCCTTCCTTTCTGAAAAAAACACCTCCCTGGGCTCCTTCCTATCTAACCTGTGTTACATGTGCACAGTACTGTGTCCACCAGGCTTCCCACCAATGTTACATTTATGTGTTCAAATTTGGGGGCTGCTTTGTAAGAATAGGTAATGAAACTTGAGAGAAGTATGAAACACTAATTTGCTGGAAACTTCAACCATTTGACTTTATTCTGCAAAAAAACAAACAAACAAAAACAGCAGGAAAAAAGCAAAAGAACTGGTTCAGAAATAAGGAAGTTATGGGCATTCAAAGACAGTGACTGTATGTTTGGTGCCAGAGTCGGAAAAACAGCTGGCGCCAGGAGTTGCTGCATTCCAGAATTGCTGGCAATAAAAGGGTTAAGTTGTTTGTGAATTGTGTATAGTGTACTCTTGTGTGGGGGCACCTGTGTTTTACCGAAATGAAATAAAAAATATTCTTTTGCTTTCTAACCCTCCCCCCTTCCTCTCCCTCCCCCCGGTCCACTCAAGCTGACATTTTACTACCAGGACCGAGAAGTGTCAATGACACCTGGAATTCCATTTTAAACCCCAGTTTAAAAAAGCTGATTAGTCTCTGGTTTGGCAAGAGCTTATGTGACAAATAACACTGGAGTCACTCAACTCTGGAGGGACTGTGGCAAACAAACAGGCTTTCTCCAAAAGATTTGCTAGGCAGGCTGAGCACAGAGGGGGAACATTTGGGTTATGATTTAGCCTTGTGCAGCTTGTAGGTAATGTGTGCACATGGTTCAAAGAGTTTTGTCTGAGAGGTAATGGCCTTGGCAAGGAAGGAGAATTATGCTTAACGTTCACTGCCTGCCCAGTGCAGTCATGGTTCATTAAACCCAGATAATGTCTGCATGCATGCACACAATTACACACGCACACACACACACACACACACACACAGACACACACACACACACACACACACACACACACACACACACACACACACACAGAGTGTGACAGAGCTGTGACACATACACACATGCAAATATATATGCTCACATGCACACACACAAATATGCACGTGCACATGCACACACACACACACACACACACACACACACACATTCATTCACCTACACACACATTCATTCACCTACACACATTCTCTCGCAGACATACACACTCCTGTAACTGATTGGACTCTTCCGTGACTTGACACAACAGTACAGAAGTAGCTTTGTGCAGTCCGCTGTTGTCACAGTCTTCCACCCCACATGACCAGTGCAAATTATTTGGAGTTCACCCAACAGCAGAGGTGTCTCACCAGATTTGTGGATTGCCATTTGCATGCACTGACAGCAGGCCTAAGGTGCCATGGCCCAGTTGTAGGACACTGCTATTATATATATATTAATATACAATGTTCATAAATTAGTCAGTCATCAATCATAATGGCATTGGTGTTTATGGTGAGATCAGGAAAGATAAAAATTGTAATGATTGTGAAGGACATGATATAACGATGATGCGTGTGATGGTGAAAATAGCTTCTCCATCCTTTTGATCTTCTGCGCAGCTGCCACCTTCAAGTGAACGATCCGTATCAAGTGAATAGAAATAATGACTATGAAAATTATGGAACAAAGTTGTTGTTTTTCAAACCGAAACCGTGGATGGGGGGTGGGGGTAGTAGGGAGAGGGGCTTGATCAGCTAATGATTTTAAGTGAAATAATCTAAAGAAACAAAGAAGAAGATGAAGCCTTCCCCACCCCCACCACTCACAACAACGGCAGCAAAAAAGTGGAGGGGGGAATGAAAGCACACACATACAACCAAATGTTCACTGAAAACACCCACATTACCGACAACATTAAAACAAATCATTCTATCATTTAAAAAGTTAGTCAGAAGGGGAAATGGTATGCAGTATTGAAAGCCTGAACCCTTCAAAACTTGCGGCCTTTAGGAGTTTCCACACCACTTCCACCTTTGACACTATCTTCAGTGTGCAGAGGTGTTTTTGTCCTGTACTCAGTGAAACAAATCAGAAAGTTCAAACAAGGTTACAGCCAACAGTAAATATTCTGTACAAAAGCAAAAACAAACATTTGGGGACGGGAGTGATTTCATCAAGCAGAAATTGATTGAAAGCCATTTAATCATCGTAACTATCAAGGATTATTGCTGAAGGCTTTTAGCTGTGCCTCATAAGCATACTCGCTACATTAACTGCCTGAACTGCACAGGCACTAGTGTAGCTGGGTTCTGTAACCTTACACAGACCTGGACTAGGTAAGCTTTGTACAGGTAACTAGCTGGGACCTCCTTCCATTTTACACTGTGGCTTGCTTACTTGGGCCTTTCCATAAACTAGCTGGGGTGGCGTGTTTTTGTGTAATTAGTTTTACGCTGGCTGGCTTAGATTTGTGTTGACATTGAGCTTGTGTACTGCAGCACTAGTACTTGACAGTGGATTTTGTCATTCTCTGCTTTCCCCTGAGTGGAAAAGGGGTGCTATTGACGTGGGTGTAGGAGAGGGGGTGTTTGGGTCCATGATTGTATGAATGATTAACTTTTTCACATCACATCACGTCTGTGCTGGCAGTGGCTGATGTTACTGTTGGTGACGTGCAGGGACTTAGATGCAGTAGTTGATGTTTGTATGTTGTTCTTACAACAAGAATGTTGGCCATTTAGTTTTTTACGTGCAGGGACTTAGATGCAGTAGTTGATGTTTGTATGTTGTTCTTACAACAAGAATGTTGGCCATTTAGTTTTTTTAAATTGATGTTTTGATAATGTATGAAATGCATTTGTTCCTCGGTGAAAATAGGCACAAATGACCCCAAGGCAATAATTAGCGTGAAGCTAATGAAGTTTGCATTGTCATACGCAGCTACCATGAAAGGAGGGAAGCAGTTGTTGAGAAAGAGTTAAATAACTGAGTGAAGGGCAACCCTACTGCAGGACAAGGACAAACACAGAGACACACAGGTATCCCCCAGGGCACCACCTGCCAGTATGCAGAAGTCTGGCCCCACAAGGAGCTGCAGGGTCTTTGCCTTTCATGTATATAATATAGAAAAGATCTCTCTGATTAACATCAGGTTCACGCTAAGTGGTTCCCTTCCCTCCCCCATGAAGGATTCAACATAGTATCATGCCCCCTACACTCTGCGTGCACTCCAGGGGCAACTGGTGTCTTCTTTATCCAACACTATATAAGAGCACCCATTATTCATGATCGGACCTAGGCCTGGAATCAAGGATGAGCAAGCTGGTGTCAGTTTACAGTGATTTAAAGAACCATACCATGAACAGAGTCAAGGGTGAATAGGTGCAGTGAGTAGTGACTACATTGTACTGCCAGTGGATGACTATCATTTGTCATCACAATGCTTGTCGCAACAAATGTTTGTCACAACAAAACTTTTGTCGCGACGAATATTTGTTTCAGCCAACATAATTTTGTCGTGACAAAGTCATCACAAACACGTTTGTCATGATAAAACATGTCTTTTGTTGTGACAAAAGTATGCTTGTCGCAACAAAACTTTTGTCGTGACAAAAATTATACTTGTGGCAGCTTTCGCCAATGATAGATGACAAGCACACAGTTGTGTAGAATATTATTCATGATTGGACCTAGGCCTGGAATCAAGGATGAGCAAACTAGCATCAGTTTACAGTGATCTTGCAGTGAACAGTCGCATGTGACTAGGTGCAGTGTTTGCCGGTGGATGACAAACACACAGTTGTGCAGGATATTAAACAGCAATGCAGTGAACAGTCGCAGGTGAATAGGTGCAGTGTTTGCCGGTGGATGACAAACACACAGTTGTGCAGGATATTAAAGAGCAATGCAGTGAACAGTCGCAGGTGAATAGGTGCAGTGTTTGCCGGTGGATGACAAACACACAGTTGTGCAGGATATTAAAGAGCAGCGCAGTGAACAGTTGCAGGTGAATAGGTGCAGTGTTTGCCAGTGGATGACAAACACACAGTTGTGCAGGATACTAAAGAACAATGCAGTGAACAGTCGCAGGTGAATAGGTGCAGTGTTTGCCAGTGGATGACACACACAGTTGTGCAGGTATTCCCAGGCAACCTGGCCAGCTTAATAATGCAAGAAGCACAAGGAGCTGTGTGAATAAAGAAATTTAGAACTCAGTCTCAAGTTTTCAGAGCGAGCATCTAACAGGCACAGTTTTAGTTTTTTTAATTGAACTAGAAAGGTACTTCTGGACTGCAATTTGGAACAGTAAAAACATGTGATGTTGGTGCAATATCTTACTGTATAATGTGTTCTATGGCAGACCATGTAATGGATTAATAAAATTGTGTTGTATCTTGGTACTTCAGCCATTGATTCGTGCCCAAATATTTTTGTTGCAACTAAAAAAAAAAAAAAAAAAAAAAACCTGATGCAAAAAGCCATCCAGTTTTTTGCAAATGGCAGCTTCCTCCAAAACACAAGACAAGAAGTTGTTGAACAACCCCTTCTTTGTATAAATGAAGCTGCTTTTAAAAGGTTCATGCCAGCAGAATGCAAAAATTGCACACAGCTGTAACAGAATAACAAACAACGTGTGTCCTAGATATCAGGTGGTCAGCTTAAATGTAATGCATATTACATGAAGCGCCTTCAGCCCTGGGAAAAGAAAACCTGGAGATTCTATGAGGAGAATATGAAATGTGCATCTCTCCTTCTTTCTTAAAGTTGCTGAACCCATTGGCTCCCTGCACTTTTCACAGTTTTGACAAATTCTGTTATTACAGCGCTTAATTTGAAACAGAATCACACACAGGCCTCAGAACCCTAAAAGTATAATTGCCACATACCTGTTCTTCAGTGGTACCTTGTGCTTGTTGTCCTTGCCCCATCCCACAATTACAACCACTATAATAAATAATAATGTACATTTATCATTTGCTCATCAACGCCCTGAGCGCTCACATGATACATATTAACCTAAATATGATATTCTGTACACATGTAGAGCATAGTCCTACCAAAACAATTTACATAAAGTATTATACAAAAACTACAACAACAAAAAACAAAACAAAAATGCACTAGAAACACACACCAACCACACACCAACCACACACACACACACACACACACACACACACACACACACACACACACACACACACACACACACACAGTGACTGTAGCAGAAACTGGGTACTGATATTAGTTAGGATGGAAATACTGTGAGAGGAGGAAGGTTTTCAGTTTGGCTTTAAAAGAAGAACCACTACCACATTGTGTTTTTCTTTCTCCACCCACGACCACACACCCTACCCCTCAATGTACTGGGTTCACCTCCTCAGCACTTTCTTACGGATAGTTGCTGTCACTACCACTGACATCGGCTGGGTCAACCTTGGCATCCCCTTCCTCTCCAAACATGTTTTCTTCATCACTTTTAACTCCATAGCCCAGAATATCCATAATAAAACAAGCCATTCCCTCTCCAGTCCAATGGAGTGCCACGCCACCCCATCATCTTGGCAAGGAGATCTGACACACATTGAAAACTCAGTGGTTTTTGTGTTTATTAACTTAAAACTGACTTTTAGAACTCCAAAATGCAATGAAAACATCGCCAAGCAAGCTTCTGCATCCTCAACTACATCACTGATCATGTGACTGGGATTCCCCCAGGTTTCCCAAAATGTTGCTCTAAACTGGGTTGTCATGAATCTGCACCAGAATGTATGGTCGGGAGTGAACGGCTTAATAGACTTTTTGGCTTGTGTATATATATATTACATACATTGGGGGAAGTGGGGGAGTTGCTTGCATACACTGCATCTTGTTGAGCAGAAGGTGAACCTCAGAGTATCCAGCTGTGCCACACTGAAAAAACAAACAAAACAAAGTGCACAACACCAACAGACAAACAAAACAAAGTGTGCAACACTAACAAACAAACAAAACAAAGCGTGCAACACTAACAGACAAACGAGACCAAATGATATCATTTTGGGGATGCAAAACCCCGGTAATTTTTTAACCAACTGATTTGTTTCCAGACATGTCACTGGCATCCCTGACACACATCCCTGCATCCCGGCGCAGCAGCACGGCTGCCTTGCAGCCCCAGCGCCACCTGGAGGAGAGCAGGAAGGTGCGGGGGATTGAGCTGACCACTGATGAACTGGCCAGGCCCCCTGCATTGGGCTCCAAGAAAAAGAAACGCCGCAAACACAACATCACCGCCAACCTCAGTGGCACACGCTATGAAGTGGGTGAGTCGGGGGCTGCCGCTGCTGCTGCCACCATGCCCGTGAACTCACAGGCGGAGTTTTGTTTGGGTGCACCAGTTAACGCATTGAAGCTGCGTGAACGCACTTTTGAAGTCTATACCCTTATAACGTGTGGACCTGACCTTGGGTTCCTGTGTGACGCTGCAGTCAAAATCATTGAGCACTTGGTCTTTTTTGTGTGTGATTTTGTTGTTGTTGTTTACACAAGAAAATCAGATCTAGTTCATTGCTGGCAAAGATGGTCATTGCTTTCTTTTGTGGAAGGAAGGTTGAACCAGCACATAAGGTTAACTCTAGTGAGAGAATGGCGCTTTATAAGAATGATCTATTATCGTTATTGAGTTGGTTGAGGAAAGATGGGTGGTTAATATTTGTTGCTGACATATATCTGTGTCTTCAAAAAAATGGAGAGAGAGAGAGAGAGAAAATACGGTGAATGTGCTCAGACACAGCAAAACGGAGGCTAGAAGGCAGTTGTGGGTGAAGTGTGCACATGACAGATGATGTGAAATGAGTGATGTGTGGCATGACATAAATGGTATACATAGTATTGACAATACCTGTTGCAGTTCGTCAGATGGTGGAGAAGGTTGGCTTCTCAGTGGCCAAAGATGATGATCCAAACTCGTAAGTGCTTCACTGGCTTTTTTTCTGTCTCATCTGCCTGACCACTGTTCGGTACAACCATAGCTGTGCAGTGACACTGATGGTATAATTTAGCAATCTGCAGAATGTTTTAAAATTGTAGAGCACAGTCTCAAAGCATCACTGAGCTCAGGAAGTCTGTTTTAAATAGGTTATTCTTGTACTCCTCTGCAGATTACCCCATTGCTGCATTGCCATCTACAAAACTTTACAGTAGCCCTGGAAATCTGTTTTAAAATAAGTTACTCGTGTACACTCCTCTGCAAATGACCCCGTTGCTGCATCACCACACGCAGTGTCCATTGCCGTCTTCAGAAGTGTAGGACAGGGTTAGTGTTTTACTGCACTGTATGCACTGTGTCTTTTACAATGCACTGTGTCTTTTACAATGTCCAGTTACAAATACACACCCAGTAGGACAGGGTTGCTGTTTTACTGCTCTGTCATGCACCATGCCCCATGCCATCTACAGTTACATGCACACCCAGTCAGATCAGACATGATAGATGTTTTACTGACTTGTCTTGTGTCATGCAGGCACACCCAGTCAGACAGGGTAACTGTTTTACTGCACTGTGTCGGGTACCACCTACAGTTACATGCAGACTCAGACAGGGTAGTTGTTTTACTGTGCTGTATCGGCAGTTACATACACACCGAGTCAGACAGGGTAACTGTTATACAGCACTGTCTCGGGTACCATCTGTAGTTACATGCAGACCCAGCCAGGCAGGGTAACTATTGTAATTTCATGCACAGTGTTTCATACCATCTGTATACAGTTGCATGACCACCCAACCAGCCAGCATAACTATTTTACTTCAGTGTCAGGTGCAGTGTCCCATACCATCTGTATTTACATGCGCACCCTGCCAGACAGGGTAACTGTTTTACTTCAGTGTCATGTGCAGTGTCCTGTGCAGTGTCCTGTACCATCTGTAGTTACATGCGCACCCAGTCAGACAGGGTAACTGTTTTACTTCAGTGTCATGTGCAGTGCCCCATACCATCTGTAGTTACATGCGCACCCCGTCAGACAGGGTAACTGTTTTACTTCAGTGTTACATGCGCACCCTGTCAGACAGGGTAACTGCTTTACTTCAGTGTTACATGCGCACCCTGTCAGACAGGGTAACTGCTTTACTTCAGTGTCATGTGTAGTGTCCCATACCATCTACAGTTGCATGTGCACCCAGTCAGACAGGGTAACTGACAGTTTACTGCATTGTCGTGTGTAGTGTCCCATACCATCACCAGTTGCATGTGCACCCAGTCAGACAGGGTAACTGACAGTTTACTGCATTGTCGTGTGTAGTGTCCCATACCATCTACAGTTGCATGTGCACCCAGTCAGACAGGGTAACTGACAGTTTACTGCATTGTCGTATGCAATTTCTTACCATGTACAGTTAATGCAGACCCAATAGGACAGGGTATACCTAGCTGTTTTACTCCATTGTTGTTTGATCATCTGCAGTTAGATGTGCATGTACACTGTAACCATGTAAGTGATTTTATTTGGCCTTGTGATTTCAGGTATTTGATATGGAATGACTGTTTTGTGTCAACGGATCGCGTGGCAGAGTTGAAGCCTTACCAACGACTGAACCACTTTCCCGGCATGGGGGAGATCTCGCGGAAAGACTGCCTGGCTAGAAACATGGCCAAGTAAGTACTGTCCATGGAGATGGTGCCCCCAGTCTTGTCAGGACTGTAGGAGATAGGAGAACGCTGAGTGTTTTCCAGTATCATTCCAGCTGTGGAGGTGGCGCCCCAGTCCCATTGAGTTACTTTCCTAGACATTGGGAGAATACTGATTGTTTTCTGTTTCATTCACAGTTACACGCACACCCAGCAGGACAGGGTAACTGTTTTACCGCATTGTCATTTTATCAAGTAAGTACCAGCTGTGGAGGTGGTGCCCCCTGTCCCATCAAAATGATTGCTGTCCCAGTGCATCAGTCTTTCAGTCACAATCCTTGAACAGCAGGCCTTCATAGCATGGGTCCCAAGGGAATGAAGCAAAAGCTTGAGAAAGGCAGGTTCAAAAGAGAGAAAGGTGTGTGTGTGTGTGTGTGTGGGGGGGGGGGGTCAGAAAGAGTGGAGGGAGAGGTTGACAGATGGTATGAGGCAAATAGGCACGCAGCTGGGTGCAGAGTTCCCCACAGCATACCCTGCCCGCAACAGGGCACAGTGATTTTCTCTTTCTCTTAGCATTTAGCTTCTTTTTAGCTTAATTATGTGGAGGTTTGTTTTGATGAGGAAGAGTTCCAGACAATCATGCGTCCTCCTCCACAAAGCTGCATTTGTTGTCAGAGTCGTCTCATTTTTATGCCTGTAGAATGCACAAGCCATTTTAAGGTGTATGCTTTACTGGTTTGCTAGCCTGCCTGGCTTCCCGATGCAGGTGCGTTTGAGCAGTGCCTTTTCATGTTTTTGTTTCTTTGTCTGTGTTTGCAGAATGCAGAAGGTCTTCCCTGAAGAGTACAACTTTATACCAAGGACGTGGATTTTGCCCGCAGACTACGGACTGTTACAGAATCACGCCAAGGACATGCGCGCCAAGAAAAAGATGAGAACATACATCGTCAAACCAGCCAATGGGGCGCAGGGTCATGGGTAAGTCTGAACGTCTGTCTCCTTGTTTGGTATTGGTTTGCTTCAGATGGGAACTTTGCCCAGGGAAATGTGGGGTATGTGCTTCTTCTGAAGAAAGCCAGCTGCCACAGGGTCCATAACCCAGGCTTCCAGTTTATTCCTAGCAGTTGAATTTCTGCAGGAAATTTGCCAGGACAGTGTTTAGTTGGCGTCTATGGGTTCTTGAAAGTGTGTGCTGCCCATGGGATAGGGTATGGGGATCTCATTTGTTTCATCCTATTGTCTGTTTTTGTTGTTGTTGTCTCAGTAAATCTGAGGGACTGGATATTGAGCCAGCCACCCTTAAACCGTCCAGAGGGTCTGTTTGTCGGTCTCTTTACCTGCCTGATTTTCTTGGTGTACTTATCCATCTTTGTCTGTCTGTCTCTTCCTCCCTTCCTCTTGATTTTCTTTGTGTACTTATCCATTTTGTCTGTCTCTTCCTCCCTTCCTTTTCACCCCTCTCTCTTCTTTATTGTTTGAATTCAGCCACATCTGCAGAAAGAGAAGTTTTTATTCAACAACAAATGTTATATTCATCTTTGAAAGCACACATCCAAAAAGACTTCACTCTGCAGTTGTGTATGTATATGTATGCTTGATGCTGGAGCAATGTGCACATAATTATTTGTAAAAAAACAACAACCTTTCATTCTTTGTTTAATTTGTTAGCTATAGCTGCCTTGCTCTTGATTGTACATGTAGCCTTCTCTGCATTCCAGACATATGTATTCAATGATAGGTCTTTGGGTATGAATAAAAAGTCACATGATTAGTATTGGCTCATGTTGTGCTGATGTTGACTAACTTAAGTTCAGTGTGTTGAAGACCAGTTGTTTTTTTTATTAAAAAAATTGAGGGGCATGGGTGAGGGATGAGCAATATAACTGAATTTGTAAGTGACATTTCCAGTAAATCTTGCCAGCAGTGGTTTGGGTTAGTGGCACAATGAACATGTTTCATGCTTTGCTATGCTTTCTTTTCCACAGCATCAGTTTGTACCGAAATGCAGAGAAGATTCCTCCCAGCGAGCACTTCATCGTTCAGGAATACATTGACAAGCCCCTGCTGCTGGATGGCTACAAGTTTGACCTCCGTGTCTATGTCCTTGTCACCTCGTGCGACCCACTGCGAGTCTTTCTCTTCAATGACGGGCTGGTGCGGCTGGCCACAGAGAAGTACCTGGCCCCTCAGGAGAACAACATTGTGAGTAAAGAGGCAGTCACCAGCTTCTCTTCTTTGACATGCATTTTTCGGAGTGTGTGTGTGTCGGGGGGTGTTGGGGGGGGGGGGGGGGGTGTTGGTGCTTTTTCTCTCTCTCTCTTTTTGTTGTTGGTCCTAGTTACTGTTGTGGATGAGAATCTGTGTTCTTCCTTGATGCTTCACCAAGCTAGAACCTTTGAGGTGGAATAGCTCAGTTGGTAGAGGTGTCAGACTGAAAAGGCAGGGGCAGTACTGATGTAGGTTCAGTTTCCTAGCGCAGCAAGGGAGTTTACACACAGCCCCTGTGCTATAATGTTCCACAGACCCCTGCGTGCAATCAGATGCGTCATCCGTGCGCATGCTAAAATAATATCCCAAAGGCTGGTGGCCATACCAGTGTATGGACATTTGAAAATACTGCACCCACTGGTAGGAATGAGTTGTGCTGCTCCTTATCATTGGCAGGAGCTGCCACAAGTGTCAGTTTTGTTGTGACAAAATGTTTGTCTCGACACGCGTGTGTTTGACGCAACAAACGTTTTTGTTTCAGTGAAACGTGTCTTTCGTTGCGACAAAAGTATGCTTGCTGCGACAAAACATTTGTCGTGACAAAATTATGTTTGTCGCGACAAAATATTTTTGTTGTAACAACACTTTCGTCACGACAAGCGTACTTTTGTCGCAACAGAAGACGTGTTTTGTCATGATAGCTCTTGATGCTGCTATCACCATACACGTGCATGGCATCCCAGATATCCCTCAAGGGGTTAATGAAATACTGGAGAGAGAAAAAGAATGGGTCATGGGTGCTGTTTGGTGCTGACAGTGGTAGCCTATGTTGAGGTGGATGTGGGGCTCCATGTCACCTGTTTTTTATGGCTTGACAGGTTTTTATGGCTTGACAGTGGATGTGGGGCTCCATGTCACCTGTTTTTATGGCTTGACAGTGGATGTGGGGCTCCATGTCACCTGTTTTTATGGCTTGACAGGTTTTTATGGCTTGACAGTGGATGTGGGGCTCCATGTCACCTGTTTTTATGGCTTGACAGGTTTTTATGGCTTGACAGTGGATGTGGGGCTCCATGTCACCTGTTTTTATGGCTTGACAGGTTTTTATGGCTTGACAGTGGATGTGGGGCTCCATGTCACCTGTTTTTATGGCTTGACAGGTTTTTATGGCTTGACAGTGGATGTGGGGCTCCATGTCACCTGTTTTTATGGCTTGACAGGTTTTTATGGCTTGACAGTGGGACTGGGAGTCACCTTTTTTGGAAGTAAAAGGTGAAGAGGGCTCAGTCTGTTTAGCTTGATCAGTTGGGTTGTGGTACAGCATGTGTTTGTTCTGTGTGCGTGTGGTTATCTGCATGGAGAACCAAGGCACTGTCCTTTTTATCCACATAGCCTGTTTACTCATTTGACTTGTTAGTCTTAGGGAGATGCTTATGTTTGGAAGTTTACCTGTGTGCATGTCTGTGTATGTGTGTGTTTGTGTGTGTGTGTGTGTGTGTGTGTGTGTGTGTGTGTGTGTGTGTGTATACATGTGTGTGTGTGTGTGTGCACGTGCATGTGCATGCATGTATACACATGTTTATAACGTGTATTTTGATTTTAAAATGTTGCGTATTGCCCTCTTTACTTAATCATGGATTCATTCAGTTCGCGTCAACCAGCCCTTATAACTTGATAAGCTGATCTGACTCACCATCTGCTTTCATAATCCACCATTTTCTGAACCACTTGTATCCGCACCTGACAAATTTCTTTTTTTTTTCTTCAGAACCACCTGTACATGCACCTGACCAACTACTCGGTCAACAAACACAATGAGTTCTACGAGCGCAATGTTGGCATGGACTCAGGCAGCAAGCGTTCAATCCGCTACTTCAATGAGTACCTGCGTCACAATGACATTGATGTGGCTTTGCTGTGGCGGAACATTGCTGACATGATCACCAAGACGCTGATTGTGGGCGAGCCCCACGTGTTACACGCGTACAGAATGTGTCGGCCCGGTGTGCCGTCATACAGTGACAGTGTGTGTTTTGAGGTGCTAGGCTTCGACGTCATGATTGACCGGAAGTTGCGGCCCTGGTTGATTGAGGTGAGTTGTGTGCGTGGGTGTGCACGTGTCACTGTGTGCAGGCCTGGAAGTGGCTGGTGTGTGTTGCTCTGGGTGTGTTGTGTGTGTGTGTGTGTGTGTGTGTGTGTGTGTGTGTGTGTGTGTGTGTGTGTGTGTGTGTGTGTGTGTGTTGCTCTGTGTGTGTGTTGGTGTGTGTATGTGTGTGTGGGTGGGTGTTTGTGTGTGTGTGTTTGTTTGCATGTGTGTGTGTGTGTGTGTGTGTGTGTGTGTGTGTGTGTGTGTGTGTGTGTGTGTGTGTTTGTTCATGTATTGTGTGTGTGTGTGTATGTTTGTTCATGTGTGTGTATGTATGTGTGTGTGTGTGTGTGTGTGTGTGTGTGTGTGTGTGTGTGTGTGCACATGTGCATGTGTGTGTGTGTATGTGTGTGGGGGTGGGGGTGTCTGGATGTGTGTGTATGTGTGTTGTGTGTGTGTGTGTGTGTGTGTGTGTGTGTGTGTGTGTGTGTGTGTGTGTGTGTGTGTGTTGTGTGTGTGTGTGTGTGTCTTCGTATTGATGAAATAAAGTGGGTCCCGGTGCTTTTCACAAGTGAATGCCGGTTCCTGTGCTGAGTGCCCGTAGAATATGTAGATGGGATGCAAAGTATATGTTAATTGTGTATGCTGACAGTGATGTGATACATTGTGCTTTGATTTTGTAATGAAAAGATTTTGTAATGAAAGTGTCATCATAATGATAATAGCTTTTTTGGGAGCACACTTTCTGTGACTAGACCATATGCACTTTACACAAGGTCGGGGAGGGGGGTTGTTGGGGGGGGGGGGGGGGGGGGAGTGGGCAGGATGAGAATTTATAGGAGCCCCGTGCCATTCTAGCACAGAAATAGACTTTAACTGCGTAAACTGGCAATAACCGTAATAATAACGCTTACTGTACACTTACTTTAAAACACATACACTTGCAAACATCACTGCTGACAGGTACATATGGATCTTTCCAACTTGTGAACATTTACTATTGTAGATCCAAATGCAGAAAAGTTTCAAAAGAACGCTTATTTACTGTGACGTAGACACACAATCTGCAAATCTGGTAATTCCCTTTGTCAAGCTAGAAAACAACACTACAGTTTACTATTGTAGTCTAGTTAAGAAAATAAAGAAATTTAAAGGGAAGAAGAACTTGTTTTAAAATATTTATGTCGGTTGTAAGCAAGTGAAATGTAAATATTGAGATGATTATTATTGACTTAGTTTTGCATGTACATATGCGCGCATGCATACACATGCACACACACACACACACACATGCACATACACACACACACACACACACACACACACACACACACACACACACACACACACACACACACACACACACACACACACAGGTGCAGAGGGGGCTTTTTAATTATATGCAGGTTTAAAAAGATGAGTTTAAGGCTGACTTGAGAGAAGATGTGGAAGATGAGTGATGAATAACATATGGTAATGAGTTCCCATCTTTCACTGCTTAGGATCTGTGAAAAAAAGAAGTTTGTTGTCCAGAATGTTTTGTTTCTGTGACAGGTCATTGCTAGGTTTTTGTGTCCAAAAGGAGTAAAGTTGTGTGTAGACAATCAAGAGTTCAGGAAAATCAACTGGGAATGTTTCACTGAAATAATTGTACCACACAGTTGTACTGGATTCTTGAGATGATTGGTAGCCAGTGAATGTTCTGAGAGAGGGGTTGATGTGTTCATGCTTGCAAACGATGGTGCCTGCAGTCTGGCTAGAATCTGTGATGACTGTTGATAGCCTCTGATTTAGGTGTGGACAAAATGATTTGCACCAAAGGTTCTGATCTGGGCATGGACAAAATGATTTGCACCAAAGTTTTTGATTTGGGCATGGACAAAATGATTTGCACCAGAGGTGCAAGGCTAATGCCTTAATGAGATGACACACTCTGGCACAGTAGATGGATCTGTCAGTCAATGAAATTAATGCAGCGGAATCTTCAGCTAGATGAAATTGGCAGACCCCACCCAAAGAAAGAAAAAGACATGCTAATTTTTCAGACTGCCTTTACAGTGGAGATGAAATACATCAATTGGGAATGATGTGAATATTGAAAATGTAAAATGAAAGGACTCTTAGTCTTACTGATGTTTCTTTTCTCTTATTATTTCGTTCCTGTTTTCTTGTGTGTGCAGATTAACCGTTCACCCAGTTTTGGCACGGATGAGAAGCTGGATTTTGATATCAAATCAGCTTTAATAGAGGACACCTTTAGGCTGCTGAATATCAAGTAGGTTCTTGCACAGGGCCATGCTTTTGTTGGGTGTTGTTGTTGCATAACTGTGTTGGTGTTCTGTTGTTGTGTGTTGTTTTGTTTGTTACAATACTTGGGAGGCTGTACCTTTTAGAAGTTTAGTTGCATGGTTGAAAGTTGCTAGTACTGCAAGAATTGCTTTGGTCAAAGCTGAGTAACACAGGGCCCTTCACTGTTCAGAGACTGGTCTGAAGCCCTTCACTTTGGGTCCTGGTTGAGCCAGTTGTGTTTTCCACCTGATGCTTTCATGCGGATTTCAGTAGGCTCTTGACTGTTTATATAGTTGTCAGGTGGTATTAACTGTATGTAATGTGAAGCTCCAGACAAGCCCAAGTTTGAGCAGTAATATTTCTCTCCCCCTCTTCCCACCTTTCTCTTCCTGCCCCCTCACCTGCCTTCCTCATCCTTCCCTCCACCCCTACCCCCCTTTCCACCCCTTTCCACCCGGTCATGTGTGCTTCAGGCACAAGCACAGTTGCAATTCAGTTCAATTCAATTGAAAAAACTAATTATCCCGCAAGGGGCAGTTTTGTTGTGGTCATGGTGGGCTCGTAAAATAATGAATACATAAAAGAACAATATAACAACAGACACAACACCACCACCGAAAGGGTCTTACCTTAACCATAGTTATAAATATAGAACAAACTGGGACGTCGTCATAAAATAGCATCGAACTTCTGATTGAACACTATCGTTGGCGGGAGCTGCCACAAGTGTCATTTTTGTCACCACAAAAGTCTTGTTCCGACAAGCATACTTTTGTCTTGACAAAACTTGTGTTTCGTTCTGACAAGCACGTGTTTGTCGTGACAAAACTTTTGTGGTGACAAATGTGATACTTGTGGCAAGTTTGTGACATTGCAAGTTTATAAATCCCACATGAAAGAAAAGAATGAGTGGTGTGTCGAAAGTTCTGTAGCAGTTTCACCATTTATTTTAGTCCTAGCAGTTCAGTTTTGTCACAGCTCACATTTTGAAGGAAAATAGCAAGCATTGGATGGACCAAAATTCTGTAAAGATAATGACGTTATTCATAACCCTGGCTGTGTTCTCTAGTCTTTGCCTGAACTGTTAGGTGCAGATGTGTGAGAGCTGAAAGATAATGAAAGTGTGCATGGATTTTCCCCAGAGCGAGTGACAAGCGTCGCAACATTGCTGCTCAGAAGGCTGAAGCACAGAGACGGTTGTTCCGAACACACAAGAAGGTGGATCTGGGCGATGTGGCAGAGGTGGACAAGAAAAAACAGAGCTTGGAGAAACGCAAAGATGAACTGGTAGGTGACACCGCACAGCTGGTACAGTGAAGGTCATGAACAAGGAGGTTTGAACTAAGGTTGCTGATACAATGAAGGTCATGAACAAGGAGGTTTGAACAAATATGAACTGGTAGGTGACACAGCACAGCTGGTACAGTGAAGGTCATGAACTAGGAGGTTTGAACTAAGGTTGCTGATACAATGAAGGTCATGAACAAGGAGGTTTGAACAAATATGAACTGGTAGGTGACACTGCACAGCTGGTACAGTGAAGGTCATGAACAAGGAGGTTTGAACTAAGGTTGCTGGTACAATGAAGGTCATGAACAAGGAGGTTTGAACTAGGGTTGTGGTTTAGCCAGAATGATCGGTGTTGCAGTCTTGCTTTGTCAGCATTCGTGTAGAGGAGGGATATGACAAGCAAGTTTTGACCATATTGAGACATGACTGGAGTATGATTGCTACAAAATTGTTGTGCCATACGACTCTCCAGATTAAATTGTTACAGCAGTGTTGTGCCATACCACTCTCCAGATTAAATTGTTACAGGTATGTGTTTCATGACTGCAGATGCTACTTCCTGTCATGTAACAAATTTTTATACAGCAGTTTAAAAAGAAAAGGAAAAAAGGTGACTCTTAGTGATAAAATGTGAACTTGAGATGCATGGTTTTACTGTGTACTGTTTCAACAGATAGAAACAAAATGCGAAAACAAAATGATACTTGTTATTGTTGAAGAAAACAAAACTGAAATTTTAAATGAATTCATATGCAGACATTCACTGATAATCACAGTTGTTGTTGTTTTGCTGTTGAAGCAGTGTCTGTCAGATCTTTGTCATGTATCAAATAACTTGCAGGTTGCTACTTTCACAGGCAGTGGTTTCCGAAATGATGAAATTCATGCACCATTGTAATTGTTGTGTTATCGTTGTGTTTGTGTATATATTTCTGACATTGCCAAGTGTTTTTCACTATTTCAGACTCCTTGTAAATCCTGAAACTAGTAGTCTTTCTGAATTGTAGTTTGAGTTTGTAGTCCTCCTATTTTGAAGTAATCACATGCGATACTGTGTGCAGTTTGTGCCTGAGCAGTGTGGTTTGTAACTTGGGTTCAAATTGCAATCTCCAGAAGGACCTTCTCACCAAAATACGCAAAGCTTCTTCCAAAGAGGACTACGAAAATCGCAACTGTGGACGATTTCGGCGCATCTTTCCGTGTGATGATCGTGCACGTCATGCCAAGTACTGCTCTATGCTTTCTGCTGCCTTTGGCTTGTTCTTGTCTGGTCGCGGGGCAACCATGCGGAAAGAGATTGAGGTCAACTACAACAACAAATTGCGGGTAGGCCCACGTGCACTTCAGATTTGTAATGCAATACCTGTCAGTACCAGTGGAGATCAAGGCATACTGGCACACACACACACACACACACACACACACACACACACACACACAAATACACACACACACACACACATACACACACACACACACACACACACACACACACACACACACACACACACACACACACACACACACACACACACACACACTCACACACACCAACAAATGGAAAGGCTAACACACACTTGTGAGGTAGAAGAATGTCAGAGTGTTTGCAAAGTGTGTGTTGGCCTTTCCATTTGTTGGTGTGTTTGTGGGTTGTTGTTTTTTTGTGTGTGTGTGTGTGTGTGCGTGTGCGTGTGTGTGTGTGTGTGTGTGTGTGTGTGTGTGTGTGAACAAGAAGCAGGTGTCCAGCTGCAAGAGAGGCTAACAGAGAGTAAAAAAATAAAAATAAAAAAACTCTTAAAAAAGGATGACTGCTACCATTCTGAAAGACGATGAAAAACACATGAGAGGTTAAACTAAATGCAACATTTGTTTAACATGGCAATGCAACATTTGTTTAACATGACAATGCAACATTTGTTTAACATGACAATGCAACATTTGTTTAACATGGCAATGCAACATTTGTTTAACATGACAATGCAACATTTGTTTAACATGGCAATGCAACATTTGTTTAACATGGCAATGCAACATTTGTTCAACATGACAATGCACAAGGTACAGTTTTCAGGGCAAGACCCCTTTTCAAGCGACAGAACAACAGTCAGGCGATGAAAAATGAAAACGTACTTATCCGCTTTCAGTTGTGGTGCATTTGTGCCTGGAGTGTTTGGAAGAGTTTTTAACAGAGAGCAAAGCAAAAGACTGTCGGTGTGTTTGTGAGTGTGTGCTGACCTGTCCGTTTAATTGTTGGTGGGTCCATCAGCTGGAAGGTGGTGCATCTGCAACACCCAGGAGCTCAAAGTGAGCTTGAAGAACATCACTGTGTCTGTGAGCGTGTGTTGATCTGTCCAGATGTTGGTGTGTCTGTGAGTGTGTGTTGATCAGGCCATGTGTTGGTGTGTCTGTGAGCGTGTGTTGATCTGTCCAGATGTTGGTGTGTCTGCGAGTGTGTGTTGATCTGGCCATGTGTTGGTGTGTCGGTGAGCGTGTGTTGATCTGTCCAGATGTTGGTGTGTCTGCGAGTGTGTGTTGATCTGGCCATGTGTTGGTGTGTCTGTGAGCGTGTGTCGATCTGTCCAGATGTTGGTGTGTCTGCAAGTGTGTGTTGATCTGGCCATGTGTTGGTGTGTCTGTGAGCATGTGTCGATCTGGCCATGTGTTGGTGTGTCTGCGAGTGTGTGTTGATCTGGCCATATGTTGATGTGTCTGTGAGCGTGTGTTGATCTGACCAGATGTTGATGTGTCTGCGAATGTGTGTTGATCTGGCCATGTGTTGGTGTGTCTGTGAGAGTGTGTTGATTTGGCCATGTGTTGGTGTGTCTGAGAGAGTGTGTTGATCTGGCCATGTGTTAGTGTGTCTGTGAGCATGTTTTTATCTGGCCATGTGTTTGTGCGTCTGAGAGCATGTGTTGATCTGGCCATGTGTTGGTGCCTCTGAAAATGTGTATTGATCTGCCTGTATGTTGGTGTGTCTCAACAGGAAGATGACATTCTGGACATGCTGGCAGAGTGTGAGGCAGAAGAGCGGGAGGGCAGAATGTTCATCGGGCCGCAGGGTCGAGCAAGAGGACCAAAGGTACTTACTTTTTTCTCCTCCAAGTTGGCTCTTTTTTTTGGTTGATAGTTAACAGATGATTGGTTGAGAACCAAACAGCCAGAAAAGAACAAACTTCACAATAGCCACACACAAAACGAACAAAAAAACAAAACAAAACAAAACTCAGTCCCTCAGTCTGATGGGTACATTTTTAATTTTATTTTTTGTCTTTGGGATTGATTAATGAACTGATTTTTTTGTTTGTTTTTTTGGTCAGTCCATGACTTGATCTTTTTTCTGTGATGGGATTTATTTTGATGCATTTGTGAATTTTTGATTAGTAAATTTTTTTGTCTGTGGGGGATTGATTGTTGTTGTTTTTTTGGTCAGTCCATGATTTGATTTTTTTTCTGTGAGGGATTTGACTTGGTGCATTTGTGAATTGATTTGGAACTGGGCTGGGCATTAACAAAAATTTGAAACAGAATGACTTTTAGTGTTGTAACAAAAGTTATTTACTCAACCAAAACAAGTCTTTCTTTTCTTTTTCATCATTTTTGATCGTTTATCTGTTGTTTAAGTGTCATTTTGTGGCTTGATAAAGGGGATTTTCCTGAAAATTTGCATACTGTGTGTCCGTGTTAAAATAAATAAGTGTTCATTTGAACCTTATTGTGTTTGGGCTGGGCATTGTTAAGAATGTTCTGGCGCATGTGTATGTTAGACTTGATGAAAAATTGTTCTTTGACACATTCATTTTTCCAATACCCATACCAGTTTAGAATTTACAGGAATTGGCAGGGTTTATTTCTGGAAGGTAATATATGTAATACATTCCCTTTTTTTGGGGGGGAGGGCTTGTCTGTAAAATGATGTAAAGGCTGAAGTGAATAGTTTCTGTGGCTGCTCAGCCATGACATTGGGTTTTTTTAGTTTTTTTAAAAGCCCTTTTAGATTTGTGTGTGTGTACCAAATTCTGATTAAATGTTACTTAGCTTTGCAAGATCAGTTAGTGTTTGAAAAGTAAAACGTTCTAAGTTCTTACCTGACTGAGTTTGAAACTGTATGGTTATTCCAGACATGGACAACAAAATACTTACACAGAGCATGATTTTTATGGCTTTGGCATTGAATTAAAGCATGCTTTGTCTGAGAAAGCTGGCCTTTTTTGAATAGGTAAATGAAATCAAAATGAAAGCTTGAATGCAGGGATCTTGTTTGAAAATGTCTGTTCCGTTGATTTTGTTTTCAGCTTAGAATCCTTTTGGCATCACTGATGGTTAGTGAGGCTCAGCCAGTACAAAACACTGTCATGGGTCACATGGGCATGGTGGTGACTCAGGGCCTCTTTGATCTTGTCCATAAAAGAAGTAGTCTCAGAACACTTGATAGCACCAGTATCAGTTCCTTCGTGTGAAGACTTGCTCTTTCGCTGACGTGCATGCTTGAGTCATGTTTTATATTCATTGATGCCTTATTTGTTTTGCATGTTTTTTTGTCTTTAAATATTTTTAATTTTACAGTCCAAGTGAGTCCAGTGTTTTATTGCTGTTCATCATGAGACATAAGTTTAAGTGCTGTAGACTTTGCTTAAAAGCTGCCTGAAAGCACTGTGGGTCAGAAACACAAATGTTGAATAACTGCAAGGCAAGATAACCTCAAGGTACATGCCGTGTTGTTGTTTTCAAGGTACAGGCAGAGTTGTTGTTTTCAAGGTACACGCAGTGTTGTTTTCAAGGTACACACACTGTTGTTGTTTTCAAGGTACACGTGTTGTTGTTGTTGTTGTTGTTTATTTTGTATGGTACCAGGAGTGCCAGAAGCTTGCTGCGAAATTGTCCTACACTCATGGCTCTGTAAGTCTGGCAGACTCGAAACTGCTGTCATGGTTTCTCATGATTTGTGCATGGCTGCTCAGCTTTATTTGTGCTTGGCATGCCTCCTTTCTATAGTTATGCATACACCTGTCTTGACAAGGAATGCTACCAAATCATTTAATGTGTGAAATAATTTAGACAGTTACTGACGTTAGTCGCAAGACTAGCAATGTGAGTACAAATGTTGACCACACTGATGTGCTGTAACAGCAACTAAAGTGCCAACATGGATAATGTTGATGTGACATAACAACAACTAAAGTACATAGACATGAATATTTTTTTGGTGAAGTACATATTACTTATTAGCATCTAAAGTACAGATGCTGATAATGTTGATGTGACTTAACAACTAAAGTACCAAGACATGGATATTTTTGTGGTGATGTACATATTATTAGCATCTGAAGTACAGATGCTGATAATGTTGATGTGACACTGATAAAGTTGATATGATGTAATAACAACTAAAGTACAGACACTGATAAAGTTGATGTAACAATGACTTAAGTACAAGCATTGATAGAGTTGATGAAATAGAAAATAAGGTACAAACATGGATAACATTGAGGTGATGAGCAGTAACTAAAGTACACACACAGATAAAGAACTTGTAATAGCAGCTAAGGTACAAACATGGATATAGTCTTGATGTGACATTGATAAGGTTGATGTGATGTAACAACAATCAAGGACAGATATTGTTAAAGCTGATGTAACAGCAAGGAAAGTGCTGAGGTTGATAAAACTGATGTAACAGCAACTAAAGTACTGATATTGGTAAAGTTGATGTAACAGCAACTAAAGTACTGACATTGGTCAAGATGTTGTAACAGCAACTAAAGTACAGATATTGGTAAAGTTGATGTAACAGCAACTAAAGTACAGATATTGGTAAAGTTGATGTAACAGCAACTAAAGTACAGATATTGGTAAAGTTGATGTAACAGCAACTAAAGTACAGATATTGGTAAAGTTGATGTAACAGCAACTAAAGTACAGATATTGGTAAAGTTGATGTAACAGCAACTGAAGTACAGATATTGGTAAAGTTGATGTAACAACCAGCTAAAGTACAGACACTGATAAAGTTGATGTAGCAACAACTAAGGTACAAACATGAATAATGTTGATGTGATGTCACAGCAACCAACAGTGCAGACATTGATCATTAACAGCAACTAAAATATATATTGATTATGTTGACATGATGTAACAGCAGCTAAAGGACAATGATACATATTGATAATGTTGCTGTGTGATGTAATAGCCACTGAAGTGTTATACAAATATTGATCATGTTGATGTGATGTAACAGCAACTAAAGTACAGATACTGATAATGTTGATGTGATGTAAAGGCAATTAAAATATACATATTGATAATGCTGACATGATGTAACAGCAACTGAAGTACAGATATAATTTTGGAGTGGGGATAGCTCAGTGGTAGAATGCCAGACTTGTGATCAGACGGTTGCGGGCTCAGTTTTCAGCAGGAGTGATGGGAGAATCTTCTTTTCCAGGGTCAGCTTTCCATGCTGACTGTTTATTTCACTAACCGTTCCACCCCAGTGGTACAGCTCTAGCATGTAAAAGATCCAGGTCATTCTGCCAAAAGTGCAGGTGGCAGCTAGGTTACAGCTAGACACACATGCACCCTAGTATGTGGCTTTGAGTGAGGCGACACGGTAAAGTGTCGCATGGTTGTGGCGTGCACAGAACGCGTGCTGAGATAGCAGCAGTTTCACATTGCACCAGCAGTGTAACAACCATAGCACACTGTAAGTACACCACTTTGGTGATGGGTATTCAGAATGTGCTCTGAAAGGCCACAGTCACCCATTCAGAATCACATGTGACAAGAGCGCAAGAAGTCAGCTTGAGAGCAGAAAATAATGCTGCATGAAAGCCATCGATAATAGTGTTGATATGATGTCATGGCAACTAATGTACACGTCATGGTGATGTTGATGTGGTGTAACAGTATCTAAAGTACAGATAGTGACAATGTTGACCCACTGTAGCAGCAACTAAAGTACAGATACTGATAACAGCAACTAAGATACAGGTCTGTGTTGATAATGTTGACCTGATGTAACTGCAGCTAAAAGTGCACATATTGATAGTGTTGATGTGCTGTCAGTGCAACTAAAGTACAGACATTGATAATGGCAGACTAAACTTGGTGTCTGTATTGATAATGTTGACGTGATGTGCAGCTAAAGTCCACATGAATATTGATAATGTTGGCGTGATGTAACAGCAACTAAAAGTACAGATATTTATATTGTTAATTTGCTGTTAACAGCAGCTGAAGTACAGACATTGATAATGGCAAACTAAACTCAGTGTCTGTATTGAGAATGTTGACGTGATGTGCAACTAAAGTCCATGTGAATAGTGATAATGTTGGCATGACGTAATGGCAACTAAAAGTACAGATACTGATATTGTTGATTTGCTGTTAACAGCAACAGAAGTACAGATGCTGATGGTGTTGTGTGGTGCAGTACATGTTTTGCAAGCTGTGTACCAATACATGATTACAAAACTATATAATATAAAAAAAACTCACAGATAATGCTGATCAGCGTCCCTGTTTGACCTGTTGTTGATATGATGCAGTACATGTTTTGCAAGCTGTGTGCCAGTACACGGTTATAAATGTAAAAAGCTTGCAGATAATACTGATTAATATCCCCGTCTTCCTCTATTGCGTGATGGCATGTGGGTTGTTTAGTTAAGGCTGGTATGACCTTGAGAGAAGAAACCCAGTGACATTGCTTAGTTTCCAGAAACATGACATGAAATCCGTGTGGATACTGCAGGGAAGCATCATTTTAATGTAGGACAGAAGTGGTGTCATCATAGCAGAGTAACCAGGTGCACAGCAAAGAAATCATTTCTGAACTATAGAAGTAAGGTGCTTTAGTCTGTGCATAGTTGTTATTGAACTAGTAATATCAGCATGTACAAAAGATAGAAAAAGTTGCAGTGTGGATTTTAATGTACAAAAGCACCCCTTGCTTAGGGTTATAACCAGCTCAGATGAGTCTATAAACAGAGGTCCCCTTTGAGTACATAATAATATTATTTATGGTGCCCCATCTCGTAACAGCTCTGTGTGCTTGCAAGGGCCTGTGCACGCTTGCAATGCACACACGCATGCATGCACACATGCACACGCACACACACACACACACACACACACACACACACACACACACACACACACACACACACACTCACACACACACACACACACACACACACACACACACACACACACACACACACTACAAATACTCTTTTTTCTTCTTTCTTTTGTTTAGACTTATATTTCATTTTCTATAGGGATGGCTTTTTAACATAATCAAGAATGTTCTGTTGTACTCTGACCCATGCACACATTATGGTAATAAAGAGGATTTGTTCAGAGCACCCTTTCCCCTGAAAAGGCATAGGGGTTGGGAGGCTCAGAGTGCTTTATAACAACAATAAGCATCAGGGCAAAAGCAAGATCACACGAAAACTGACAGGAAATGAGAATATGAATTATATATATATGTATGCAGTGCATGATGATATGAGTGCACAGCAGTTGGTGAGTTTGGCTGGATTGGAAGTAACTTTTGAGATATATTTTGACAAACTGTGTATGTGTGTGAACTTGTGTGTGTGTGTGTGTGTGTGTGTGTGTGTGTGTGTGTGTGTGTGTGTGTGTGTGCATATATGTGTGTGTGTGCATATATTTGTGTGTGTGTGAGTGTGTGTGTGTGTGTGTGTGTGTGTGTGTGTGTGTGTGTGTGTGTGTGTGTGTGTGTGTGTTGCATGTGTGTGTGGTGTTAGAATAGGTATTGACAGATGCTGGCTCACAACTTTGTGTGGTGTTAGAATTGGTATTGGCTGATGCTGGTTCACAACTTTATGTGGTGTGAGTATTGGTGTTGACTGATGCTGGTTCAAATGAGTCCAGTTTCAAGGTCATAGCAGTGGTCTTTTTTTTTTTTTAAGTCCAACTGAAAGCTGTGTTTCCTTGGAAAGTCTGGACATTTTCTGTCACATGCCTGTGTAAACTCGCTGATCGTCTTAAATGCCCCCTCTTTATCAACCAGTCCCTTGTTTGCAGCCTCTGCAGAGTATGCCGGAGAGTGCACCTCCTCCGGCTGATGATGATGAGGACGAGGATGGTTCTGAGGAGGACAGCCCTCCTGGCAGTCCCCAGCTGAATGCCCGGGTCCGCTCTGCTCAGATGCTGAGCCGTCCTGCATCCAGCTCTCATGTAAGAGTAGTCACCCACCAGCTGTTCTCAGTTCACTGACTTTGTAGTAAAATAAGATGTAAGAATTTTATTTGTAGCTTGTTTCTTATGGCCAGTCAACCAGGAAGGTTATGGCTGGGTGAGTCACACCCATACAGCAGCAGTACAACTCTGTGTGTGTGTGTGTGTGTGTGTGTGTGTGTGTGTGTGTGTGTGTGTGTGTGTGTGTGTGTGTGTGTGTGTGTGTGCATGCGTGTGTGTGTGTGCAAGCACATGTGTGTGTGCATGTGGAAAAGTTACTCATTTTTTTCCGTGATATGACAGCTTTTGAAAGAGAGCTTGAGAACTTGTTTGTGTTTGTGAAAGTATTTTCATCAGAATAAGAACAAAATTTGCTTTGCTGATCAAGCAATAAGAGTTTTTTTCTTTTCTTTGATCCCCAGTACATGTAATATACACAGCTTTGTGTGCGTGCATGTCTGCATGCATGTATTACTGTTTGTATGTGTGTGTGCACTCTAGCGCCCGATGAGTCGCCATAGTGCCAGCGATATCTCCCGGCCTCCTTCAGGGGCATCCGCAGTGCGCAACCCTGATCGTCCGCACAGCCAAGTTTCTCTCGCGCTGGGCCCTCGGCCAAGAAGTCTGTCCCGCACTGGAAATGTCAACAGCAACAAGACAGGCTTGCAGAATCGTTCGTCTGTGGTAAGTGTGTTATGGGATAGCAGGTGTGCTCCAGTAGATCTGTGTCATCCACATTTGATGGAGATGCGGCTGCGTGTTTTATATGCGGTTCTGTGCATATCTGCGTGTTCGGGATTCCAGATCGTTTGCAGTCTGGATTGTTTCCATGCCTGTGAAAATAACCTGCCAACAGAAGGTTGTCTCTTTGTGCAGAGTTGAGAGATTCTGTGAGGACTGGGATCAGGGGATAATTTGTGACCTTGCAATAGCTGGAGCGTAACGGTTTCTGAGCTGTTTGTGCACTGGGATGTTTTTTCTGTTGAGAATTAGCCCGGATGTAACCCTTTGTTGTGGACTGGGCTCAAAGCACCAACTAACTAACTAGTGAAAGCTGTTGAAAAATGAGTGAACACTACAGTCTCCATCGCATCAGCCATTTTGTTTTGACCGCGTCTCAGGCTGAAACAGAACGAGGCCCTGAGTGCTTGTGGAGAACCAGCAAACAGTAGAGTTAATTAGCGCTCAAAAAGACAGAATTGCTCTTCTGTGGTAAGTGTGTACATGGGATAGCAGGTGTGCTTGATAGATCTGTGTCATCCACATCTGATGGATATGTGGCCATGTGCTTTGCATGCGCCCTTACGTGAACTTGCACATTGGGGTTCCAGAGCCATTTGCAATCCTGATTGTTCCTGTGACTGTGAAAATTGCCTTAGCAGTAGTCACAGATCCCTTTGCTGCTGACTTCACCTCTAAGTAATGTGATTCCAGTTTGGAGGGCTGGGAGTCAGGTCTTGAGAACACTGCATCCGTATACGTACCTAGCAGAGTTCATGTACCTTGCATTTACTCGCATGCCAGGTGAATGTACTGTCAGCAACTCAGGTCTTTGCTGTTGTTTGTGTGATGTCTTTCAAGCACTAATTAACTTCGTTGTGTTTACTCGCATGCCAGGTGAGTGTTACTGTCGGCAACACAGGTCTTTGCTGTTGTTTGTGTGATGTCTTTCAAGCAACTAATTAACTCCCTTGTTTGTTGATTGACCATGTGACGGTTCTTTTCTCTCAGGGTGTTGTTGTTATTGTGTTGGGCAGGACGACAATTTCTTGTCCAGCGTGGTGAAAGAGCGGGAGGAAGAGCTGACCAAGAAGACACTGGAATCTCTCAACGAGATGCGAATCAAATTTCCTGGGAAAACGGACACGGAAGCGGAGCTCCTTCTGGACAAGGTACAGACACAAACAGTGGGGAAGCTCATGCAAGGTTTCTGAGCACGGCGCTCTGTGCAGACTGGTCTTTCTTCTCACGTGTATGCTAGCTGCCTGCATGGTCTTTTCAATACGTCTGCTTCCTCATTCATTCATTTCAATTTTCTCTCTTGCAACATTACCTCTCAGTCAAGTTCTGCTTAGCTTGAATCAGTTTTCCTGTGCATGCTGTCTGCACTCAGCGTTTGTAAGACTGAGTCTGTGGCATGGTTGGTGCTCTGGGCTGTGATACTCACACAATAATAATAATTATGTAGATTTATCATTCTCTCTTTGATGCCCTGAGTGCTCTCATGATACATATTAACTTCAACACAATATTCCGTACTCATGTCCAGCTAATGCCACTTACAAGTATTATTTGAAGCAACAGCAACAGAAGTAAGCGCAAAGAATCTGAACCATTTATGTACACCTGCACACATGCGCTCCGAAAACCGGATATTGATATTAGTTGGGCGGAAGCACTGTGAGAAGAGGACATGTAGTTTTCAGTTAGGTTTTAAAAGATGATAGGGTTAAGCATGCAGTGTCTAAGGTTTTGTGAGAGTGAATTCCAAAAATGTGAGGTCCAAGTAAGAGAAAGTGCAAAAGCCATGACGGGGGCGGTAGACCCAGATCTGTTTGCTGCTGATTTCACTTTTTAAGTAAGGTGGTACGAGTCTCCAGGGTGGGGGTCAGGTTTTCTCAGGCTTGTATTAGCTTAGGGGTGTGTTCATCTATGAGTCTTGCATTCATTTGTTTTTATCATGTGGTATAATACATGTGAAATACAGTACAAGAGAATTTGTTATTATATTTAGTCTTCCATGTTGGTGTTTGGTTGAAACCCAGCACTATAGACTTTCAGACGCATGATAATGTTCTGTGTTGAACTAGTTTCAGTTAGCTTGTTTTAATTTCGGCGTTAAAAAAAAGAAGATAAACAGAAAGTTCTGTGATTTTGTCAATCCCTGGGTAACAGTAATATTTAAAAAAAGAGATAAGTAGAAAGTTGTGTGGTTTTGTAAATCCCTGGGTAACAGTAATATGTTTATAAAAAAAAAAGATAAACAGAAAGTTCTGTGATTTTTGTAAATCCCTGGGTAACAGTAATATGTTACAATGTCCTCCCAGAGAGCATCAAGGAAGACTCCAGTCAGTCTTTCAGAGCTTCTCTGAAGACACTATTTTTACCTCTGCAGGATAGTCAGTGCGATTGTGTGTGATGTGTGCTTGTGCTGGTGTATGTGTGATGTGTGCTGGTGCTGGTGTATGTGTGGAGTGATGTACATTGCCATAAATACAGACTTTTTTCCTAACTCTGCATATATTTCTACATTTAACTACTATGTATAGTTGCACTTGGGGGTGGGGTGGGGCTGTTTGTACTTTATTGGTATGAATGTCTTGTCTTTAGCAGTTCTAGCTTGTGAGAGCCTACATGCACTGTGTGCATCTGGCGCTGTGAACACACCGGGTTTTATGTGGAAGTTTTTATGCGCCACATCTCATCTCCAGCTGCAGAGGTTCAGTGGAACCCCATATAAAAGACCACCCTGAGGGCATGTCAGCCCCTCTTCTTAAGACCACCTTTTCTGAAACCTGCCCCTTAATTCACATAAAAGACCACCCTGAGGGCACGTCAGCCCCTCTTCTTAAGACCACCTTTTCTGAAACCTGCCCCTTAATTCACATGAAAGACCACCATGAGGGCATGTCAGCCCCTCTTCTTAAGACCACATTTTCTGAAACCTGCACCTTAATTCACATGAAAGACCACCCTGAGGGCACGTCAGCCCCTCTTCTTAAGACCACCTTTTCTGAAACCTGCCCCTTCATATTTCAGTGTAAATTTATCCCTCACAAAGGACTTCTGCTCATCTTAAGACCACCTTTTCTGAACCTGTCCCTTCATATTTCAGTGTAAATGTATCCCTCACAAGCCATCTGCTCATCTTAAGACCACCTTTTCTGGAACCTGACCTTTCATATAAAATATCTCTTCTTAAGACCACCTTTTTTGGAACCTATCCCTTCATATTTCAGCATAACTGTATCCCTCACAAAGGACCTCAGCTCTTTTTAAGATCACCTTCCCTTCACATTGCCATAGAAATGAACCAGGCCAAGGAACCCCCTTCTGTTAGGACCACTCCCTTTTTCTGAAACCTTTCCCTTTATGTTTCCATGGAATTAAACTCCTGACCAAGGAACAAACAACACTTTGTTAAGACCACTCACCTTTTCTGAGACCTTTCCCTTCACATTTCTCTGTAAATATGTAAGTAAGCCCTTAACCAAGGAGCAGTTCTCTGTTAAGACCGCTCACATTTTCTGAGACTTTCCCTTCACATAGACTTTCCTTTCACATTTCTGTGTAATTATGTAAGTGAACCCTTAAGCAAGGAGCAGCTCTCTGCTAAGACCAGTCACCTTTTCTGAGACCTTTCCCTTCACATTTCAGTGTAAATATGTAAGTGAACCCTTAACCAAGGAGCAGTTCTCTGCTAAGACCAGTCACCGTTTCTGAAACATTTCTCTTCACATTTCTGTGTAAATAGACCACTCAAGGAATACCCCTGTGTTAAGACCACTCACCTTTTCTTAAACCTCTCCCATCATGTTTCCATGGATATATATATATGGACCCCACACAAAGAACCACCTCCCTTTTAAGGCTGCTTTAGCTTGGGTTTCTTCTTAGGTTGGTCTTAGAAGAGTGGTTCCAGTAACCAACTTTCAGGGTCCAGGCTTGATTGTTTTGGTGTTTTAAATGGCAGGCTCTCCTTTCCGCATAAAACCTGTACTCTGTGACCATGCCACGCTCCTTTTCTTCTTCTCCCGCAGCTGAACGAGAACTGGAAGTTCCACAAACCGCGGATAGCATCGTACTGGCTGGTGAAGCTGGACTCCATCAAAAGACGCAAGGTGGGAAGGAGCAGCAGACGAGCTGTGTTTATACATACATTATATATATAATAATAATGAATACTTAGAGCGCCTAACCCGTGCAGGCCCTATACACTTACACGTTATTTACAAATACATACATATATATATATATACGGTACAAATATATTATGTAAGGTGGTGCTGCACCCAGTTCTCTGCTGGCTGCGGGTTGCAGAACTGGCAGCACACAAGGGCCAGGGTGAGACGTGGCTATAAGGTTGTTTAACCCTTTCGCTGCCGCGATGTTGCTTGAAAATGACCAGTGGAAGTAAAAAAATTGAATTCCTTAAGCCTTTTTTTTTTTTTTTTTTGGCGTTAGCTTGTGTTGTGAAAGGATTTTCATCAAAATGCACAGTATTGAAAGTAGACTTGTTAAAGGACTGGAAAATAGACTTGTTAAAGGACTGGAAAATGTACCGTTTTCAGGCACGTGTGTGCAGTTTTCAGCTTGGAAATTTTACAGGATGGGGCAGCGAAGGGGTTAGGCAACTGATTTCTTCGTTGGGGAGCAGGAATTTGGTTTGGTTTGGGGGTGGGGGGGGGGGGGGGGAGGTGGTTGAGGGGGGGGAGGTGTGTGTGTGTGTTGGGGGGGGGTTGTCAGACTGAAGCCTATGGAGGTAGACACTCTGCGTAAGTATGTATATTTTGGTAAAGTTCCACTACAGTTTGTGGAAACAGTGATAGTTTGTGGAATAAACTTTCACTGACACCAACAGCACCACTTTGTCATGATCTATTTTGTCAAGAGTAATCAATGAGTAGGAAATTCATGGAAAAGGTACTTCATTGAGAGGATTTTTGTTGATTTTTGGAATTGTTAGGCATAGTCATACACTGAACTGACAAACTGTCCAAAGTGTTCAAAGACAGACTGGTCAAACAGGCATGTTGAAAGACCATTCATCAATAGGACATGTTGTGTTAACCAGCTGACAAGGCAGGACAATCAGTTTGTCATTCTGATCAACACGGTATACTAAATCAACATCAGTGTGTAGCTGTGTGTTGATTTGATGAAAATTTATCTGATTAGTTGCTATAGTGAAAATGCTGTTCCACAAATCATCTTGTTCCCTTTTGTAAAGAATGTAATTCATTAATTAAAGTACATACTTAGTGTACATAATCTTAACAAAAGTGTCTTTATTTATGTTTGTGTGTTTGGAATTCATAAAATATAAAATAAACAGAGTTTAGAGATTCTGAGAGGTGAAAGGTGTATGCATTCATATTAATTTGGTTATATTTATGTTCATCTTTCATACATTTCCATGTCTGCTGGTGTATGTGTTTATTGATTTGTCTGTTTATATGTTCATGACTCCTACTTTCCCCATCTGCTGGGGGTAGCACAGTGTTTGAACTGGACTCCTGTTCGTAGTAGGGCAGTATTGAGGCCTGCAGTTCTTGAGAGTTCATAAAACAGTTTAATTAGTCAGAGTAACAGTCCAATTGAAACCACTCACCAACACTGGTATAGCATGAAACTGTATAGTATTTGCTTGTTGCTCGATCTTTGCAGCTAACACCGGAGAAAACATTGTACATGTGTCGTTCTCTGTGTTTTTTCGTGTATGCACAGTGACGTGACAGTTTGAAGGGTGGTGGGGCATGCAAGTCTGTAGTCGCTACATACAAACGTGTTTGGCTTTGTTGTGATTGGAGCTTGTCTGTGTGCACGTATGGCAACTATAGCAGCCCCTAGTTTGACCCCTGCCCTTTCTCACCCTTTGTGGATACCCCTCCATACCTTGTGGGGTGGGCCCTATTATCTCTGTGGTGTTGCAGTGTGTAACTTGAACAGCAAGCAATAAGCAGGTGGCTGCAGGGAACGTGTTGTGATACTCATAGTCTAGCCATAGCCAGTTGCAGGGGAAGGATGGTGGTTGCAGGGAACATGTCATGATACTCATAGTCTAGCCATAGCCAGTTACAGGGGAAGGATGGTGGTTGCAGGGAACATGTCATGATACTCATAGTCTAGCCATAGCCAGTTACAGGGGAAGGATGGTGGTTGCAGGGAACATGTCATGATACTCATAGTCTAGTCATAGCCAGTTACAGGGGAAGGATGGTGGTTGCAGGGGACTGTGTTGTCATAGTCTAGCCATAGCCAGTTGCAGGGGAAGGATGGTGGTTGCAGGGGACTGTGTTGTCATAGTCTAGCCATAGCCAGTTGCAGGGGAAGGATGGTGGTTGCAGGGGACTGTGTTGTCATAGTCTAGTCATAGCCAGTTGCAGGGGAAGGATGGTGGTTGCAGGGGACTGTGTTGTCATAGTCTAGCCATAGCCAGTTGCAGGGGAAGGATGGCTGTTGCTGCCTGCCAGGTACCAGGCGCTAGAGGTTCCTTCACATCAGTGCGTGGTTTGGGGCTCATGCTTGATTTAAATAGACATCAGATTTTTCCACCAGTGGACAGTGGTGGTTCCATCAGTTGAGGGGTAGCAGGGGTCATTCTTGAAAAGAGAGAAATATGTGACGAAGCTGTGTATGAATATTTTCTAGGGCAGTTTTTGTTGTGTGTTTTGGGGGGTGGGAAGGGTGGGGTTGACATTTGCAATGTTTGGTTAAGTCGACCTGAGGGGTCGAGCCTTGTGGTGCTAAAAATGTTTGACCCAGGCATGTGTACATGCTCATCTTGCTCTTCAACACACACACACACACACACACACACACACACACACACACACACACACACACACACTCATGCAAAGGGTAGTTAGCTGCATCATGCCTCCACAGGCGTCTGCTGGTGTTGGGGGTGGGATAAGGGTTGTCAGGGGGTTGCTAGGGGTCGCTGTGCTATAAACTCTGCCTCCCCACCTCAGGTGGTGGACATTGTGCGGTCCAATGTCAAGGCAGTTCTGCAGCGAATCTGGCGCTCCTCCGATGTGGATAACCTACGTCTCTATCGCATCTTCAGTCGAGTCTTCAACCGCCTCCTGTGGAGTCACGGGCAGGGTCTCTGGAACTGCTTCTCTCCTTCTACGGGGTAAGGCTGGGGCTCAGCGTTCTTTACTGTACCCGATCAGGGCACCCTGTGTCTTTGAACGTAGGTGCTTTTGATCGTAGCAAACTGCTTTTTGTCAGTGCTCTGTAGTGGTGATGTGGCTCTTTGTGAGCGCAGAACAATTTTTGTTCTCACTTTTGTGGGTATTAGACTGCCTGCTGAGCCTTAATTGGTCTAGATTCCGGGTAGATTTTAATAGGGGAGGGGGGTTGGTGTTTGAAGTATGTGTGCTGATTTAAGTTTGCTCTCTGGTGGTCTGTTTACCTTGCACTTGTTTTGTTGTGTTGATCACAAGTTTGACATGCACAGGGTGTGCAAGTTGTGCAATTCACTGTTTGCAGTTTGAAAAAGTTGATTCTCTTCAAGTTTACAACCTTCTCTTTTTAAGCTCTGTTAGTTGTTCCATTGTTCTTGTGTTGGATGCTTTAATGGATGGTGTTGTGGCTGATGTTTATCATTTGTTGATTACATTTGACAAAAATGTTACGAGTCTGAGACAAAATCTTGAGGTTAAATATATATGTGTATGTGTGAGTGAGTGAGTGAGTGAGTGTGTGTGTGTGTGTGTGTGTGTGTGTGTGTGTGTGTGTGTGTGTGTGTGTGTGTGTGTGTATGTGTTTGTGTGTGACTGTCTGTCTGCATGCGTGCATGTGTATGTGCATGTGCTTATGTGTATTTAAGTATAAAAAACAGGACAAGTGATGTGTTTAGCTTAAAATAATTCACAGAATCAGCACTCATCTTGTGTGTTCAAAATGTAAGAGTATTAAGTGCTGTTTTAGTCCAGATTTCTCATCAATGGATTTTAGACTGGATCCAATTGATTTATTTTTTAAACCAATACTATAATTCTTAAGAGCAGATTAGAAAGAGCAAACATAACCAAAATGTTTTCAATAACATTTCTGTTTTGTGTTCCTTGTAGAGTTGCCTTGTGGGATAGGTATGCAAGCTGTTTTACTGTTGGCTTGGGCTTGTGTACCATTGTGTAACATGTTCAGAAGAGTACCTGTCTGCATGGGTGTAGGACAGATGTCCACTGGACTGTTTGTTGCCCACCAGACATTTGCAGATTGTCTTAGCATGAACACAGACTTTTGCTCACTGTGGGGCTTGAGTGTGACTTTCAAACTCTTCTCTTCATGTGCATGTCAGAGACAGAGAGAGCAAGATCATGTACACACTCGAACTCAAACTCAAAAACTTTAATACTCAAGGATAGTAACGTTAGGTCCATTTGGACCTAACAGCCAGTCCTTGCTATACTACAAACACAAAGAAGCATGACTAGAGAGAGAGAGAGAGAGAGAGAGAGGTATGAAAGTGGACACTTTCCCATCCATCCATCCATCTTTCTCTTCTTTCAACTAATTGCAAGAGACAGAGAGGCCATGGAAATGGAGAAGGAGAAATAGAGTGTTGACTGATGCTGTTTTATTAAACATTATAACAATGTTTTAAGAAGCAAATTATACACAGTCACAACATTAAAAGGATCCAAAACATTTCAGCAGACTTCAACAGAAGCAGTAATAATAAAATGGCACAATGATGAAAACTGCACGTGAAACACACTAACACCTCTCTCTTTCTCCTTCTCCCCCCTCTCTCCCTCTTAAAAAAAGATGAAGAAGAGACAGCTGGATGGATGGGCAAATGTCCACTTTCATGCTAGATGCATGCACACACATGCTGGCAAGCACATGAAGAGAAAGGGAAATTCATGCTGAAGCTTTGCAGTGGGGCAAAGGTCTGCACTCAAGCCATCAAAAAGTTTGCAAACGTCTGGTGAGCAGCTATCTAGTTGGCAATCGTCCGATGGGCAACTGCTCTGTGCTCCATTTGCATACATATTTACACTACCTGGTGGGGCCTTGGACCTTTTGATTTGCTTGTGAATGATCACTGGGGCTGGTGTGCTTTGTATTGCGTTCATATGTGGTGGTGTTACTGTGGCCTGTAGAATTTGCTTTTGCTCCCTGCTTTTGACAGTATGCACGCACCATTTTCTGTGCTGTCCCATAATTATCGTATCCCGTGCTGTTACATGTGTGATGTCTGTGGATCACTGTTAATTACTGTTGTTTTGCCTAGAGCTAGGGAAACAGTTACTTAAGTTCCTCTTAGCTGCAGTCAAGGTTTGGATGCTTGTCTGAAAAGATAGCTTGCTCCCTCACGCATCGACGTGCATACTCATCTTGTTGATGCCAGGTGGCGCCTAAGGCTTCAGCGAGGGGCTTTCTTTGCTTAGCAGTCTTTGGCTGTTGCTCTGCCTCTTCTCCTGTCAACTGTAGCTGTTTAATTGCATCGCTTCTTTGGTCATCCTTTTGCCTTGTTAAGTTTGGTCATCCTTTTTAACTGCATCTCTTCTTTGGTCATCCTTTGCCATGTTAACTTTGGTCATCCTTTTTAACTTCGTCTCTTCCTTGGTCATCCTTCTGCCGTGTTAACCTCAGTCATCCTTTTTAACTGCAACTCTTTTTTGGTCATCCTTTGTCATGTTAACTTTGGTCATCCTTTTTAATTGCATCTCTTCTTTGGTCATCCTTTGCCATGTTAACTTTGGTCATCCTTTTTAACTGCATGTCTTCTTTGGTTGTCCTTTGCCATGTTAAATTTGGTCATCCTTTTTAACTGCATCTCTTCCTTGGTCATCCTTCTACATGTTAACCTCAGTCATCCTTTTTAACTGCGTCACTTCTTTGGTCACCCTTTTTAATTGCATCTCTTCCTTGGTCATCCTTTGCCATGTTAACTTTGGTCATCCTTTCTTTCATCTTCGTTTTTGGAGTGCAGTTCAGGGCAGGCCATTTTTCTGGAATAGAAGAGTCCATTCTCAGGGTGCATACAAACCACTTAATATCTTCTTTTCTTCAGGATGGCACCTGTGTCTTCTCTTTCAAATAACATAGGGCAGTTTGTCAACAGAGGCAGCATTAGCTCAGAAAATTAGCAGTCATCTTCTGAGTCGTTGATGTGTAGAGAGATATCGGAAAGACAGGATTTTTGCTCTGTTTGGAATAGACTTTCCCTTAAAATATATGCAGTCAGTATTGCTGCTTTTTGTTTTTCTTTTCTTTGTTTTTGTTTATGCTGAGCTGTTTGAACCATGGTGACTGTTATTGGTTTTGGTTTAGTTTGGATGTTGTTTGAAAATCCACCACTTGTGCCTCATCACACAAGTGTATGGACCTCCCTCATGGTGCATTGTATCAGCAAGCGCCTTAAGTTCTCTACTGCGAGGGCAGGGGCATAGCTAACATCACATTTCTCTGTGTGCATTGTTCATTTCAGTACCTTAATCATTGTTGTACTTGCTTTTTCTTATTTCTTCTTTTCACAGCTACACGTTTTTTATATTCTAGATGTAGATCTACGTGTTATGTACCTGTAGCTACTTTCTGTGTAATGAAACAGAACATGAGAGTGAAGACTGACCATACTTACTGCTGCTGCCACCCGTGCAGGTAGTCATGGACAGTTGGAATTGATAAAGTTATTTCTGCTTAGATCATAGGCTTGTTGTACAACAACTTTAGCATATGCTTGAAAGGGTAAAAGAGGGCCTTTGTCAATCAGACAGACATGGGAACTGTTTCAAAGGCAATGTTGGGGAAACTTCTGAGAGATGCGGCAGAGCACATAATTATGGGCTTTTCCACTTAGATCATAAGTCTGTGTTGCATTGTACTGATTTCTTGCGGAACTTGAAGGAAATACAGTGTTTGAATTTGATCCATTATAGTTCATTTGTAGATATGGTGTTGCAGCCATTAGATTCTTCTGCATTACAGTTTTTATTCTCTCTCTCTTTCTCTCTCTGTGAGAGGTGCCAAAGAAAAAAAGCAGGATACGATTTTATGGGTATATTCTATAAAAATTCTGAATATGTGACTGAAAATATTTCTGTTGTGTTTTGACATGTTAAAGACATAGGGCTAGAGATGTATATATATTTTTTTTTTTTTTTTTAATCATTGTACATATTTTGATTTTTAAAAAAATATTGATTGTTGATTGATGGTAATCATTTAGTTGTTTAAAGTATTGTATGGTGGCCTTTTTCAAAGTTGATGCACTTTTGGAAGTTGAATATCATGGTTAGCTGTCAATGTTGTAAAAAACGCACACACACACACACACACACACACACACACACACACACACACACACACACACACACACACACACAAACTCAGTAACCATGTCTTTTATAGTGTATATGTGTGTTAATTAAATGAAGAGTATTCTTTGAAGTTTGTTAAAGCCACGTTCCTCATCATGAATCCTAACTGGAGAAGAGTAATAACACAAAGGAAATTATACATTCTCAAGTCTGTTGATTTCAGTGTAGAATTAGAAGCAGAGTTAATATGTATGTTTGGCAGCATAAACCTGGGCAACGCCCATTGCCTGTTCCATTTTGGCACTTGCTGAACTGTGCATCGTTTCCTCTGTCTCCTCGCAGGAACTCGTGGGAGACAATTTTCAGTCGCAGTACCGAGTTGGTAAGCGAGACAGAGATGAACTGCTGCCGCCGCATAGTCCAGCTTTGCCGGGACTGCTTATTAATCGTCTACCAGTTCGCTGCCGAAGCCAAGAGCGGCAGTGCCCCCGTAGCCCCTCCCTCAGAGCCAGCCGAGGATGCCTTCGCCGCCCAGCCACAAAATGGGTGAGAAATGCTCTTTTCAGGGCGAGCTGGATACAGTTTTGTGTTGTGTCCTTGAAAGTTATGATTTTCGTGGATCTGTCTGATGTTTGTGCGAGCAGTCTGTGTTGTTAGTAAGTTCTTGGGTTTCAACCACTCCTCTTGACACTATGCAAACAGCCACTCTTTTGAATCTGAAAATGTGTCACACAAACATTTATAACTGTAGGGCTGTGGTAGCAGCTGTAAACAACTTCTGATTTAATTTTCTTGCTAAGAGAGTTCATGTGATCTGGCTGTTTTTGGATCCTGAAAGCATCGTCTTGTATGAAATTAATAGAGTAAAGGTTCCAGACAGTCCTAAATATTTAGAAATGATACTTTTGTACTTTTTGAGAAGAGTGTGGATTTCGTGACTGCTAGCTTCACTCCTGTTCAGAATTGCAGTAAATGCCACATGTATTTGACAGAATTGGGGAAAGATGCTTGGGGAATTCAGCCGCAGAGCCGGGAACGATGATGCATGTGGGGAGCAGGGACAGTTCAGTGGTTAGAGCATTGGACTTGTGATTGAAAGGTCCCAGGTTTGAGTCCTGGTAGGAGCAGTGAGAGAATTTTCTTCTCCAGGGTCAACTTTCTGTGCTGACTTTTATTTCAGTATATGTTCCACCCCACTGTTATGACAGTGAAAAATCCATGTCATTCTGCCAAAAGTGTAGGCAGCAGGTTACAGCTAGACACACATACACTCTACCTATGTGGCTTTGAATAAAGTGACACTGTTAACTGGTGCATGGTTAAATGGTGTACACAGAACTTGCACTGAGCTGGCAGCAGTTTCACATGGCACCAGCCACGTAACAACCAAAGAGCGCTATCAGCACACCACTTCAATGGCTATTAAAAATACATGCTATAAAACAATACAGTCACTCATATTCAAAATCACATGCGCCATGAGTTTGCTTGAGAGCAGAGAATAGTGCTATATAAAAGCAATGAATTCAAGATCACTTTATTATCTCATTCAAGAAATTAAAATGTGGCTGAACATTAACCACTATAAGTACACAATAACTTTAATAATAATAATAAGGTTCTGCATTCGAAGGATGTCCTGTGATCCCACCAGAGAATAGCATTGCCTGTCTTAAATGTGCTGATGGTTATTTTATGACCTGATATTAACTGTTCATTTTGAATCATCCAAATTTGTCACAGGAGTGTGTTACAGAAGAAAACTAAGTATGTATTGTACATGTGTGCATTAATTAGCAGTTTCTTCTATTTAGCAAGTGTTTCTCCTTGTCAGCGACTGAAACGGGTGTTTCTGTTAAAGCTTAAGAGTCGACATTGCTTTTGGTTTTGATTCAGAAAATACTATCTAGTTCGAGGCATTCAAGTAAGTAAATAGATCAGATCTGTGAGAATGGCTTACTTGTACACATGTAGACCAACCCAGGCACACTTTGTATTTTGTAGTAAAAAGGTGCATGTTGTAGGCTGTAGTTTTTGTTTTTGCCTCTCATATGTTATTTTTTAATACTTCCAGCAAATTGCATAGCATTTTCTTGCAAAGTAAAGGCTTCAAAAGTTAGGCTTGCATTAAATACTGGCCTGAAGGGTCTGCTGCAATCTTTTTTGTTTAATGTAATGAAAAATTGTGTGCATCTGTGTAATGATCAGTTACTCTGGCAAGCCAACCCACCTGAAATCCCGGTGAACATTGTAGTTTTCCCAACCACAGAGTCGGTTAAATCTAGACTTGAGTGGAGCACAGTCACCAAGTGGATAGGTGACTGTCACATACCATGCTTTGCGCTCATCTTGAGATTTCTCCAGCGTCAAATTCTGTGCAGAATCTACAACAGTCCTTTGGATGAGACTCTAAACACAGAGAGAAAAAAAATCAGAAACAAGGTTTTGACTGTTTAACTGTTCTTTAAGTGTCGTTTTGTAGCTTGATAAAGAGGATTAGCCTGAAAATGTGCTGGTTTTGTCTTGTCCTAATAAATAGTGTTCTTTTTAACCTTTTATGTGTTTAGATCTGCTATAAACAGAGGTATCGGGATGCATGCGAAAAGATTGCATGTGCACATTAAAGATCCTGTTGTCTCTGTCAGAGTGAAGTGGATTATGGAAAGACCAAAACAGTCCAGCATGAACTAAAACATTCCAGGCTTCAGTGATCAGGCTGGACACTTTGTTAAAGAAGAAAGAGAAGAAGCAGTTCAAAATTTGCATGAGTATGTGAATACTGGTTTTTGACAAATTTGATTCTCAAAGTCACATAGCATGTGTGTTGCAAACTGTGACAAAATATTCACAAAAATGCTTATTTGTGTCTTTTGTGGATGTTGAAAGGCAGTAAGTAGTTTAGGTGGTTGGTTGGCTGAAACAAAAACGTATGTGACTGCTTTTGTTTAGATTAAGTCAGGAAAACTTTTTGAAACATTGCACGAGAACCTCCATCAATCTTGACACTTTCATACAAGTTTAGACAACCCTACACAATGCTTTCATGGTAGCAGTGGTGCTGGGGATTAGATCGAGTTTTAGTTCTTGGATTTCTACTTTCTGTCAGCCTCACTGGGTCGCCTCTGGACGAATTGCACATCCACAGTTATTCCAGCCTGACCAGGCCAAATCACAAGTTAATTTGTTAGCTGTTGGATTTTAATGACCCACCAACCACATAGGGTCACCCAAAAATGAACTGCACATTCAAAACTCTTATTTACATCAGTTCAAAAATACAGTATCACACATTCAGAATTCTTTTACATCAGTTCAAAAAACAAGTCACTAAATCACAAGTAAGAAGCTGGATCACTGTTCTGTCGTAATCGAAGTTGTAGTTTCTCTTGCAAGTTCTGATTCGGTTGAATTCAAACTTTGTGTCATAGTTACATGCTTATTACACAGACTTGTACAAGCACAAAAAGCCGTTGATGAGTTTTGAGTGCATTTAAGAAAGTGTGTTTGGACTTGGTGTTCCTTAACGTTGATGTGTTTTTTAGTTGCTTATGTCAGACATATATTTTAAACATTTACTGAGGTTTGCATGTGCAACCCCCATTTTGTGACCTTGGCCCTTTTCAAGTTCATGGGGGAGTTTGAAAAGATTGATGAAAGTTATATTTTGCAGTTGGGAATGTGAGTTACTGAATGCTTCTGCTTTTTTTATTTCTGCTTTTTTTAATCTCTTGCTTTCACTGGTATTTTCTGAGATTTTGGTTATAAAGTGTGTGTAGGACAAACGCAAGTTTTGTGCTGTAGCTTCATTTATGTGCTGTTAGTGCGTACATTTTTTCTCTCCAAGTATTCATTTATGATACTTTAGTGTAGCTATATGCTGAAGTAAGATTTTTTTATTGTTACAGTCAGTGTTAATACTCCTTTCTTGTGTCTCAAAGCTAACTCCAGATTATAGAAAAACAAAGAACAGTTAAAAAAGAAATATATATATATATCAAGTATGATATTCAAAAGTTTAAATCCACAACTACCTAGAATTGACAGGCCTTACATTTTATTTTATTTTTAAATCTCTCCAAAATCAGACTGTAGCCAGGATGGCAGTGGTTATATAGTGCTTCAGAATAACCAGGTTGTAGATTCCAAGCCTGTCAAATATCATGTGGGGGGGGGGGGGGGGTGATCTGACCACCTCCTACTCAGAAAAGAGCCAGAAAGATGGCTGAGATGATCATGCACACAGCCAGGTGCCATTCTAGTTTTTGGTTGAAGCTTGCGCCCCCCCCCCCCCCCCCCCCCCCCCCCCATGTACAAAAGAGGCATCGCTAGTAAAAGAGGCACAGCTGTCACTGTCAGTGATTGTTTGTGAGCGAATTACAGGTAGGGGTTAAGGACAAAGATGCTGGTGAAAATCCTCAGCACTTGCAGTGTTATACTGACTAACTCTTAAGGACAGCTGTGGCACTCATGGTGGAGGAGGAAGGCGTGCATGTTTTTCTTTTTTAGCCGCGCGCTCAGCTCTGCAGCATGGCAATGACGTTGCCTTTCTGCTTGACAGTTACCTGGCGGGCCGCGACCTCAAGGGACCCAACCACTGGAATCCCCACACCTTCAGCCAGCGATACAGCAAACTGTACTCCGGCCGCATTGCGGAGACGGGCTCCTGACCCAAGGCCGGCCTAGAAAACCCCACCGCAACCAGGCCTCCCTGTCTCCCCAGAACACTGACCACCCTTAGTCAACCACTCTAGTGAACCGCCTCAGGCTTTTTTTGTTTGTTGTTGTCTCACTGCTCTGTGATACTGTTCTTCCGGTCGGCCACGTTGACGAATCATGGCAAGCATCGGGTCTTCTTCAGCCCCGGCGCTGTCAGTCGTTTGTCAGCCGCTCTTGTTGAATCATTCATTGTTACTGGCTTCTCTCCGCACCTGTCTGTGATGCTGTCCACCCACGTGCGGCAGTTTCATGGGAAGTCACATAACCCTTGATGTTCACTCAGCACCCATCCGCTTTATGGTCAAGCACTTGTTATCCACTTTACACTACCATTTTGTAATCTCTGGGTCTTGTGTTCTTTCCATGTATTAATGGTCTTTCAACTGCCACTTTACTGTGTTTTAATCTCTGGGTTTCGTGTTCTTTCCATGTATTAACGGTCTTTCAACTGCCACTTTACTGTGTTTTTCATCATTATACATTCCCCAAGCAACATTGTCCATCATCTTTAGCAGAGAGTGACTTTAATGGTCCCCTCAGCACCAAATAGCCTCTGTCAATCGTTTACTGAATTGTAGTAAGTTTTTAATTTGTTCTCTTACCACCTGACAAATTCCACTCTTCTTCAACTGCTTTAATTGACAGCATATTAGAGTATATCCCCCCCCCCCCCAACCTCCACCTTTAATTGACAGCTTATTAGAGTATATATTTCCTGCCCCCTCCCCCCCCCCCCCACTCCACCTCCCTGCTTCTCCCCTCCCCTCCCCACTACCACTACCACATATACACTCTGTACTCATTGATTTTGAACTTTTCGTTGAGTAGTTATTCGGATCATGTTCTTTTCCCTCTGACACCATCAGTCCTTGACCAAACCACTGTGATGGGTAGTTGTTGTTGTTGGACTGCATTCTCCCTTGGATTTTACCGTCCTCCTTGGTCGGCCTGCTTTTGTTACTCTGAAGCACGTGCGTTCACAAAACTGATGCTGTGAAGAAGAAACGCTCCAGCTGTTACCTAGCTGCCAGTCAAGAACCACCCTAAAGGGCTAACTTCTGTGAGAATGCACCATCATCACTCAGTCACCCTTAAAATCTGCAGATGGTGATGGGATATGCTGTCTGCCACACTCCAGGCGGCAGTGCCGCTTTGGTGTCCCGGTGGCAGGGCGAGCAGAAGGCCCATGGTCTACCTCAGAGTTCGTTTCACTGTGCCTGGAGTGACAAAATGGTGCGTGGTGACCAGAAACTCGGAACTTGTGGTAATTAAAGGCTTTGTGGCATTGGACACTGCTTACTTCTGTTAAGGCAGGCGAAGTCATGGCCCAGACTTTGCCGAAACCATTGGCAGGCAAAAGCCACAGCCCAAACTTTGCCCAAACTGTTGGCAGGCAAAAGTCACAGCCCAAACTTTGCCAAAACTCTTGGGAGACACAGTCACTGCCTAAACTTTGCCAAAACTGTTGGTAGGTGAAGTGACGGCCCAGACTTTGCCAAAAATGTTGGCAGTTGAGGTCATGGCTTAGCGTGATGAAGCTGACGATACCAGGTCTGACTTTGGGAAAGAGGCAGTGCAACACTGGTGTGGAAGAGGAAGGATTGCAAGTATGCAAAGACAGGGTCGCAACTGTATGGATTACCACCTCCTTGTGGCAGCCTGTTATGTACCAGTGTTTTCTGCAACTTGGATTAATGGTTGAAAGTGCTGTGATGTCTGTGATGAAAATATGCGCCACTGTCTCATATGTATATAGCTACACACACACTTGAAGCTTAGATTCAATGTGCGATTGCCATTTTAAATGCTGTACATGTGTAATATTTATTATGTAAAATATTGAAAAGCAACTGTGATAGTGTTCGCTTGGTATTTGTGATACAGGCTTTGGGGCGGTTTGCACTTTTATCAAGTGTTCCAACAGGGGGGAACCTTTTCTTTTTCAAGCACTAATAATGGCTGCTCATGCTATTTGATAATACTGTCAAACCTTTTTTTAATTTTATTTAAGCTGCACCTGTACATTTGAAAAAATGTAACACTTTTTTTTTTTATCATTATGAAATTACTGGTTCTTCAGTATACAATTCTTAAAGTGGCAGAGGTGATATGTGTATAATTCAGTTCTGTTTAGATGTAGATATTGTGAATGTTTCCACTTGGTGTAGTTTCAGGAGAGAAACAATTTTGAGGTGTGGAAAATATGTTTTTGACTCAAAGTAATGCCTGTATGTCAGCCATGGGTAGTAACTGAAAACACAATAAAAGATCATTTGCTGTTGAAAAAAAGCACCTGCAGTTATCATGTGGACGAGTGTGTGGGGGTGCTTTGAGAAACATCCGTCGTATATTAACAGTTCTTTGCTCTCATTCTTTTACCAACTCGTTCAAGTTTGTAGCTGCATGTAAGTTTGGTAAGCCCATTGCTTATATTTTTATGTCTCTCCATGTCCACCATATCATTGTATAATGTGCAAAGAAACCAAAGTGAATGAAATATTACAGTGTGTCTGCTCGGTGCTTTCTCTTCATTGCTGGACAATGACAGATCTGCATTTTTATCCACATTAACGTATATGATGTGTTGACACCCAGTTGTCAGATCTCATCTCATCAAAGTTTCATGAAGGTCAATCAGTTGCAAGAGGGTAACACAGAAGTCATTAGACTGGGATATTTCAGAACAAATGTGCGCCTAAAAAGTAAGTCCAGCCTTTATGAAACACCTGGAGAGAAATATCCAGCAGTGGATGAGGAGGGATATTTCAGAACAAATGTGCGCCGAAAAAGTAAGTCCAGCCTTTATGAAACACCTGGAGAGAAATATCCAGCAGTGGATGAGGAGAGGCAATACAGGTTGTTGTTTTTTAGGTTGGGTTTGTAACTCTTTTACAAGCATGGGCTCAGTTGCCTGCTATTTCATCTAGTCATGGCAATCTGAGTTTGTTTGTTTTTTAATCACATAAAAATAAGTAATGGCATGATTGCTTTCTGAGATTTCATTGCACACACACAGACGTATGTACAAATAAATCAGACTGATTTTGTCTTTGTCTGTGTGGAAACCAAACATACGGACAAACTAGCAAGCAGTGGGCGGACAGGAGTAGTAACGTGCAAATTCCACAAACAGTACAGCCTTGAACAATGAAAAAATGAACACAACTGCAGGAAATTAGGTTTATTTTAACCACAAACATAACTGAGGGGAATGTTGTTTTATTTCAGTTGCTAAGACAGTTGCACGGAGGATGTAGTTTATTTCATCAGTAAGATCAGAAGAGAAGATCACTGCATGTAAAAGAAGCAGTTCAAGACTCATTATACCCATACACTGGCACTGTATAGTTTTATAGTTCCACCCCCCCTCCCTTCCCACCAAAACAATAATGGTGTACCACCTGGAAATTTAGTCATCACTGTTACCAGGTATGTATGAATTATTATGTCATTATCAGGTACCATAACTTAAGAAGACAGTGCCACTAAGAAAACTGAACAGAAGTGTTGGTTCATATTTGTCCAATGAAATATTTAACTCGACACTTTTTTCTTTCTTGCTGAGAAACCTGTCAGTTTTAATAATTATCGGTACACCTCTGATGACCTGAATCTCTCAGTTATTTGCACAAGACTCAAAGTGGAGTACATGGCAGCTTATGTATCTACAATTATATGTCATGCTGACTTTTGTCTGAATCTTGCATGTACAACCCTGGAGTGTGTCACTTACACCAGGTGTAAGGCAAGAAAAACACTCTGTATTTGACGTGTCTGTGCATGCTTACATTGCTTATTTCCATATTAAAGAGCAAGCTCCTATCATTGCATGGCTACCTCCGTGTTTTGGTGGCTGTAAAATTCTGAAACACACCAAAACTGGTCTGGACTAAGGTCAGCTTTTGAGACTGTTGTTCTGTAAATGGCACATGCACTTCAGTCATCAACAGAGTATGTTCTTTTTTCTAATCTTTAAGCATTGCTATAATTTTGAATTATCTGACAGTCACCTCTGCGTCTGAGGCACACTGAAGCTTTAAACATTCCTCTACTGATACGTATTTCAATCAGAAAATTTACAGTTTGTATATTTGCATGTAGGCTTTAATGGTAAACATTCATGTTTCCCTGATAATTTGAAAGCAATGTTGTTTATGGGGAAACTATGTCTGTATTGAATGTATACTGTTTGTAAATACATGTATTTGTTTTAGAAAAAGTTATGCTTTTTTTTCTGTCTTTTTTTTTGCTTAGTTTTTTGGGGGATATACTTACTGATCTGAAACCGTTGTTACTTTCATTTTTATTGTGGGTATGGATCTGGCTTCTGTTGCTTTTGAGTACTTCTACAAATAACAGAGTAACATTTAGTGTGTTTAGCATAGTACTGACGTACATAGAAACCAAAGTGTATTTATATTAATTTGATTTTGTTCTTGGTAGCTTTAGCAGCAGCTAAATTGCGAGTCATACTGTTGTATGTCACGGAATGTGTCATATTTCAAGTTTTATTCATGAATAAAGACACACAGCGATGTAAAATGTGTGTGCTTCCATACATACATTATTGAGAGAGAGAGAGAAAGAGAGAGAGAAAAAAAAACTGTCATCATTTATTTTGATAACACTACAGGCAAAATTTAAAAAGTCTTACATTTGGATTTGAATAACAACTGATTCAGTTTCAAATGACACATGTATGAGCATATAATACTGATGCTAAATTCGGTTAGTATAAAATGTTACCTGTGCACTCAGGAAAGCCGATATGTGCTCCACCTAGTTTCTCAGAAGTTTCCCCAGATGTTGCCTTTGAAGCAATCCCAGTGCTGGTCTGACAGTTGAAAGAGCTCATCAGTCACTGCCTTTCTTTTCAACACCTCTCCCATCTAGGTGATTGGGTAATGGTGTGATGTTTGGGCACTGTGCATGCAAGTTATGCCGCAAGCTCCTCAATACTTCAGAGCTTCACTGCAGATACTCAGTCTTGCTCATTTATCTTGTTTCTAGAGCTGACTATGAAAAGCCTTGACTGTCAAAATTAACCAAGCATATTGTAAGGTCTTTCTTTTCATGACTAAGCTTAGTGGAGAGGCGCAAGAATATACTGTTATGTATAAATGATTGTCAACTGTAACTGAAGTTCACAAAAGTGGAGGATGTGAAGACAGTTTATTCCTTCATCCAAGAAATGTAGGAAGACAGTTTATTTCTTCCTCTTAGAAATGTAGATTATCCTCTTTTTTTCTTTTGTATTTCTTCTTCTTTTTTTCAACTGAAAAATCTATGTGTTCTATTGGGCGATTCAGGCAGGGTTGAAACTCCCTTGACTTTTGCCCAGCATCGCTTAAGTCCCTTGGCTGCTTTTACTTCCGGTGTGTACTTTCTTCATAATGGAAGATGGTGACAAAGAATTTGCGAATTTTACACTGCCAACTTTAAAGGCATTTTTAGAGGCCCCTCAGTCATAATCTGTCTGGCAATAAGCAATAACCTGTTGCTCGTGCTATAGGATGCCCCAAAATGCATTTTTTCTATGAACTCGCGATCCTCTGGTCAGCCAAAAAATGCTGCAAAGACATTTTTTTCTCCACCCTCCATCCCCTTTCCATGGTAATTTTTGCAACTGCAACAGTATTGGCATTTGTACTGCCTCGTAATTCTAGATTCAACTTCCACTGTTATACACAGTGTGAAGCAACGCCTACTCAGAAATTGGCCCAAAAGTGCGCTGTGACCTCTTGCGACTTCTTGCGCGAAAGATTACAAAGCGCATTTACTCTAGCAAACCAGCTTCGCTGAATCGCCCAATGCTTTGTATATCCATACACAATGAAAAATTCAATAATATACACTTGTCACAGAAATAAACTGGTAGGCTAAACTTGTGTAAAACTGCTGTTCCATTAAAAGCAAAGACAAACGAGGCAAAGAAAAAGTGTGTAGTTCACTACTTATTTCCACTAAAGATGTCGCATTACAACCAAGATCTTATCCAGTACCGTATATAGCACCACAACAATAAAATGTGTGTTCTCATCAATTTGTTGAAAAAAAATGCAGGTTATAATCAGCATTAGAAAATGTGCCCTGAATACATTGCATATAGCGATGCAAAAATACGTCAGATAACCATGTCTCTCTCACATGCATGCATGCACACACACACACACGCACATGCATGCACATACAATTTGTCAACCCACACACACACACACACATGCAATTTGTCAGCACACACACACACACACACACACACACACACACACACACACACACACACACACACACACACACACACAGAGTCTGTCAACACATACACACACAAACATGCACACACACACACACTATACAATTCATGAATAGGTCAAGAATTGTGCAGATGACCGTCCCCACACATTAGCCATTGCCACTGACCCATGTGTAAGCACTGGGACTGACCCTCAGTGGTCAAGCCCGTAATGAGCAGAATTCACCTCCAGATGCAAGGCAAGATAAACATCTCAAATTAAGTCATCACTATGAGCTCTGGTATCTTGTTCACTGCTGGTGTCCTAGGTGGGGAAGTTTCTGCATATCACATCCTTCTCACTTACTTCTATCGCTGCAACAATGGAGATCACAAGACCTTTCGATCAATCAGATTTAAGCACACATGATGAATGGTGTCCACTGTATAATACTTTTTTTTTCTCCTTTGAATAGATCACCGTCTTTTTCAAACAAAATTAAGCAGCTGAGAGAAATGGAAAAATCGATCAAATAGGAGAATGGCCGATAAAAAGGATATCTGCAATGAAAAATAAATTGATTGTAATTCATGAATGAAGACCACACTGAGGTACTTGTTGCAACCAATATATTTAAGTTAGACTAGTGCATTGTCAGCACACTTTCTGAATCACTTGTTGAAGCAGCGTGTTATCCGTCCTAGTGTCTGTGCCATGCTTGTCCACTGTACAACTTACAACCTGGCTTGAGGCATCGACGGCTGATATCTGCCATACATTGTGACCACAGCAGCGCCCCCTATGCCAAAGTTGTGCTGCATGGCCACCTTAGCGCCCTCTACTTGTCGTTTGCCAGCTTCCCCACGTAACTGCCACACCAACTCAGCACACTGACCCAGGCCTGCCAACACAAATTAAGTGAAGCATATCCAAGTGCATGAAAATAATAAAATCATTGAATAAAATCAGCATGGAAGTAGGGTTGGTTCTATTATCTGACTGTGTAAGTGGCAAGCCAAAACAAGGGACGATTTTGTCAGATATTGGTGCCCTGCTCACAAGCAAATTGGCCAAACCTATGCAGGAATTATTCACTTTTATAACCTTGTCAGCTCATCCAATACCATGTGGAATGTCAAATATGGCTGTGCTTTGTCACGTTCACTAAGCAGTTGGTTAGTGACAAAACCAGAGATAATATACATCTCTCTTTTGCACATATGCATAAGTGCACACACACGCACACACACACACACACCCTGTTTTTTGTTGTTGTTTTCGTTTTTATCTCCCCCACCTTTTCACTTCAAAACACATTTTCAGTTTCATTCACCAACTGACTAATAAAATAACAGAACTGACCATGCTTCCTGCATCCATTTGATTAAAACATGAGCATAAAAAAAAGTCCTCCACTAAGACGCTCACCAGGGGGTGGTCTCTGGATTCCTTTGGCCTATAATTATGGGAATAAAACATAAAAGACAACAGTCCTCCACTAAGATGCTCACCAAGGGGGTGGCCTTTGGCCTATAATTATGTGAATGAAATGTAAAAGAGAACAGTCCTGCATTAAGATGCTCACCCAGGGGGTGGCCTTTGGCCTATAATTATGTGAATGAAACATAAAGGAGAACAGTATCCGCTAAGACACTCACCAGGTGTACCAACACGGTGGCTTTTGAACTCATCTGGCCTATAATTATATGAATAAAACATAAAGGGGAACAGTCTCCACTAAGACACTCACCAGCTGTGCCAACAGGGTGGCCTTTGAACTCATCTGGCATATAATTATATTCATGAAACGTAAAGGAGAACAGTCATCTACTAAGACACTTGCCATTTGCGCCTACTAAGATGCTCACCAGTTGCGCCCATTAAGACACACACTCACCAGTTGCGCCCATTAAGACACACACTCACCAGTTGCGCCCATTAAGACACACTCACCAGTTGCGCCCATTAAGACACACGCACCAGTTGCGCCCATTAAGACACACACTCACCAGTTGCGCCCATTAAGACACACACTCACCAGTTGCGCCCATTAAGACACACACTCACCAGTTGCCCCAATGGGGTGGCCTTTGGACTCCAGTCCACCAGAGGGATTGAAGACCCATTTGTTGTTGAGATACAGGAGCTGTCCGCCCTCTTTGTTCTGTCGCCATGATGACTGCTGCATCATCTGCAGACCCTGGCCCTCAGGGACACACTGCAGCGCCTCATACATGAAAAGCTCGTTGCAGGAAAAGCAGTCATGGACCTCGAACACCTGAGGATTACACCACACAAAGATGCATGCAAAAATTGAAACACAAAAAGATGCATGCAAAAACTGCAACACACGAAGACCCATTCAAAATTTGAGCAATGTCTTTTTAGGGCACGCAAATTATAAATTTGATCAGAAACTGGACATCACTGGGAGTGTGTCTTTATGGCACGCAAATAGTAAATACGATTGGAACACACGCATCATGGGGAGTGCGTCCTTATGGTATGCAAATAGTAAATATGATCGGAACACACACATCATGGGGAATGTGTCCTTATGGTATGCAAATAGTAAATATGATCAGAACACACGCATCATGGGGAGTGTGTCCTTATGGCATGCAAATAGTAAATATGATCAGAACACACGCATCATGGGGAGTGTGTCCTTACTGCAAGCAAATCATAAATTTGATCAGTACTTGCACATCATTGGGAGTGTCTTTGGGACAGGGAAGTTACATACATTTGATCAGTACTGGCATGTCACTGGGAGTGTGTCTTTGGGACAGGCAAGTTATATAAATTTGATCAGTACTTGCACATACATAAATTTGATCAGTACTTGCACATCATTGGGAGTGTCTTTGGGACAGGCAAGTTATATCAATTTGATCAGTACTGGCACATCATTGGGAGTGTGTCTTTGGGACAGGCAAGTTATATAAATTTGATCAGTACTGGCACATCATTGGGAGTGCGTCTTTGGGACAGGCAAGTTATATAAATTTGATCAGTACTAGCACGTCATTGGGAGTGCATTGTTAGGGGCATACAAGTTACATAAATTTGATCAGAACATGCACATCACTGGGGTGCGTGTGTCCTTAGGGGTATGCAAGTTATATAAATTTGATCAGCACTTGCACATCATTGGGGTGCATGTGTCCTTAAGGGCAGGCAAGTTATACAAACTGGATCAGCACCTGCACATCGTTGGGAGTGAGACATGCTTCGTCATAGCACTGCTGCGCAGCGGTTTTAGCCATGGAGTAGCCGCAGAGGTCCCTGAAGCTGGTGCCGAAAGAAGAGGGCAGGTCTGTCACCATGTGCTGGGTGAGGATCTCCACAGCTTTGCTTTGCAGACCGTGACGCTGCACAAATGTCTCACTGCACACGATGGCTGCAGCACTTCCATCGGCAGTGGCCCCAGTCATGCCCATTGTGATGGGGTGACACAGCATTGCTTTGGTGGCGATAGAGTTGACGTCTGGGGCCTTTTGGAAGGAGGCGAATGGGTTGTTCTCTCCTTGTTTACGATTCTTGTGTGCAATTTTGGCCAGCTCCTCAACTGTTACCTGCAGAAATGGTAGGCACAGATGAATCCCCTCTTTCAAGATCGACAGATAACCTGTAGAAATGGTAAGTACAGATGAACCCGCTCTTTCGAGACAGATACATAACCTGCAGAAACAGTAAGTACAGATGAACCCACTCTTTCAAGATAGACAACCTGTAGAAATGGTAAGTACAGATCAACCCCCTCTTTCAAGATAGATACATAATCTGTAGAAATGGTGCGTGAAGATGAACCCCTTTTTTCAAGACACATAACCTGCAGAATTGGTGGGTACAGATGAACCCCCTCTTTCAAGATGGATAAGGTGCAGAAATGGCAAGTACATAAGAACCCTCTCTTTGAAGAGAGATAGGTAATTGATTTTTAATGCCCATTCAACCGTAACAGTTTTATCAGGGTGATCCTCTTTCAAGACCAAATTAAATCCAGACAAAGTTGGTTTTTACTAGAAGGGTAATCCTGGGTCAGGAGATTATTGATGTGGAAATACGAAACAAAAAGTTTAACAACAACAACAACAAAGAAGTCTGAAAAGAGAGGGGTTGGCTTTGTCAAGGATTCATTTATGTAGAGGAAAAAAGGGGTCTTAACCATTTCACTGCCATGATGCCATTTGAAAACAACCAATAAAAATACAGTTTGACATCCTTAAGTGTTTTGGAGTTTTTCTTTGCATTAACATGTGAAAGGATTTTCACCCAACTGCACAGTCTTAAAAGTAGGTTTGTTATAGGACCAGAAAATATACTCTTTGCAGGTGTGTGCAAGCAGTTTTCAGCCCAGAATTGTTACAGGCTGGGGCAGTAAAGGGTTAAAAGAGAGGTAGTTTCTCATGAAGATAGCATTCATGAAGGGTTCCACTACAGTATTTCAGAGTGTTACTGTACATAGCTTTGAAAAACATTAGATCCATCCAGAGGAAGAAACAGTAGTGCAGAGCACTCACTCTCAAAAGCCAAGTTAGTCATGACTACATGAGCATGATCACCACATGGATGGGTGACTGTTACGTGTTTGGCTTTGCGCCTGCCTCACAATTTCTCCAGAGTCAATTCTGTGCAGATGCTACAGAAAAATCCTTCAGACAAGACCACAAATTGAGGTCCCCCACAAACCAAGGTCTCCCATGTGCATACACATGTACAAATACCACACATAAATGCAGGTTAAAGATCCTGTACCATGTCCGAGTTTGGTGGATTATGGACATGCTTAAATAACCCAGCATGGACTAAAAAACATGTGAAGTGCAGAGTGTCGGCTCCATAGCAGAGACTAGTACAATAAAAAAAGTAATCAATAATAATCAAACATCTATAGATAGAAGTTGAGGCCTACTCCACCCAAGCACAATCTTGATGAATCAGGGCTTTCACATCTCAAGTCTTCAGCTGACCCAACTCAGAAATAAAATGATCAGAAGTGCCTTATTCTTGCCACAATTTTTAGAAATAAAAAAGTCTTTTTGTTTTGTTTTTGTATTGGTGTTTAAAGATAAAAAACAACAACTCATTTTGGTTTGTGATCAGCATCTTGTTCTCTCTAATTGTGCTTCATGCAGTGGCTTATATTTTATTATAGGTGCGTAATAATCTCTCTGATAGGAGTCTGTTTATATAATACTACAGCCATGCAAGACTTGACATTTCCTGAAAGTGGTTACTAACCTGCGGATAGAGCTCCATGTATTCACGGGCAGCATAGGCAAAGAGTTTGATGACATCTGAGGTCATGCGATTCATCCTGGGCTGGATAAGAGCTGGGTCAGCGCCCATGGCAACCATGTGATCCATGTGACGACTGACCGGTGAGATGCGATCTGTGTAGCGTTCAGACAATCCACCCTCCATCTTCTCAAAGCCTGGGACAAAAACAGCAGCATGATAATCTCTTCTGTTTTGTACTGAAGCTAATGCCGATGGCTGCACTGCACTGGCACATGCATATAACACTGTGTATAACACTCAAAACAATATCTGTTTGAACACACTGCCTGATTTGCCCTTGGCCTTGATCAACACGGAGCCAAGATGAGGCTCTCTGCAACCATCATTCAGTGAATGAAATGTATATAACTACCATTTGCATTCAAGGAACAAGGCAGTGAACTGGTGAACTGTATATGTACTCTATGTATACACTGGCACAGCTGAACCCCTGGCGAAAGATCATCCTAAAGAGTAACCAACAGGCATTGCTAAAAATGATCTCTAAAATTGGCTGTTTAAACCTTTTCACCCAAGCACTTGTCTGCTATTGGGCAATTCAGGTGGGGTTGTTAACTCCCTTGACATTTTCCTGGCATTGCTTAAGTCCCTTGGCAGCTTCTACTTCCGGTGTGTACTTTCTTCACAATGGAAGGTGGTGACAGTGAATTTGTGAACTTTACACTGCCAACTTTAAAGGCATTTTTAGTGACCCATAGTCATAATGTGTTTGGCAATAAGCAATAACTTGTTGCTCGTGCTATAGGATGCCCCAAAACGCATTTTTTCTATTAACTCATGATCTTCTGGTCAGCCAAAGAACAACGCAAAGACATTGTTTTTGCACCCTCCATCCCCTTTCCATGGTAACTTTTGCAACTGCAACAGTATTGGCATTTGTACTGCTTCGCAATTCTAGGTTCAACTTCCACTGTTATAGATAGTGTGAAGCAACGCCTACTCAGAAATCAACCTGGGAGTGCGCTGCAACCTCTCGCGACTTCTTGCACGAAAGATTACAAAGCGCATTCACTCTAGCAAACCAGCTTTCACTGAATCGCCCAGTATAACTAACTACAGCTGCAAATTGCTGTTAGATGTTTGTGACACACATGGCTATGGATCAAGCAGTCAAGGAGAGAACAGATTGCAGTCATCATAACATTTTAGTCAACCCTCTCTGATGGAGAGAATAGACTGCAGCATCATAACCCAGATATTCCAGTCAACCCTCACCAATGGCCAGAACGCAGTCATCAACACCACTCTGCACCATTCGCCTGGCCAGCATAAGCGCTGTGGACCCTGATGAACAATTATTGTTGACGTTGAACACAGGCACTCCTGTCAGACCCAGCTCATACACAGCTCGCTGACCGCTGGTCGGTTCACCATAGCAGTAGCTGGCCACAGCCATCTTGATGTCCGTGTAAGACAAGCCTGCATCTGCCAGAGCTGCTTGACCTGGACAAATTCAGAGGCAAAATTACACACTCTTAATGTCAAGACTGCTTGCTGCTAAGCGTCATATGTATAAATATAAGGAGTTTTCATGAAAAAGAGTTAGCTAATATTGATAAAACTTTAAAAGTACAGTTCAACTGGTATTTAAACACTAGATAACACACACACACACACACACACACACACACACACACACACACACACACACACACACACATTCTTATACCATCTGAGGACCGTGAACCGACGGAGCTAAAAGTGGACACAGATCATAAAATGATAAAATATTTTTTTCAAACGAAAACTATACTTTCAAAACAATGTTGTTTCAAAGCTTTGGCTGTGCTCCAGAGAGCACGCAATCTTGATTCGTAAAAGCAGAACAAACTAACACAGAAAAAAAAGTCCCGTCTCGTCTGTTTCGTCTGGTCCTCCTGTCTCCGATTCTGTGGTATCAGAGTGCCACAGGCTACTTGTTTACAGATCTTGCTCTCCTTGAACTTTGGTTAGCCTTTCTTACTGGCCCAGGTTAGTGGGAGTGACCTATCCTTGAATTATTGGTAACCCAAACGACAATTTGTTTTCCTTTTTTTCTTTTCTTTCTTCATTATTTGCTTTAGACAGTGATTAGAAACAACGATTGTTCTAGGAAGTTAGTAACTAATACAAATTTGACTGCAGCCTATTGTTTATTGTTGCTTAAGTTTGCATACAGCAAGTAATACCATTGCCACCCCACCCCGCCCCCGCCCTCTTCTTGGCAAACCTTAGAGCCGGCACTCACTTCCGGAGGTCCAAAGTTCATGACTTCAAAGTTTGATTGTATCTAGGTAAACTTGTCGTCTGCAGCTTCAGAACTTGCAATGGCAGCAAACACGGGGTATGTTTAAACAATGCTTTTTTGTTTGCCTATTCCCCATTGCAATGTGTGCCATTATTATGCATCATGCTGTGATATTTTGTGCAGAAAACTATTGGGTCGGACAGTGTTCATCACTGGGGCAAGTCGAGGCATCGGCAAAGCCATTGCACTGAAACTTGCCAAAGATGGTGCAAATGTCGTCATCGCTGCCAAGACGGCAGAACCGCACCCCAAACTGCCGGGCACTATCTATACAGCAGCCAAAGAAGGTATGGTATAAATTGCGGTGTAATTTATTTACTTGGGTATGTATTTGTGGATGCATTATGTAACGAGCGTGTGTCACGCTGACACGATATTGTGTGCATCATGTGTATGGGGAAGGGGGAGAGGAGTGGGGGCCGTGCCTGCTTGCATTTGTGTGTGTGTGTGTGTGTGTGTGTGTGTGTGTGTGTGTGTGTGTGTGTGTGTGTGTGTCCCGATTAGGCATGTTTGCATGCATGCACATACATGTGCGTTTATGTGTACACGTCACGTGTGTGACTGTGGGCGAGTGTGTAGACATGTTTCATTGTTTTCACCCATGCATACATTTGGGGGCGGGGATAGCTCAGTGGTTAGAGCACCGGACTCGTGATTGAAAGGTCGCGGGTTCGAATCCCTGCTGGAACAGCAGGAGAATTTTCTTCTCCCGGGTCGACTTTCTGTGCTGACTCTTATTTCGGTATCCGTTCCACCCCCGTGTTACCACAGTAGCACGTCAAAAATCCCAGTCATTCTGCCAAAAAGTGCAGGTGGCAGGTTACAGCTAAACACTCATACACCTTACGTATGTGGATTTTAATGAACCGTGCTTCGGCATTGGTCACAACTTCTCCCTAATATGTCAAATGACATCTGAGGACATTAAGCATCAACTCATCATCATCACCATGCATACATGTGTGTGATTGTGAGTGAGTGAGTAGGCATGTTTCATTGTTTTCACCCATGCATACACATGTGTGACTGTGAGTGAGTGTGTAGGCATGTTTCATTTTCACCCATGCATACACGTGTATGACTGTGAGTGAGTGTGTAGGCATGTTTCCTTTTCACCCATGCATACACGTGTGTGACTGTGAGTGAGTGTGTAGGCGTGTTTCATTGTTTTCACCCATGCATACAGCATGCTTCATTCTGGGATTTACCCAGTATATGCAGGGTTTGCAATACCCAGTATTTTCAGGTATTTTACCAGCTAAAAATAGTAAAATCAGCATTTATATAAATTATAAATTATATCTATCTATATATATATATGAGCCTGTGACAAAAGGTGCTCCCGCTTAACCCGGGTATGTTTGTATACTCCTATTTATTTTCGTCTTACTACAGTTACATGAAACTGTGGTTGCTTTTATTCAGTATGCATTGATGAGTAGTTAAAGTAAAAATTGGCAGCTTTGGTCACCAAGAGGAGGATTAAAAACAAAAATACTTGACGAAAATCGACGAAAAGCAGCTTCCGGAAAGTGGGACAACGTGGGTTGTTTGACTTCAGCTCAAAACAGCAACTAACCAGCTGAACTATTCTTCACAACTTGTACCCCATTTGACTGCTGAATAAGCTAAATTTAGTATCCAGTCGAATTGCAAGCCATGCGTGACGTTTCATAACCAAAAAAACGAAATTGAAAATACACTGGCTGTTCGTAACGGACTGTGTCCAAATTTCCGATAAGTTTAAAGATCGTCTGCTACCATCCACCATTGCATTCACTGCGGACCTTCACTTGTCTTGTTTGCATATCAATCGCGCACCGAAAGCAGTCGATGTTTTTACTGAGGGCATTTCCGTGTTTCATTTTTTTTACCCAGAAGTGAAAAATCTAAAACTTTGTCCATTTGTTACGAACGACCTTTTGCAAATTTTATCGACATCGCAAACATTTAATTACTGCTGACTGCTTCTAAAACTACCACTGGCCTTCCTGTTGACATCACATGGCCGCTTGTCGCTGACAATGGTTTTGACGAAGGGGTGGCGGTGAGTATTCGGACTTTGTCCGGTTATTTTGTTTTGATACGAACGTCCTAAATGTTACGAACGACCCACATGATTGTCGAATTTCTGTCCTCATCATATATTTTCCCAAACAAATGCTTTCTTAGCCACTAGTAAGTGATATAAATGGCACTGGTAGTGTGCTTTGTTTACTTCATCGTATTATGGCGGGAAGGGGGCAATTTCAGATTGTGGACACAGTTTGTGACTGTGTCTGTGTTACGTGTGTCCAGGTGTCTTTTGTTACGTTAGTCTGCAGTCCGTCTATGTCTGTAATTATTGCTGATTTAGCTAAGCAGTCGATTTAAAAGTTGAAATGGCTCACTGCTTACCTTTCAAGTGGTTGTTTACAAACTTTTACGTCCGAATGGAGGCTTGTGCATATTAAACAAGTACTCTGTAAACTTTGTATCAGGTGAACGTAACATGGGCACAGTGCTACCCCCCGTCCCCCTTTCCTTTGTTTTGCAGTCTTATTTTTGTTTCCTTTCCGCATTAAATGTAATAGTTGACTTGCCACTGTAAATTTATTTTTATTTTTATTGATTAACTGTGCATGAAGGCCAACTTTGGGGGCTGGTGGAAGGGGGGGGGGGGGGAGAAGATTTTCTTACAATTAAATTTATTATAAACATTTTCACTGCTCTTGTATAAATAAAGACCTTTGGTATGTAAGGGCACTTGAGGATTGTTACAGTCCAAAGTACATGAAGCATTTTTCTGTTTTCCTTTTTTACATACTGAAAAATTTAATACAGGTACCTGACTTAAAGATGCCATACTTTGTGACCTGATCGCATTTTTAATGTTTTGTTGTTTTTCTTTTAGTTTTAGTAAGCATACATTAGATGACGTCTGTCTGTCCCTGGTATTCAAGTCTGTATTAAATTCTGTTACTTTTAATAACTGTGGCAGGTTCTGGAAGTGTGCCAAACAGAAAATCATGTATGGATCCAGTTCTTCACACACAAAAAGGAAGCATGTTCTTCAGGCTCTCACCACCGGACTTATCTTATTGGGATTTCTTGATTGCAAACAGAAAAAAAGTTTCCCTGACTCTGAGTGCAAAGTGAGGCAGCAGTTTTTCACTGACAGTGATTGACAGACAGGTTTAATTTGAAAGGATGTCGTTTTTGTGTTTTTTTTTTTTTTTGGGGGGGGGGGGGTTCTTGTCCTAAAGTTTTAATGTGATCTGCATGTTCAGAAAGTTGCTTCTTTAACCTGTCATATTATACTGTTATTGTGCCTAGATTCACTACAGTTGTGTACTGTTTGTTCAATCTGGGTGAAATAGTATCTTGGTTTTCATAGACTGTGTCCACTGCCATAGTGTTACGTTCGTCCACTTAAACAAGTTGGAATGTGTGAATATGCCTCCTGCCTTGCATTTTTTTTGCATTTATCATTACAGTGTATACTATGAAATAAAGTGTTCCTTGTTTGAAAACTTTACTGAAGTTGTTTTGTGTTTGAAATGATTATTTGTAGCACTAGATTCTTGAGTGCAAAATTTGGACACAATGATTACATAATACTTACATTTAAAGCAGAATTTGTTTGTCCTGCCTGCTCTGATTTTATTACTAGCAGCTACTTAAATGCACCAGAAGCATTAAAATTGCATATAAATGGTTTTTCTCTGTATTATTATGACATTCACTGTGTCCATTGTTACAAATGTCCACACCTGACCTCACCCCAGTTTTTATGCCATACAGCACACACTTGGATCAAAACCATTTTTTGATGATGGAAATAGTTACTTGAAACATACTACTTTCTAATGGTAAGACTGAAAACAGCTTACTAGGAGTTTGATTTTGAGGCAGTGTGTCCCACTTTAGATCACGACCTTTTGTCACAGGCTCATATATGAGTATATCCCCCCCCCAAAAAAAAATCCCAGCAGTTCGTGAGACCTAGCAGCTGTTGTTGACTGGTTCTCAAAACAACAATACGATGAAAGAGCATGTGTGTCTTGTGTGTGTGTGTGTGTGTGTGTGTGTGTGTGCGTGTGCGTGTGTGTGTCTGAGCGCATGCGAAAGAAAGAGAGAGAGAGAGACTCTGCGTGTGTGTCATGCAGAATGCACTGCAGTGTCATTGTTTTGTCCATAGTTGGCAATTTACCTGGCATTGTTTTACAAGTTCCATCTATTTTTTGCCAGTTGAAGAAGCAGGCGGCAAAGCACTGCCTTGCATCGTTGACATCCGCATTGAGGAGCAGGTGGAGGCTGCTGTCAAAGAGACAGTGAAGAAATTTGGTGGCATTGACATTCTGGTGAATAATGCCAGTGCCATCTCTCTCACTGGCACACTGCAGACCCCAATGAAGCGCTACGACCTTATGAATGGAATCAACGCAAGGGGAACTTACCTTTGGTCTGTGGTGACACTTTTGATGGTTAAATGGTGGTTCTGTGCATTTTACTTTTCATATACACAATATAGATTATTCATATATAGCACACTGAATATGAACATTTGGGGTGAAAGATGAAGTGTGCAATGCCAGACAACTTAAAACAATATTTTGTAGGTCTAGATTAGTATGCGTTGTACTTGTGCACAGAAACTACATAGGTAGTCCTTCCAGTCTTATTTTCAATCTCTTTCATTCAGGCATAATATGAATTAGAAAAACTGCAGACTATGTATACAGGTATTAAATAAGTTTGCTTACTGTTTATTGTTTCTTTTATTTCTTTGTCAAAGGCGGACAAATTAATTTCCTTTTTAGGATCAATAAAGTGTTACAATCTGAAAGAGAACAAGGCCTAGAATCTCTTGCTTTGGACCCCACATTTGGAATTCAAATTCTTAGACCTTAGACACTGCTCAACCCTGTCATATTTTAAAGCCAAACTGAAAACCTTCCTCTTCTCACAGTATTTCCATCCTAACTAATATCAGTACCCAGTTTCTGCTACAGTCTGTGTGTGTGTGTGTGTGTGTGTGTGTGTGTGTGTGTGTGTGTGTGTGTGTGTGTGTGCGTGTGTGTGTGTGTGTGTGTGTGTGTGTGTGTGTGTGTGTGTGTGTGTGTGTAAATTGTTTTGGTAGGACTATGCTTTACATGTGTATAGAATATCATATTTAGGTTAATATGTATCATGTGAGCGCTCAGGGCGTTGATGAGCGCATGATAAATGTACATTATTATTATTATTAGAATGCGTATGTTAAGTCAACAAACAAGGGAGTTAATCAACACTCAAACGACATCACACAAACCAACAACAAGGACCTGGGTCACCTATGGTAACTCTCACCTGGGATGCAAGTGAATACAAAGTACATCAACTCCACCAGAGGTACATCCTCAGAGGTACATCCTCAGAGGATGCAGAGGATGTACTTCTGGTGGAGTTTATCTGCCTTGTCTAAATTTACTTGCATACCAGGTGAGAGTTACTGTAGGCAAAGCTTGTTGATTCCGATCAGTAAAGTCTTGTGTTGTAATGTGTGTATAATTATAATACATGTGCAGCTCCAAGGCCTGCTTGCCTTATCTGCTCAAGGGGAAGAACCCACACATTTTGAACATCAGCCCACCGCTCAACATGTCGGCCAACTGGTTCAAGGGCCACGTTGGTATGTATTAGTATAGATAAGTTTATGGGTTTAAATCATTTAGGCGGTTGTAAATTGTGTATAGTGTATATATATATACTCATATGTGCAAGAGCCTGTGTGTGCATGTAAGGCCAAGGGCTTAGATATAGTTAGAATAGCCTCGCTGGGCAAGATTATGCACAGTAGAAATACTTTTATTATTATTATTAAGGACATGCAGGTGTGTCTTAATATGTCAGCTGACTGGTTCAAGGGCCACTTTACATGTTTTAGCATAATTATCAATTCATGAATTGAAAGGCCAAGCAGGTGCATCTCAGTGTGTCAGCTGACAGGTTCAGGGGTCATGTTGGTATGTTTTACCTTTAGTGTATCCTTATCACTATTACTGTATTAGTCCTCTACTTGAAGGTCATATTGATATGATGTGTCTCAACAGATATAGTATGGGCAGTGTGTATCACACTGCTGTAGGTAATGTTGATCCATACACTGATTATTCACAACACCTTTATTGTGTTTGTGTATAATTATCATATTTTCATGAGTTATATTTTTGGACAGTGAGTAGATTGGTACAGACTGAAAGCAGTCACATGATTCTTCCTGTGCAGCATTGATTCTGTAACAGCTGTGCTGGAATGTGAACAAGTACCCTGTGGCTTTTAGGATTAGACACACTGCATGATCGCAACATTTTCTGTCAGTATTAACTTTTGCTAAAAATTGTACAGCAAACCAAAACCAAACCAAACAAAATTGTTGGTGCAGCAGTGTGTCACTGTGAGTAATCCACGATGGGCCCTTTAAACATGTCCATCTCCGTGTCCTATGGCATGAAATATCACTGGCCATCATTCAGTGAACGAACAGTTTAGTTAATAGGCATGTGCTTTTTAGTCCTCAGCTTAATTAGCTGTTTTCTAGAGTAAATAAAAACAACAGCAACACCATACTGAGTTCAACATTTTTGGTTTTCTTGAAACCTTTAGCAGTAAACTGAAGAATGCTTAGCATCACAAAATTAGCTGTTTCATAATATTCAGTTGTTTCTGTTGGTTAAGCGGTTTCCAGGTTGCACCTATTTTGGCAGCAGTAAAAAGATGCCCAAGTGGCAGGAAGACATTGTACATTCATGGGAGCAGGGAGACTGAGCACTGAATCATGTGGTAGAAACAAAACATACATGTGGATCACAAGCACTCTTTCACTGACTTATTTAGTTGAACACTGAATCATGTGGTAGAAGCAAAATGCACATGTGGATCACAAGCACTCTGATTTAGCTGTGCCTGTTTTGGCAGCAGTAAAATGTTCCCCAAGAGGCACGCAGATATTGTGCAAGTACAGGATGTCAGTGTGTGCCCTGGGCATTGAGAAATGATATTCTGGGTCACATCATTACTCCACGGTTGTTGCGATCTGTTAAACAACATCTCACATGTAGTTTTTATGCAGCCTACACTATGGCCAAGTACAGGATGTCAGTGTGTGCCCTGGGCATTGAAAAGTGATATTTTGGGTCACAGTATTACACCAGAGTTGTTGCAATCTGCTGAACAACATCTCACATGTAGTTTTTATGCAGCCTACACAATGGCCAAGTACAGGATGTCAGTGTGTGCCTTGGGCATTGAAAAGTGATATTTTTGGTCACAGTATTACACCACAGTTGTTGTGATCTGTTAAACAATATCTCACATGTTGGTGTTTTTATGCAGCCTACACGATGGCCAAATACGGAATGTCAATGTGTGCCCTGGGCATGGCGGAAGAGTTCCGCGATGAGGGGGTTGCTGTCAACACATTATGGCCAAGGACAGGTTGGTAATGATAATAATAATGTACTTTTGTATGCACTATTTCTCCAAATTGGAACACATAGCCCATTACAAAGCAAAGAACCAAAGCACAGTCAAAAAGCACAGGCATACACGCACAGACACACACGCACAACACAACACAACCCTGCACAGCACCACACACACACACACACACACACACACACACACACACACACACACACACACACACACACACACACACACACACACACACACAACACAACCCTGCACAGCACCACACACACACACAACACAACAAAAAGTACAACACAACAACAACAACAACAACACACACACACACACACACACACACACACACACACACACACACACACACACACACACACACACACACACACAACAGGATAACTTGAAGAGGTGAGATTTCAAAGATGATTTGAGAGATTTGGTGCCACAATGTTGCACTTTATGTTGCTAATGTGTGCATTGAGACAGTGCTTGAAGGCACACTATTCAAGACAATAATGTAAAAGTGGATAGAACTGGCCTCTTTACTGAAGCTTTGGAAGATGACATACTGTAGCATTAATGGTGGAATTGTAGCATTGTCCATGGAACTTGCATACATGGACTGTCATAGTGATAGCAGACTGCTGCAAAGAACTGAAAAAGTCCAATACTTCTGTCATGCTAAGTGCAGTTTTGGGTTTGTGCTTCTTTTTGGAAGAGGGCATACAGTTTTCTTTTCTTTTTCAGGGAGAGGTGGTATGGGCTGAGGTAATGTGAGATATAGGTGTTTATTCTCAAGTTACTGCCACAGGGCATGCACACTGCTTTATTACTCAGTTTAACTGTCCAGATTAAAATCAACACATGAGGGAGTTAATCAGCACCCAAAAAGCATCACACAGACACGACAACAAAGACCCAAGTTTTCTACGGTAACTCTCACCTGGCATGTGAGTAAATAGAAGTACATAAACTCCACCAGAGGTACATCATAATTAATTTAAGTAAATCCCTTGTTTTTTCCTTCTGCACGTGCACTCTGGCCCTTGTTCTGTTTCAGATTGTCTGGTCTAAACATATTACTGCACTCAATACAGAGTTTGCTGGCATGGCGCTTCTATACAGGTTTGCTGGCATGGCACCCTCTGTGGCCTCATTGTCTTCACCTCTTTCCTTGTTTCCAGCAATCTACACGGCTGCCATGGAGATGCTGGGTGGTGGCTCTGAGGTGGCCAAGCAGTGCCGCAAGCCTGAGATCATGGCTGATGCCGCCTACATCATCCTCTCTCAGGACTCCCGCTCCTTCACTGGAAACTTCTGCATTGATGACGAGGTCTTGCTCCAGCACGGCTTGAAGGACATCAGCATCTACGACTGTGTACCAGGTCAGTTGATGTCTTTTTGACTTACCTAAAAAATCATTTCAATCATTGAAATGATGAAGTCTTGCTCCAACAGCTCCATCTGTGAGCATGTGCCAGGTTAGTTGGTGTCTTTTGGGTTTACACACACACACACACACACACACACACACACACACACACACAAAATCATGTTATTGATGATGAGTCTTTGCTCCAACATGGCTTGTCAGATATCAGTAACTACAATTGTATATGAGGTTGGTTAGTGTCTTTTTGACTTACACACACACAAAACTTGTGCGTCATTAATGATGAGGCTATGCTCCAACATGGCCTGACTGATATCAGCATCTACAATTGTGTACCAGATCAGTTGGTGTCTTTTTCACTTACACAAAACATAATTTCAGTCATCGATGATGAGGTCTTGCTCCAACAGCTCCATCGGCAAGTGTGTACCAGGCCAGTTAGTGTCTTTTACACACACACACACACACACACACACACACACACACACACACACACACACACACACACACACACACACACACGCACACACACACACACATTGAGTCATTGTCTCAGCACAGCTGGAAGGATGTCAGCATCTGCAATTGTATACCAGGTCAGTTGGTGCTTTTTGATGTACACACATAAACAAAATCATGTGTCAGTGACGATGAGACTTTCCTCCAACATGGCTTGGCAGATGTCACAGTCTACAATTGTGTACCGGGTCAGTTGGAGTTGTTTTGACTTGTACCAGAAATCATGCGAGCTACCAGTGATGAGGTCTTGCTCCAGCAGAGCTTACTGGATGTCAGCATCTGTAGTTCTGTATCTGGTCAGTTGGAGTCATTTTGACTTATACCAGAAATCAAGTGAGCTACCAATGATGAGGTTTTGCTCCAGCAGAGTTTATTGGATGTCAGCGTCTATAGTTGTTTATCTGGTCAGCTTTTGTGTCTGCCTAACTTACACAGACTATCATGTGGACGCTTAGGTCTTGCCCCAGCACTGCATCTCCAGTGCCATACTGTATCAGCATGTGTCATTCATCAGAAACTTACTTGCCACTCGCAAGTAGCATTTAGAGTTTAAATGAATTTTCTCATATCATTTAGTAAACTGGTTTCCTGTGAAGAACTGCGGGAGTTTGAACAAAACTGGGAAGAGTTGTTTCTTTCCCTTGCCTTTTGAATGTGAACAACCTGAATTTTATTCTTGTCTTGCATCAGGATGTGGTGTTAGCAGGATGCAGGTGCAGACAGCTCACTTTTTGGTTTGCTAAATTGCTGTACTTGTTACACCTGTTTCCACTTTTGCACCTTAAGTTTAAATTAATATGCATGCTCCTGTTATTTTGTAGTGATCTAGTGCATTGTTATGAAAGACTCTGTACTGTTGGGTGGCTTTTCTTATGCACCAAGCCATAATGTAAACTTGATGGGTATCAGTGGAGTTGTTAGTTAACCATGTGTAAGTGATATTTTTGTAGCGAGTTCATTGAATAGTCTTTGTTGTGCAATTGTCTGCACTGAACACACAGTAGCTCTTTTCACTCAGCAAATCCAGGCACCGGACTATAGTTCTGATGAATACTCACACAGGTATGCGCAGCTCCTTTAAGTGCTCTCTGGCATGAGACTTCTGCACAGTCATCAGGTTCTCTTTGCTTTGTTGTGCAATTGCCTTGTTGAAATCAAGGGTTAAACGTGTAAATGTTTTTCTGTTTGTGTGTGTGTACGCTCAGGTCATGCCTTGCTGCTGGATGGTTATGTTGAACCAATGGAAGGCCAGAAATACTCAGGGGCAATAAGTGGTGACACTGTCAGAGCTGGTCTGGTCAGGAAATTAAAGAAATAAGTGAAAACAGCTATGCTTCTGTGCTTCTTAGATTGCTTTGGGATGTATGTGTGGATTGTTCTGTGTGTGCACATGCATGCGTGTGTGTGTGTGGATTGTTTGCTATGTAGGTGTGTGTGTGTGTGTGTGTGTGCATGCACATACACTAACAGTTTGCTCACTATAGTTTTTCTTTTCGTAAAGCAACAGCCATTGCAGGAGTCTTTATCTCCAGACAAATTGTAAACTAGACAACAAACTAATGACAAAGTGGACAGTAAAAAACAGACCTGCATGTAGATGATTGATGAAGGGAACATTTTAACAGCAGAGTAGTTTCGAGTGTGTCCAGAAATGCTGGATTGCTGGGTCACAATAATAATAAACAGAATGATGTTAATACTTGTCGCTACAGGTCAGTTTAAGTGTTCCTGGTGACGTTATGAGTTCACCTACATAGTGCTGCCTTATTGTTGTAAGTTGTTTGGATAAGCTATCAAAATAATCATTAGAAAAAGTGGCACAAAGCATTAAACTCCAGTAAAAAAAAAAATCATGCTGCTAACACCCATTTTGTACTGCATGTAGTCTGTTCATTCAGTGCTTAGTTTACTTAAAGACTTTTTCCCCAAGGTAATTAAACAAAAAGATCCAAACACAAAAAGGTTTAAACAAACATTTATTCTAACACGGACACAGTATGCAAATTTTCAGGGAAATCCCCTTTATCAAGCCACAAAACAACACTTAGGCAACAGATAAATGGTTAAAAATGATGAAAAATGAAAGAAAAAGGCTTATCTTGTTTTGGTTGAGATTTTGCAGTGTGTTCAGTGCTTTTAAGATTGTTGGCATCTGTAATAAATAAGCGTAGAACACTAGCAGTCATTCTGCTTCAGATATATTTTTTTATTAGACAAAAAGAAAAAGGTATGCAGTACAAAGTGTGTCCAGTGTTGAAAGAAAACAAAGAAAAAGACAGGTATGTCTTCAGTCATCTGCATAGTATGACTGAGAAATTGACTTCTCTTTGTGTTTTTGGTAAAGCATTACAGGGCTTGGAGGCTAGTTCAGAGAATGCCCTGAAACCATATCACGCTTTTTTGTGTTTTTCTCAGCAGCAGTATAGGCTTGGTGGAGACGATGAGCAAAGCAATTATGCCAATTGTATCATAGAAAAAGTATTCAAGAAACTAAACATGTGTTGCCATCACAACCGGTGTGTCACAACACACTATCAGTGCATCACTTAAATACTGGGAAAGTATTTGGCACTGCAAAAACATCATTTTTTGTGTGTTTGTATACTTAGCTGATTGCAACATTTATGTAGTACAAGAACATGTAGTACATGTCCAAGAACTCACACTGAACTGCTGGAACCTTCACACTCAGCAAAAATTGTGCTGATTGATATGTAATAAATTTTGCAGACATAGTGCCCCCATTAAAAAAATTTTTTTTTTAAAGAATGAAAGAAAAGAAACAAAAACAAAAATGTAGCTAGATTATCATCAAGTGACTGGTAGCTCACAAACATCTGTCTGAAAAGAACAAGCACACAGTCAAAGTGTAAAGCAGGGATATTGGAACCCCTTTTTCTGAAGCAGATTTTTTTTTTTTTTTTAAAGGAATTTGTCATGAGGAAGGTTTACTGTATTACACTGTAGATTATTAGTGATGAATGAAACTGAACAGTACATATATACTGTTGAAACCCTGTTTTAGTACCACTCTAAAAACCAAACCAAGTGAGTTTTAAGGAGGGGTAGCCCTTGGTTGAATGGTCAGTTACATGGACAAATGAGGGTGGAAAAGTTAAAAGGAAAAGCATTTAAGAGAGGGCTGTTCCCCTAACAGGGTGGTCTTTCATCAGGGGTTTCACTGTATAATAAACATACATTTTTGAAGAGTTTGTCCTTTTAATATTGCTCTTGTTAAAAGGTGCTGGTTTCATTGACCATGCTGTCTGATTACATATGAGAAGAGTGCATGTGCTTATGACAGAGTTGGATCATCCCAAGGTGACCCAATGTTGTTGGCCGAACATAACATCTAATCACTAACTAACTTCACTGTATATTATTACAGTATGACCAGGAAGACAAGAAAAGCTTGTAATCAGGGGTTTCTCTGTGATACCCTGTGGTCAGAAGTTGAAAGAACAGCTCATGACCAGCCAGACCTGACACCATTCAGTTCTGTAACAGTTAAACAAAGCAAAGGTGAGATGGGGCTGACTGTTAAAGTGGACTAGCAGGCACACAACTTGTTAAACCACTAAGCATAGGAGTGTCAAGGGTTACAGTACTTCACTTGTGATCTCTTGGAAATGATGGGTGACATTCCTCAACACCAAGAACCAGTCCCATGTATGTTTTTTGTTGTTAGCTTTCAGCTGTTGCTTCACTGCATGCAAAGAGGCCCTACACATTTTGCTTACTTTATGACAGCAAGCTGTTCAGTTTCTGGCAAATTTAAATCAAGATAGCCTACAAATGGTATGTATTGACACAATTACATTCTCAGAAACAAAAATGCTTTGCTTTGAGTCATCACAGTATTGCAAGCCAAGAGGGTCCACAGCTTTGCAATCGTCGCAGTACGGTACTCTGTGACATGATGTCCATCCCATATTTTTTATATAGACATTTTGGAGCAGAAGTTTGGAACCTTGTAAAATGGCCAGATCATGAGTGAGGAAAGTATTTGTTGTTCAGCATTTTCTGCAGCTGTAGAAAACTTGTCATCACATTTTGACCCTCTGTAGACCCCCTGCCAAAACCATCAGGCAGCAGACTGAGTGCAAGAAAGCATTGGCTGCAGCTTTGACATTCCCTCCTGCAGAACAAAATACAGATGGATGTCATTCTTCCAGAGAACAGCCCCAGACTGGGATGGCATGTTCCAGGAGCTTGTGGCAGCCGCCACCTTGGTATGCTTCAAGCTTGGGCTTGCCTCCCATCTGAAACTGACTCAAAGCCCTTCCCCCTGCCCCTATCCAACTCCCCCCCCCCTCCACCCCTCCACCAACCTACCTCATCCTACCCCCATATCTCTCACCATCTCTGATCCATGTGTCCATTCATCTTGACAAATGTGCTCTCCTACAGCAAACCACCCCACATAAGGTCAGAATCTTCAACAGATGGAAGTTGGACATTTTAATGGAAGAAGAAAAAATAGCCAGCAGATGTACAAAGTGAAAGTGCAGGACATTATCATGTATGTTTTTTTGTTTGGTTTGCTGAAAATGCTTGTGGTCATAATCAGTCTGGAGCTGCTGCTCTGGGTTCTAGAGGCAGGAGGAGGAGAACCTGGTGATGCTTGGTTACTGGCAACTTTGGTTTATTTTGCTGAAATTCCTGTATGTAAATTCTTGCGTGGTTGGCGGGCGTATAGGCCGAAACCTTTTTTTCTTTAAAAAAAAAATCTTGTCCGTTGTATGTGTTTATACATTTTTCTGCAGCTTTTTGTATGGCGCATTGTGCCCTAGATCCTGCTAAGGATCATGCGCCATAGAAATGTCCATTATTATTATTATTATGCTGCAGTTGATGCAAAACCAGCCAGCCAGAGGGCTTGAATTTGAAGAATACCTGCAGCCTGGAAAATCTGCTTTGCTCCCAGAAAGATACCCACTCAAGGCTTCAGGCCATCAGATTTGCTCTGCTAAGTTCTTCAACCATGCTCTTTGCTTTTTGTTGCAGGCAGCAAACTCCTACCAGACTTTTTCCTTGATGTCACTCCGGAGCAGCTGGCTCAACAGATGTCGTCAGAGGGTGCCTCGCCTGCCTTCTACAAGTCCGCTCCCAGTGTGAAGGCTACAGCAGCTGACTCCTCCACCTCCGCCTCCCCTGCTTCTGCCTCTACTTCGGGGCCAGCTCAAACATTCCAAATGCTCGAGGTTATGCTGTCGGAGGAACTGGTGCAGAAAATCAATGGAGTTTTCCAGTTTGACCTGACAGGTGAGTTTATTACATAGTGTGACCTAGCTGTGACAGGTGACAAGCATGTGTTGAGGTTACCTGTGAGATCCAGAATCTCTGTGCACTCGACAGTGCTTGTGAATCTTCACTTCTGTGCTCAAGTCTTTGTTGCTGGTGATAACTGGATTTTGTCATAAAGGAGAAAGTTGGATCTTGCGATAAAAATACATTTTTGGAGGGTGGGGGTGGGGAGGGGGGCAAATAAACTGTTGGCTGTACTTTAGTTCTGGGTTATGTTTTGCTTGAGATGATAATGAAAAGCCATTGCTTTCCTAACCATGCTACAAGCTGGTCACTTGTTCCTGGCCATTGCGCATTAGATCATACACACACGCACAGAGGCAGAGAGAGAGACATTGACAGATATTTTCTGTTTTGAAATGAATCTGGAAAAAATTTCTTTATACCATAGTAACTGTAGCTGTGTTCTCCTTCATGTTTTTCTTTCAGGCAGCGACGAGGGGACCTGGTACTTGGACCTGAAGAATGGCCGTGGTGCCATAGGCAGTGGAGAGCCAGCAGGGGGTGCTGACTGCGTCATGAAGATGGATGGCGCCCTCTTCACCGACATGTTTGTGGGCAAAGCCAGCCCCACCACCTCCTTCATGATGGGCAAGCTGAAAATCAAGGGAGACATGGCGCTGGCCATGAAGCTGGAGAAGCTGATGCAGCAGACCCAGAAGTCCAAGCTGTGAGAGTGGACAGAACGGTTTTGTTGACTGTGTTGTGAACTGCCATGGCGGAACCTGTGACTAGAGGCCTGCAATGAGAGAGGGACATCTTCTTTGTTTTGTTTTCTAGCTTCAAATCAGGTTCACTCAGAAGAGGGATGAGATGTGTGGATATTCATTGGGTTTTATGCTTGTTTTTGTTGTTGTTTTTTCTAGTTAACTTGATTTTGTGAGATACTATGTATTTCCATGACTTACATGTGCAGTGTCTGCTAGTCAGGGTACTCACTGGATTCAGTCTCCATGGCTGATCAGTTTTAGCTGAGTAGACCAAGGCAGTTAGAAAAAAAGAAGAACAAATCTGGTCGGAGATTCTGCCAGAGGCTTTGTTTTCTAAGCCACAGACAGGAATGGAACATGGGCCAGCTGCACCTCCTGCATAGTGCTTTACCGCTGAAATACCAACACCTCCAAAATCTTCACTCTCGCGCTTTGCTTTAAAACTGCATCGTGTGCAAATACTCAGAACTGTTTTTGTGCCTGAACTTTAATGGAGACCACTTACAGTGATTTTGAAGAAGTATTTGCAGCAGAGGTGACTGCCAGTCAGAACGCATGCAAGGTTGAAAGTGAATGCTGGAGTGTTTGTTGCTTGTCAAAGGCAGTGCTCTTGAAAATGTGCATCTTGTGTTGTTGTCTTGCCTTTAAAGGGGACCAGAAGCAAAGATGCATCTTGGCCTAAAAACAATGAAAATGTGCAGATATTTTCATCTGCAGTTTTGCATGGTTGTTCTGTCAGTATTTATGCCACAGGAGTGCTTTTGTTTTGCTTTTAATTTGAGCTTCTAGGGGCATTGTCATTATGGTTTGCTCTTTCATCCTTGAAAAGCATGAAATGGTGGGCTCTTGACATTGTGTACACTTCCGCCACACAATCATGTATGCTGGCCTGGCTCATGAGGTCAGAGACTTGGTTAAATTGGCAGCACTCACAGCTGTGTTTTCACAACTTTCAAACATCAGTTTTTAACTACACAGCAAACTGACCCAAAACTGAAAAACTGCTGTGAGTATGTGTCTTTATGTCATAATTCTGCTCCTATGGATAAGGCCTGTGATGTTTCTTTGCTTGAGGTTCCCTTTAAACAAAAAGTGTGCATTGTGAACCACCCACATGTTTTGACTGTAGGTTCCACTGTGTTCCACTGTGTTCCACTGTGTAGACAAGTGATGATAATCAAATGCATCAGGGAAAGCACTGTTCAAGAAAGTTGAGCAACAGATTGGCTTTTGCTGTGTTAGATGAGAATGGGGGAGAAAAGAGAAGTGTTGAGCTAATCATGTTCATTTGGATGGGTGTGGTAGATGCTGACAACTTGTGTATCTGAATAAAATGTGTAGACACATAATTATAGGTTACACCGTTTCTGTGCTGTTAGCATGAATGGAATTTTGTTCTGTTCCAAATCATGCGATGTGTTAAATGCACAAAGGTATTTCAAAAACCAGATGATGTACTGTATGTCAAACAAGTGTCTTGCAGTGTCTTGCTTGTCATCGCCACAATCTTGAGATTACAGATCGTCTGCTGTGTCAGGTCTTGCTGTAGAGTTTGGAGCTGCTATTTTTGCCTCCTAACTTGAGATTACAGATCATCAGAGTCAGGTCTTGATATGGAGTTTTGAGCTACTATTTCTGCCTCCTAACTTGAGATTACAGATCATCAGAGTCAGGTCTTGATATGGAGTTTTGAGCTACTATTTCTGCCTCCTAACTCCCAACTTCTGCCACTTGTGTGTGGATGCAAGCTTGTGAACAAGAGTTGCAAGGCACCTGGCAGTGAATGCAATTCAGCATGTTCCTCTGTACCTGCAGGTGGCAGCACCAGTCCAGTGCCACCATGTGGTTGAGCTTATTCAGGATTTTGTAACAGGGAATTATGGTACACACACACACCGATCATCCAACAGGTCACAAGAACGATATAAACTCTCTTCCTTGACAATGTTTCTGTGGAGATGAATGATTTTGATTTTTGTTTGTTTTGTTTTAAACAAATGCATGTTGGATTTCTTATATTGGCATAGGCTGCTCAGGAGAAATGAAGAGCCTGAAGATGAGTGTTCTTATAACTTTTAAGGTTTGCTTTATTGTGCCCCCAAAACAGTATCATTAATGGTACTGGGCACTGAAGTAGTATATGTGCTTTTATCATAATATAATACAACTAATAAAGCAAACTAGTATTTAAAAACATAACTAATAAAGCAAACTACTGTTTAAAAACATTTATTGTATTATCATCACTGTCAACATTTTGTTCTTTTATCTTCTGGTGGATGCACATCATGCAAGCATGCATGCACAGACACGTGCTCTTTCTCTCTCACACATTCACACACATCATGCTGCCTTATTTGCACAATGCAAAATGTTTTGAACATAAAATGTCAGATCGTGTCCAAACACCCAACACCATGTAACAATATTTTTAATGGTTCGTATATGCAGCAAATATTGAAGCACCTGGAATGCTTAAAATAGGCTAACAAGTTCACTGCATTTGACATAAAAAGCAAAGGAATGTTACCAGCTGCCTTTTCTTCATCAAACACTGCAAGAACCTGGCACCAACACTTGCAACAATGAACACGTATAGTAATAATGTCATGGTAGTATTTCAATCATATGTATCAACCTTTGTGTGGTGGAAATCCTGTCAGTGTAAATACTGAAGTGATAAAAAGCAAGGCCCCCCTCCCCCCACCTGACGAGCAAACAAAACTAATGCACACATACATGCATGCATACATACACAATAAAGCTGTTGAAAACAACAACAACAACAAACTCCACTTAATTAAAACTCCATTCGTTAACAAATATAAATATTGAACAACTGTGTCTGCAAACCAGTCTTCTCTTTGTTTGCTATGGCAAACGTGTTGCAGGGAGAGGAAAACCTCAAAGCACTACCAGAATTTAGTGGAGATCTTGTTCTTGTCCATGTAGACGATGACTGCGGACAGGAAGAAGGTGTAGGTGAGGAGGACGGAAACTGCCACAGCAGCGGACACATGTAGCGTAGGTATGCCCATGTTGATCAGGCCGGTCATCACGTTGGAGAGGAGGAAGTAGAAGAGGCCGTTGGAATTGACCGCATGCAGCAAGCAAGGGGTGGCATTCTTCATCCTCAGGCTGGACAGCATGTGGCTCTCTGTGAGAATGTAAAAGAAAATAATAATAAAGAGGATTTCTGGAGTGTCCATCTATTGCACAAGGTGGGAGCACAGGGCGCTTTACAATAACACTAACAACAGACACACACACACAGACACACACTCATGTGTCAGACATGGGGATAGGCATGGCTGTGAAAAACAGTTTAGAAATAATTATTAAACAGGTGCATCGTGAGGGTTAAAATGTGGGTTAAAAGCACAGTCATTCCAGCATTTCAGTTCTATTCAAAGTTGGTAAGAGTTCCAGAAGCACACGCCGTAAGCCTCTGACAGTTGACGTGAACTCATTCCTTCAGGCCAGAACTGTCAAATTAATTATGCCAAAGCTGGATAATTGCATGCTGGGTGACCTCCCAACTGTTCAGCTGGGGAACGCTACAACAACAAAATTATAGGCAAGAAAACATATGCCATTTTCTCTGTCTTTACAGTTTAGAAATACACATCTGCAACTTTCAAAATTAAACTGACCACGCTCAAAAAGCTGAAAGTAGAGATGAATGGCAGATTTATTCAATACTTTATGAAAATGAACTGAGGAAGACTTGATGCAAGGAGTGCACATACCTGTGCTAGGGACGTCTGCTTTCTTGCGGTCAGCAAACACAAGTGCCGTGACAGCAGTAGAAATGAGATCTATAGCCAGGCAGGACCACAGCACCTGCACGCTCAGCCCCACCTGCACAATCAACCACACTTCTGTTGCCTACTTGGAGATGTTTAAAACAAAGGTCATAATGCTACAGTCCTGGTAAGGCTAAGGCAGTCCTGAAAATCTGATGATGTGTGTGCATGCGTGTGTGCGACCATCTTGGATATAGTTCTGCTTAAACCCTTGCTGATGTGTACATTATGTGTTAGCTTTTGTTGAATTGCAGATCACATTCTCCATCTTGATGTGCAAAATGTGTTTTATGTTTGTTCAGTGCTTTAAGCCATGAGGTAGGCACAAATTTCCACTGTTATTATTATTATTATTACTGCAATACCAGGCTTTGCAGACTTGGTTGTGCGGAGCGGTACTGTGAAACCAAGCAAATTCTAACTGAGATTGTCATACCACTGTGTCTATGCATTACATCCATGCCGAACAGTACTGCGAAACCAAGCAAATTCTAATTGAGACTGTCATACCACTGTGTCTATGCATTACATCCAATTAAAATGTGAGCTGGATTGTACTCGGCCTGAGCTACAAGCAAATTAACAGTATCATGGGTTGTAAGAAATGCTGTGACCATTTCAAAGTCTCTTGAGAGGTCTCAAATTTTACCCTCCCTCCCCTGCTACCAGTCATCACACTGAGACAAACACCTCATTATAATGCTATGAAAAAGAGACATACCCGGAACACGTTACAAGCAGCAGCCACTATAATGCCAAGATTTACTGGCTGTGACGAAGAAGCTAGGACAGTGTTGTATATTTTAATTAAGCAAAGCCACATTATATCCAGCACTGATACGCTTGTTTGGCTGTTTTGTGCTTACCATCCAGAACACAAAAGTCAGGTTTGCCATTCGTCGGGAGCTTAACTGCAGCATGGAGGAGGATAATGACTGGCAGATGTAGCCGGTGGTTGAAATGATCAGCAGAAGCCACAGTTTCTTCACCCAGTCCCCAAATGTCAGCTTTCTGAATGCAAACAACACACACCATGACTTTGCAAGTCCCCAAATGTCAGCTTTCTGAATGCAAACAACACACCATAACTTTGCAAGTCCCCAAATGTCAGCTTTCTGAATGCAAACAACATACCATAACTTTGCAAGTCCCCAAATGTCAGCATTCTGAATGCAAACAACACACCATAACTTTGCCAGTGCCCAAATGTCAGCTTTCTGAATGCAAACAACATACACCGTGACTTTGCAAGTCCCCAAATGTCAGCTTTCTGAAAGCAAACAACATGCACCATGACTTTGCAAGTCCCCAAATGTCAGCTTTCAGAATGCAAGTGTCTCTGAATGTTTGCTTTCTGATTGCCGAGAACACACACCATGGTTTAGTAAGTCCCCATATTATTCAGCTTCTTGAATGCAAACAACATACACCATGGATTCATCACCCTGATATAACCGTAATGGCTGAGTGGGCATAAAACACCACGTTACTTACTTACACCATGGATTCACAAGAACCCAAATGTCAGCTTTTTAAACACAAATCAAATATACCATGGTTTAATTAGCACGTCCCCAAATGTCAGCTTTTTGAACACAAACCACATACACCATCGTTCAGCAAGTCCACAAATACCAGCTTTCTGAAACCAAACCACATATATATACAATGTCATGGGATTAGCAAGTCCCCAGATTTCTGAACACAAACCGCATACACCAGGGATTAAAAAGTCCCCAAATACCAGCTTTCTGGATGTAAACCGCTGTTCCCACATACCTGCTTTCAGAAAGCGAACATATACTGTAGCTTAGCCAGTTCTAAAATGCCTGCCATTTGAACTCAAACTAAATAATCCAAGGGTATGGAAGTCTCGTACAGCTCCAAAATAAATTTTAAACCACAGATTTTATTGTCAGATGCCTTAACTCAAAGTCATCATTTTCCCCCTATATATCATATGGGTATGGAAGTCTCATACTGCACAAAAATCTATTTTAAACCCGAGGTTTATTGTCAGATCCCTTAACTCAAAGTCATTATTTTTACCCCATATGGGTATGGAAGTCTCATATGGCAGAAAACTTCCAGCTGAAAACCTATATCTTTATTGATGGCCACTACAAATTATTCAGCCAAACCATTGCAGACATTGATTCATCTTGGTAATTAAGCAGATAATCTGAGTTCCAGAAGTTTACTCAAATCTACCCCCCTCCCTCCACCCACAAAAAGAGCACACACACACAAAAAAAAGAAAAAAAGAAGGAAGGGCTACAGTTTCCAGCTTACTTCTTACTGAACAACAGACTGCCTATTTGCACCCCTGTGAGATACAAGGCAGCATAGCCTAGACAGGAGAGAATGCCTTCACGATTTGCATCCAAAAGACCATGGCGACTGCCAGTTCCATCGGCACCATGAAGAATGTAGTTGGCGAGCCCCATGTTGGACAGTGCATGCTGGTACACTGACATGACAATCACTGCCAAGGCAGAACTCATCTGGACTGGGCACACACACAGTGTTGCTGTCGACACAACCTGCAGACAGCAAAACAAGGATGAGACTATTAACTGAGATCCCCAGTGTGTATACATATGCAAAAATATCATGTACACACGTTAAAAGTCATGCAGTCCATGTCGGAGTTTGGTGGATTATGGAAACACCCCCCCCAAAAACACCATGCACTAAAAGTGACAAGAGTCTTCAAAATGTTGAAGTTGGACACTATAGCGAAGTAGTGTTGTGCCTCTCGTTTTGTGTTTTGTGAAGCTTGGTAGTTGACACATTTGGCTGTTACATCCATGGATGCTTTGCTGTGAAGACAGAAGCTGCTGAAAATTATCATTGTTTGTCTGCTTAGGGATATCCCTGAAATCAAGCAGTATGGAGAAGAAGAAAAAGGGTCTAACCTTTTTGAGTAAGGGCCGTTCAGAAATACTGAGGAATGCTATCAATCTATCATCCAAATTTCCAGGGTAGGATACACCACTACAAGCATAATCTGACAACACTACCTATTTGATCTTTGAAAACACACAAAAAACCCTCCAAATAATATTAATAACAACAGTAATATTTATAATAATAAATTTATTTGTCCTAGTGAAAAAAAGACAGAAAAAAGGGTGAAAGAAAAGAAGAAGAAATGAGCTCTAAACACAGTATGGTAGGTAAAAAACAACAGCATGCATACTAAAAATAAAGATCTGGGTAATACAATTACATAGCGAACCTTAACAATGGCTAGAGTGAAGAAGAAGTTCCAGTGAACACCATACTCTGAGACATGCTCATGGTAGTCTGTTGCCTTCACTGCCAGAAGGCGACCAGCGCCAAAGACCAGGAGAGGCAATGATGACCACAATGAGCTGATCACTCGCCATACAAACTCTTTTACTGACCTGAACAGACATTTTAATAGGTTATGTTGCAAAATATTCCACTTCCCAGTACAGTGCCAGTCAGAAAAATAACTGGGTTTTCTTCCGTGTGTTTGGGTGAATGTATACCTGTGTGTGTGTATGTGTGTGTGTGTGTGTGTGTGTGTGTGTGTGTGTGTGTGTGTGTGTGTGTGTGTGTGTGTGTGTGTGTGTGTGTTTGTGGGTGTGTGTTTGGGCATGTGTTTGGGTGAATGTATGCATGTGTTTGTGTGTGTGTGTGTGTGCATGTGTGCACAAGTACCTGTAAGATGTTTGCATGTGTATGCATGTGTTTGGGTGAATGTATGCATGTGTTTGTGTGTGTGTGTGTGTGCATGTGTGCACAAGTACCTGTAAGATGTTTGCATGTGTATGCATGCATGTGTATACATGTGTGTGTGTGTGTGCATATATCTGTGTATGCATGAAACCACCAGAGTACCATCACACAGACCTACCACTAGTAGTAGTAAGTACCAGTGTATTTTGCTGATGTTTAGAGGGTTTACAGGCTTATCACACGATGATGATTGGAGGGTTTACAGAGTTATCACGTGATGATGTTTGGAGGGTTTACAGACTTATCACACAATGATGTTTGGAGGGTTTAGACTTATCATGTGATGATGTTTGGAGGGTTTACAGACTTATCATGCAGTGATGTTTGGAGGGTTTACAGATTATCATGTGATGCTGTTTAGAGGGTTTAAAAACTTATGATGCTATGATGAAAAATAAATAACCAGTGCAGGCAAAGGGAAAGGCTATAGAAACAAAATCTCATTAAGAAATAGCAAGTGTTATTCAATGGAAGCAGCATCTTGAACTGAAAAACAGTACTCCCTATCGGCCACACACACAAAAGTGAAGATTCTGTTCACTGTCTCTGTTTAAAAACAACAACAAAAAGGCCTGACCTAAGAAGCCTGAAGCAAAATGATCTTCATTTACTTCCATATCGCACAGTTTTGTGGGAAGACTGACTAAAAGTATACAGTTACTGCATTATATAATAATAATAATAACTTGCTTATCAAAAGTATTATACCCCAGAATATGTATTATATTGTCTGCTGTATTACATAATAATATCTAGTCTATTATATATATAAATTTGATTAATGTATCCATTAATTTAGGTATAACAGGGATACAGCATTACATACATGTATTAAAATAAATGCTGAAACTGAAAGGAACACTTACTGACAATGTCTACTTTTCCCTCTTGCTTCTGGACACACAAGAGCATTACTGACAACAAAGCAGCCCACACCAATGTCCATATAGCCTGTCCCAAATGTCTCTGTCTTGGCAAATCGCCTTGGAAACACAGCAAAATCCACTCCGAGAATAACTATGGCAGTGCTGATGTTCATCAATGATCTTGTGTAGTTCAGAAATGGTCTCTGGGGTTCCATCTCCATGGCAATTATTCTCTTTAAGCTTCCCCTCAGGTTTGCTCTGCTGGTGTGAAGTACAGAGAGAGCACAGCAGGCAGCAGTCACAGCAAACAGAATGATGCTGATGGTGGTGGTCATGTGACTCAGAACCGTGTTCATCAGGATGGCAGGTACAATGATGATGGAAAAATCTAATATAACTCTTGGCCTGGCAAAACAAAAGCAGATGAATCATGTATTATCATGGAAGTCTGACAGACCTGTTATCAATTAACATGACTTCAATAGTGAGTGCAGTAAATGGGTACTGTTGGCTTAAATTCATAGTATAATTCTCAAACAAAACCAACTAAAATGTGTGACTGGGAGATGCTAGAGAGGATGACTTCACTCCTCAGTGATTAAGGAGACAGTTGGCATACTGGCATTTTAATAAATCTTCAGCCATACTCAGTATGACAATAATTAAAGATAATGTATGCAAAGCAAAGAGCCTGTGTCCACCATTCAATAAGCAAAGCCACCATCATACTTGCTAGGAACAGCCTGCAACAGGTGGAATGGAAAGAAAAAAAAATCTATATTAATCGATTATATACATAAAAACAGCATTATAATTTATATAATGTAGTATTAATATTAATAATAATCAGAATGATGATTGCATGTGCTCCTGAAGGAAAAACAAGAAGGCCACCATGAACAATTTGTACATATAATATAGATACAGAAAGCAAAGCCCAGTAGCTCTAGATGAATTTCGTTCTAACCTAAGAACTATAATAGAAACAACAATAAATTATTAAATAATATATTTAAAAAGTGATTGATAATATATTATTTATATGATTATGAGTCATACTGAGTATGACTATGAGCTTTTCTTCTTCCATGCGATCAACTTCAACATTCTGAAGACTGAAATTGACACTTTTGGTGCATGCTACTGATACTGGGATATTTTGGTGTTTCCATAATCCACCAAACTCTAACACTGACAAGAGGACCTTGATCTTACAGGGTGCCCTGGTTTATTGTCTCATGTGAAGGACTTTTGTACAGAGAGCACAGAATTTGCCTCTGAAGAAATCTCGGGCCGGGTGGGTGCATAGCCTAGTATGTAAATTGCAATGGCCACCCATCCATGTACTGACTATGCTTGACCATACTCAACCAATGGGTTTTGAGAGTGAATACTCTCACTCTGCACAACTGACTCTCTCAAACAGTCAAAGACTGTCTCCAGAATGCTACAACATCTGGCTAAAGTCACACTGATTGATTGATTGATGATCACTTATATAGTGCTATTCTCCGCTCTCTTGAGCAGACTCACTGCGCTCGCCTGTGGTTCTACATGAGTGACAAGCTTTTTATTGCGCGTTTAAAAAAAAAAAATCCACCGAAGTGGTGTACTTACAGCGCTGGCATGGCTGGTGCCACATGAAACTGCAGCCATCTCGGCGCAAGTTCTGTGTACACCATACAACCATGCACCATGTCACTTCATGCAAAGCCACATACGTAAGGCGTATGCGTGTTTAGATGTAACCTGCCACCTGCACTTTTGGCAGAATGACCGGGATCTTTTACGTGCTACTGCGGTAACACGGGGGTGGAACGGATATAATGGAACTGCAAAACAACAATGTGGTAATAAGAACGGTGCACCTAATACTTTCAGGAAGAAGAACATGGTCACACCACGTAATCAACAATTTGTACAAACACAGTGCAATTAACACAGAGAAGACTTCAAGTTAAAGGACAACGGCGCATTCCTTCCTAAAACTAGTAAAAGAACGATAACAATATCAATAAAGCGACAGGAATGAGCTGGCACAAGAAGCAGCAGCAGTTCGCAGTAAAAACATATTTTGTTTCCTCCTCAGAAAGAAGCAGAAAAGGAAAGAAAGAAAGAAGAAAACAAACCAGAACGGCAAGTTGTGCAGACCATACACCAGCAGCAACACATCTCGAAGAAGCAAGCTAGCACATGGCGTTATGGCCATCACCGCTACTTCAGTCACCGTTGTTCCATTGTGACCACTTACAAATTGTTCATGCTCTTCTTTGTAGGAAGCCATGCTGAATACTGAAGCTGTATCGGCAATGCAGAAAGTATTAAACTAGTATGACATATCTTTTAAGCAGGAAAGCGTCGTGTTATCGTCTGCAAGGAACCATTTTGTCAAGGGCAGTTACTCTGGCAAACTAAATATAGATCTTTTTACACAAATCCCGATCCTTTTTTGTTATCGCAAACTCGCTGTGTGCATTGTCTTTTCGTCGATTGATAACGATAGTTGCGGAACTGGTAGATATGTGACCCATTATATGATCCTCGATCTTTGACTGGTTTGTATATAAATTATGACGACTTTTGTTTTTATTTAGAGACCAACTGTTTCCAGTGGCACTGGCAGTGAAGATAACGCGGGCAGAACCGAATTGTTCTGGAATTATGTATTGTGGATTTGTGTACTGAAAATGTACAGCACACAATAAACTTGTATTATTATGATGGGAATAAAAATTTACAGAAGCTGTAATAGGTTGAAGTGGTTGCTTTACAATTAAATCAAACATTTGGTTGTGCCCTAAACGGATATAGTTTCAAAATGATCTTCAAAGCTCTGTGGAGATACTTTAAAGCCTTTACCCGGTTTTAAAATTACTCGTATCAGAACACTCCCACTACAATACCCCCCCCCCCCCCCCCCCCGAAAAAAAGGGTATTTGAATACCCTCACCACAAGTACTCCAACAGCAGCTACAGGCCAGCCCATTCTGACATCTGTCATTAATCAGTGATTAATGATTGTAACAAGGGGGGGGGGGGGGGGGGGGGGGGAGTTACAAAATAAATATATTATATATTATCTTCTTCTGTCCAAGATTCTGACACTTTGTGTGTGCAGGGTTATTTGACTAACACCAAGATCTGTCATAGACTACAGGATCTTTATTACTTTAATGTGCATTATATACTAATTACTATGTGACCTTTTTGCATGCTTATTATCCTTATACTAGTTATAATATATATACAGAAAGTACGTCAGTTTATCAGTTATAGTCTCAGCCAAAGGACTTTTGTAGAGGCTGCACAGAATTTGACTCCAGAGAAATCTTGGGGCATACAAAGCCTAGCACTAGCACATAATGGTCACCCATCCATGCTTAACTGGCTTCAGACTCAAGAGAGTACTCTCGCTCTGTGCTACTGACAGTGACTCTCCCATTATACATTATATGACATTGCCAGTCCCAGCTCCCTGTCCTTTAGTTTATGTCATGCACAGCTGAAATGGGATTCTCATCACTTAGTTTAGTATGACACTGACGGCATTTAATTGTGGCGTGGCATCTGTATTAGGCCCACAGGTGGGTCAGAAGCTGATTATTTACTTGCCGCTTGGGTTGTGTATAGTATTATAATTAAATGGTGCTTGTTTTTGAGTTGTTAGTACTGAAAGATTTGTTGCATGTAATAAAAAATAATGTTTGAATATTAGTTAATGTGTAATCACTGCTGTCTACCACTCCAAATCACAGTGGACTGATACAGGCACTAGACTATTGTACGAGTCTGTAGCATTGGTCTTGATACAGGCACTAGGCTATTGTACAAGTCTGTAGCATTGGTCTGACAAATTACAGTTACTGAGTTGGTGGCATTTATCCCAGACACATAGTCCTCTCACTCTCTGTGTCTTCCATTTCTTTATTATTTATGCATAATAATAATATTCACAGTTTCAGTTCAGTATACATATAATTGGAGCAGTACATTGTCTGACTGCTGTTACTGTTAGTACTAAAAATAAGTCTGATTCACCAGCTTTGTGCCTTTTATACTGGCAGATCATGCATAATCTGAACAAACCATGCCTTTCAGTAGTTTCAGTTGATCCATAGGCCTGTAAAGTGTAATTTACAAGTGCTAACCTAATTTTGCTGATTGATCATGGAACCACGCTGCCTCAGAATGCATGCATACATGATGCTTATGTCAAACATCATGTTACATCATCATGATTAGAGTCTGAACAGCTTGGTGGAAACATAATGATATTGACATTAACAATGGTTGTGATCTCCATTCTTGAACACAGAACCCACCACACTTTCGCCCTTTTGGAACAGTGACACATCAGACCAGTGTTGATATTGACTGAATCAGTCTAAATTTAGAGTTTGGTTACAGGTGCATTATGTCATATTTTGTTGTTTTAATTCCCCTGCGCTCTGCCAGACATCAGATTCATCTGGGTGAAATTGTATGTATGAAACATGCAACTGTTTTCCTGCACGTATTTTTATTTTTATTTTATTTATATATAATATATATATTCATGATGGAAACACAGTTTTGAATTTACATGTTTGGTTGTATGATTGGGCAGTGATTTCATAGTATGATGGCGGAGTCAGCGCAGGATGGAGGGAGCGGCAGTCCTTTGGACCTGCTAAAGAGATTCTATGCCCTGCAGGAGGAGAGGGTGGAAGCTTATCGCTTCTTAGAAAGGTGATCCAGTCAACACACACCTTTGTTTATTCATTGAAATGCTTTAGCCATTCCCCTGCCACTAATATATAATATACTGATGGGACCATTTCCTCCGAAGGCTAGTCCAGAAGAGAATATTATTTAGTTTTAGTAAATGGGTGACATGAGGATGTCATGACTTCCTAAGGGCAGTGAATGTGATAAACTATTAGTATTACTTGTACGATAAGTTGTATTTCTGGGTTTGTGAAAGGACTGAGATAAGTTGTATTTCTGGGTTTGTGAAAGGACTGAGATATCATATTGTGTACTAGTCATTTTTGTGTTTGCTGTAAATCATAATGTATAATATGTGCTTTATGTGGTTGTGGATTAGACCTGGTTTTAGGTAAAATTTAAATTTCAATGCTGCAGGCATTTATTTGTTTGCTACTGATGTACACGAGCCCAGTTAAGTCCTTTACATTGTTGATTTTAGTGCTATTTAAGTTTCAACATTGTTATTATCCAAACAAATAAAAATGTTAAAAAGAATGCTGTTTATTACAACAAAACACAAAATAAACAGCATTCTTTTTAACCTTTTTTCCTTCAGATTTTTTATTTGAGTCTCAAATTTGTTTGCAGTGGTTTTAGTGCATACCTAGAGGGCGCCCCAAACTACAACTTTGATCTGTACCGCAGCCTGGTTCATGAGATCACCCAGAGCTTCAAAAACATCTCAGAAGAGGTGCTGACCATTCAGCAACAGTTCCATGAGATCCATGAGATGAATCGTCTGGCTGAGTGTATTCACAGGGTCCAGCTTGAGGAGAAAGAAAAACTGGAACATGTAGGTCAAGCACTCAAGTAGGTCACGGTGTAGAAAAGGTTTAAGTCAGTGCTGGCCCTGGTATTGTGGTGATCAATGCTTTGGCGTGGGGATAGGATTGTCCTACACAGAGCTGGGAGTGCTGTGGTCCCCTTGCATATCTTGTTTTTTCTTCCGCATGTTTAATACTTGAGCAGTTTTACTTTTTCTTCTGCCCAACACAGGGCTGGTGTCACATGGTGGCTCAATGACTTCTGCATGCGCTGCAGCTTTGGTCCCTTCCATTAAAATGGTTTAAACAGTTTCTTGCAGCTATGCAGCAAATGGTGGGTGACACTGGGCATTGGTGCCAAGGCTGCCCATGAATGCCTTGGGTGGAGCTCTGCACTACTGTGGAAGCTGGCTGCCCTCTTAGTAGGTCCTTGTGAAGAATATTTCTGAGCTGGTTGGCCTGCCCTTTCATGGAAAAATGGCTGTGGGCCTCAGGTTCTCGAGTTACTTTGTGTCCAATCAGTTTTTTCCCCCCTTATATGCCCCATTCCATGCGCAGTAAGTAAGTGTTTTACGCCCAGTCAACCGGTGCGGTTATATCAGGGTGACCCATGCACAGACTGCATTAAGAAAGAAAAGAAAAAAAAAAGTTACTTTACCTAGGCTTACTGTAGGACTGTCAGACCCACCAGAATCTAAAAACTTGGCCTACTGAAACACCCATGTGGGAGATCAATGGGCCTTAGCATACAGTGGCATACCAAAGCTTGAATGATGAGGAACCACTGCATACATTATCTCTTGTCTACTCTGTTGTTAGGATAGGTGGGTGTTTATCTGAACATTTAAGTGTATGGCTACTTATGTGGATGAGCATGGTTTTCTTCTGTCATTCTCAGACAGTACAACTGCAGTTGAGCAGGCAGGGTGCTGTGGACAACCCAGACGACGCATGCCAGAAACAGCAAGTGGAAGAACTCAAGGAAAAGTGAGTGCCGTCTTGCTGGAAATAATCAAAAGATGCTGCAGACAAAGTGACACGTCAATGTAATAAAATAACAGCCAGCATCTCTTGCTGTTTTGTGCAAAGCCGAGGTTCATATTGCAGGAGCAAGTGAAGTTCAATCATTTCTGATAACCAAAAAAAACATTTAGTCAAAAACCCTACAGCTGCCAACAAACCTAGGTTTACTCACAAGTTACATTTGATTGCAGCATGTCATACATATTAGTTATCCTATTCATTTGTGCTGAAAGTTTTTGTTTTTTGTTTTTTAGGCTTCAAGAGATTGTGCGGAAAATCAATGATCACATGGAAGACCTCAAGTTTGAATCTGAAGACCTTTACAGTTCAGAAGGAGCTGAAAGATGACTGAGAGAACTGAACTCAAAGAAGAGCCAGTGGCACACCATGCCACTATTTTGTGGATGTCAAACTTGTAACCCCCAGTACTACATCTGCAGCACTTTGAACAGATATCACCGTTTCTTATGGCCAGAACTGAACTGATTACCAGGTTTACATGGCGAGTTAATGAGGGTGGGGAGTAAGAAGTGGAGTTTAACTGTGAGCTGTGTATTCTTGTTACTGGTAAACATGGTCAGCTTTGCAGGACTTCCTTTTATCTCCCTGTCTAGTTCTCATGCTCACGGGAGGATGGAGTCGGACAGCTGTGTGTGTATGCATACACGTATAAATTTTGTTGATTTCATGCACATTCAAATGGCATCTTTAACAAGATGCCTCTGGATTCAAACACTTGGTACACAAATGTAAATCCATGTTGCTTACAAAACTTTAGATGTGCATTTCAAAGTGTATTCTCTTCTCTCAAAATGGGTTGCTTGCAGCTACTCCCAACAGAAGCATCAAACTCCTGGAATCAAGTTTTTACCTTCACATTGGACAGTCTTTAACTATTTTAAGTTTCCAACAGAACAGACCAGAAAAAAAGATGTGTTCAGATCTTTGCGTGCAGCACCGTCGACAGCCTTGATTCTAAGCTTGCAACCATGAATCCGTCCAGATAACGAAGAACATGATCATCATTGCTGACTGGATTAAGTTACAAGTTTTCTCTTTGTATGTAAAAGCCATTTTAATGAATATTTTGCATTTGAAAAACCTCAGGAGTCCATCTTGTTGGGTTTTCCATCAATCATATTGTAATGTGATGAGAATGTTGTTTTGGTAAGCAAACCCTGAACACTGTGGTCATTGAAATAAGCTACTTAGCTTTTGCTGTAGTAGTCTAGTTTCCTCAAATAATGGCTTGTTGCATGTGCAAGTGTCCATACTCTTTTTGTTAGTACCTTGGCTCCCCCCACTGAAGGTCATTACTGTGTAGCTCAAGGCAAGAAAATAAAATATTGTGGACTTTTGAGGGTGTTAATTTCACTTCCTTCCCCCTCTATCTTGACCTTGAAATTTAGTCAACATCACAGACAGCTTGGATTGTGTCAGTGTAGGTATGGTCTGAAACCACAAGCAGCATTTCAGGTGTGATGTCCTCCAGCTGTTTCTACAATTCACAGCACAGTTAATTCCCTCCACCAACATGACAACACCAAAGTGTTAAGAATGGATGTTTATTTTGATGCACCATCGTGCACTAAAACCAGAGCACACCTTGAACTTCAAACAAATTGAAGCAATGTTTCGCTCCTGATGATGCAACACAGACGAGACAAAATTGAAAGCAAATGATGAACTGAATGACAAATGACACACGAAAAAAAAAAAAAGAAGGGTATTCAACGACATTTGTATTGTATTAATGGCAGTCAGAATGTACAGTTGCAATTTACAGGGAGAACATTGATCGAAAGCAGAGATGCAGATGGTGGAGGTTGTTGCAGCACTGCTGGTGTTATTGCCAAGACAGAGTGACGTAAAGCATGCAAGGCTAAAATGTCGCTGCCCTCTCAACTTCATATCACACTCCCTCTCCTTTTGATGCCTCATCAAAATTGCCAACCAGTTCTGAAACATAAGCATGGCCCATATCAGACACCACTTTTGCATCAGTCAATTCATCCCCAAATACACCAAAAAGCAAAAGGAGAATAGCCGTAACACAACTAGAATAATGCGCCATGCTACACAATTATCAACAATTGCTGATGGTATAACAAATTCTTTCCTCAACTCTGAACCAATCTACCCTCTACTGGCCAGTTATGGAACCATGCACCAGCCTATGGGCTAGTTGAGGTATCAGACAGTGTATACTTAATGGTTCAACTACAGTGTTTGTCAGTACAAATATAAAGCTGCAAGAAAACTAGATTTGTTACTGTGCCTACACTTGTCATATAAATGCAGCTCATGAGGAGTCGCCACCATGGACAATGTTCAAATCCATACCATAACATGCAGTAGTTGACATTTACTAATAAATCTACACCAATTCTGTTCACCTATTTTGGCTCACCATGCACAAATTTTCAACAAGGGGCTTGGTCAGAAGGGGACAAACAACCCTCTGGGTGAGCCAAAAAGTTCACCTTTCAATAAATGTCTGCCAGCTTTGCAGATGGGAAACACAGCACCCAACTCTGACTCGCGAATCAATTTCACAGGCAACAAAGGACCTGACCCAAAGGGTCTACAGCTACAATGCATTTTGTGCTGCGGAGCATGGAACAACACAATTCAATACAGCACTTTGAAAGAATGTGGGTGAAAGCTTCTGACTGTTCCATCAAAGCCCTGCCTGAGCACATGAACCATAATCTCCCTCAACAGGAAATGTAAAACGGATAAGTAAAAGGCAAGCATTTCACAGGGCGCACTTTTATACCTTGGTTGAACACCACAAACTCAATATAGGGATAGAATAGATAGCAACAAATAATGCAGCTATGATTAATAAAACATTGAAAAAGGGGGGAGAAAAAAAAGGGAAGGTCACCACCACTCACCAGGAACTTCATCATCATCGTCAATATCCCCAGCACTCTGCTTGGATGAATCGCCAGCTGCTGCAAAACCCAAACATACCCTGTGTAAACAATCTGTTACAGTGTTAACATGTTCTTTCTGCAGTTTATAAACCACCTTCAACAAAAACTGACATGTAGAGCACACTGACTGATTTACACTGAAGCCAGCTGTGGGAGACATAATACTTCAAATCATCCCAGTTTTAAGCAGGTCCCATTTCAGTTCATTCAAAACCCACACGACAAAACCAGTCAGATGTGACCACTAGTGTAGTTCTACAGACGAACCATGTTTACCAGCACCTACTGGGCATTAGGAACTCAGGACAGTGACAAGAATGGTCGTATTAATATGCAGAGGTATCTCTTTTTGAAGCACCTGCTGGGCTTCAATCAAGCAGAAAAGTTTCCACTCTCATCTGCCACTACTATCGTGCGACACAAGGTCAGGATAACGTTCAGCCAGACTGACTGTGCTTGAACTAAATGAAGCAGACATTAAATAGTTAACAGGCCTCTGTGTTTGTGCGCTCACACAAACAGCTATGCAATTATGCAAACTAAACAACCACAACAAAAACTGGCAAGAGTGTACTGACCGTTAGCAACAGATGATGCAAGTTTCCTCAAGCTGCTAAGGCTCTCTGTACCGAGCTGGTTCAAGATACCAGGAAGCATTTCAGCAATTTCTGCAAATAGGGGAAAAACAGATTAATGTACCGTTTTCACACCCAATGATACTTCATTTGGAATCAAACTGATCTGGTGTGAACAAGTGGTATCAATGCTGTTCAAACTGCCTGCATGTAGCCTGGCATGATCCATGCAGAATATTGCCCCTTCACATATGTGCCAAGGTTTTACTGTATACATCATTACATGCATGTGCCAACATTAAACTCTTTTTTTAAATACTGCATACATGTAACAATCATACAAAGTCTAAACTTGGCTGGATATGGACTTTGTGCTGAAAATTATCTGCATATTGTTTTAGTTTATTTCCCATTTACTGGACAAGGAACAGGGTTTAAGTAAAAAGAAAAGAAAAACACTGAAGCATGTGCACCAGCCAGTCAAGTATCATAAGCAATCCAACTTTATTTCTTTGATTATACCCCCCCCCCCCCCCATGCAGCATGAACAGGCTCATTAAACCTGGACCTTTTCCTTTCCCCCTTGCTGTATAAACAGATACCTCAGTGAAACATTCAGGAACGGTCAACAGTAGACAAGTCACCAGACGGTTATGTATAAGAGCAACGCTTTAACAAACAAAACAAATCCCACGAACGTTTCATTTCGGCGTGACCAGTAATGGCGAATGTGTTGGCAGCAAGAGAGGCCTGGACCTTGGGGTTGTTGAAATGGATCACCTGCCCATCCTCCTTGATCATGTTCACCTGCCAACCAAGAGATACATATAAGCTGAATGAAGAGCACTACACACGCAATAAATTCCTTTGTCATACTGAGAACCAGAACTGGGATCAACTGTGGCATCAGCAACTGGTCACTGTTTGATGAAATATAAGCCCAAATGAAAGCCTAAAATATCCATGATTATTGCAGGACTTAGGCTCCATTAAAAAAATTTTTTGGCAGAGCTCACTGTCAATGTCCTTAAATATTCTTGTACGTGAAAACCATACTCTGCGCTGATGTGCATATATATCCTGGCAATGTTGATGATGAATGAGGTCATAAACCAAAATCAATGCAGCATCAGTTTTCCACAGTGCCTGCTGCAAATGCAAGTCCAGCAAGCAGCTGCATGCTCCATAATAGTAGTAAGAAAAAAACAGCATGGAGCTAAAAATCACTATTTACCATAGTACAATTTACATCCAAACCTCTTCAATGCCTGGGATAGAGTTGACTGACAGCTTTTTTAATGAACTTTGCAACTTCTTGTCATCTGTGGTTGCTGTTCTGTGGATGACCTTCTTCTTTCTTCTGGCAGAACCCTGCACACACAAAATAGAAAAAGAATAAAAGACACTGAAAACCACTGAATTCAGAAGAAATACACAAAGTAACTAATTTACCATTGCAAATATTTGGTTTTCTCCAAAGGCTGATCTGTGATTTGTGAAATAAAGACACCAAACCTTTTTAACATACTCAACCACCACAAAATTACTTTTCATGACAAGGTTCAACAACCCATCTGTCACCCCACTAAAAAAGTCAATACACTGGGATTAATTGATGGCTATGTGCGGATCACCTCTCTGTCACTGTATCTATCATCAAAAACTGGTGTGCAACATGCAAAAAGTCTTGACTGCAGTCACTATGTTAGCATTTCTATTATGGACAGTTTGAAATGTCATTAGTGTATTACTACATTATGTACATACTAATTACTATTTAAGGCTGAAGTCCCAGTGATGGGCTGAACCCTAATACATTTCTGGTTTTGTCCCAAAGTTTGTGAACCACAAGACATCATGCAGCCTCAGTGTTAGTGCATCCTGTAATCTCTGTGCTGCTGAACTCCTTGCACTGCAGCCAAACCTGGTCTCTAATTCTAAAGCTGCAGGTATATCAGTCATAACTTGTGCTGACCCAGTGTATCACTATTAGGCTGAGAGTGCAACAGTATCATTATTACATAAAACATTTGTGTCATTATCTTCAAGGCTGAGGTTACATAACAGATTTGTATCATCAACCTGTTCAAGACAACTGTGTCCCACTCTCACTGAATGACTTGGTCTATCTCAGTATCTGACCCAAACTTAGTGTCTTGTGTTTACAAGATAGAATAACAATACATGCAAATTTCAAAAATCAACCAAAAAAATCACGTTAAACTGCTAAACTTTTTTGGCTTTTGTGACCAGACTAATTTAACTAAACAGGAGATGGAGTGTCATGTGAAATATTTGGGTTATATTTGAGCTGAAACACGTCTGAACTGTCAACAATATATGTTCAAGTACACTCTGAACTGCTTGAGCATCTGCAACCAAACTTAATATTACTGATGCAACACTGCTAAGCCAGTAAAAATGCTAGGGTTTCTATATTTGTTAACGAGGGTTTGAACTACTGGAAGGTGACTGCACCTTCATTCTTACATATATATCTTATAAACCACTGCACCTTATGGCTTACGCAACCCAAGTTGGTACAGGTTACCATCATTGTTTTACCAGGTAAAATGTTGTGACAAATGCTGGGCTTACATATTAAGCATTCAAGGTCACTGACTCATGACTTCAGGGAGAGTTTAAATTATTGCATGTTTAACTGTATAGTCCCTAATGAATAATCATCCTCTTGCATGGCATTTCTTAAATGGATCACATAGCCTATTACAGTATTAGTATTACAAACCATCAATCAAGGAAACATGATCATAGTTTACAGTCAAGAAAAACACCCATTGTAAACAACATCATGACATAAACTACAAAAGTCCAAAAAAGAATCCCACAGCTACAAAAAACAAATGATGCATACCACATACCATTGTACCTATACCAAGCTTTTATTACTCAGGAACAAAACAGGGATACTACCTGGGCTGTTGCCCTTCCACAGTTAAAGGTGACGCACTTTATTAACCTTTATGAAACTAACAGCTGAGAATGGAAATTGTACCATGACTCATTACTGTTTGTCATTGTGATTAGTAATATTTGTGCACCAACACTGGTATTTTACTTACCTTGCCACCAATCCTAACTTGGTCTGCCTTGGCTTGCAATTGCTTCAGTTTTTCTGGATTCATCTTGGTTCTGTATAAATGAAAGTGGACAATATGCATAGCAATAAATGATGAATACTACTTACAAGAAAAAAATTATGCTGGCATTATAATATAAATATTTATCATAATATATACACAAAAGATGACTTATGACTTCCGCTGATACTTAGCACTAGCAGACTGCAGAGTCAAAACCTTTTGTCTATACCCACACAGAAAACTACAAAAATTACAAGACTCAAGTCCAAGATGACCTGTCCCAAGAAAACAACTAACTAGTAACTGTAATACTAAAACTCTCACTCTGAGTCTGACCCTGTGATACAAAGAAGAAAAGAAAAAAGGGAGGGAGGGTGGGCTTACACCAACAGGGTGCTAACAGCAATGCTGCATGCAGGTGGAAATAAAGTCTGCATTATAAGCTGTTAATGTTATAACTAATATAAGCTAGAGATTAGAAAAACTTAAAGGCGCTGTAAAAGTTTCTTCTCACAATCAAATTAACCAAAGAAAACTGGCCATCACTCCATCGGTGCTGATGCCTTATTGACTGCAAGATTCACAAAAATAATCATGCCAGTTGACACTGACACTAGTGATAAAGTTGATAGACTCAGTGACTCACTGACTGCAACAAGTTGTCAAGTGTTACTGCAACTGTAAGTATAACTGGTACAACTAACAACAAGATAAAATTTCAAAACATATCATTTGGTAGTGGTACTGAAATCCACCGGCATTCCTAAGTCACAGTAAACACATACATGCCAAGTAAGTAGTAAACCATATAGTGACAGACCACACAAGAAAAGGTCACAGAGTTATAGAGTAGATACTAGATCCTACAAAATCTGCTGTCTGTAGCTATTCTTTCTTTCCCAGGACTACCATTGACTGGAAGTGGAACAACTTAGAACAGGAAATAGTAGCAAGACATTAGAAAGTTTTAAGACACAAATCTCACTGCCCCTAAAACACCCGGTGCTCCGCCGTTGTCTGCTGACGCTATACCCAAGATTGGGTCCTGTCAGCATACTGCACCAGTTACATTGCGCATCAAGATCAAGAATCAGTGGTGCTTACTTCCCTACAAAAAGTACCATGCTGTTATTTTGTTAGTGTTACTGTTACTGGGCAGTAACTTTGTTTTGGCTTGTGTGCTTCACTTCTGTTTGTCGATGACACTTTACAGGTTCAGTTTTTAACTTAGCATGGGGTGATTAAATGAAAATGATGAAAGATAATAAAACGGTGTTGGTGAATCGGCAAAATAAGAGCAGCTGAAACTATCTAATCGCAGAATTTTGTCGTTATGCGAGTCAATGCCGGGCGTGTATCGTCACGAAATGACTGGTGTCTAAAACGGAGTGACCGACATGCACATTGTTCTGAGATCAACAAAAAATAACATAACACGATTGGCACAAAACTGACCAGTCAGCTACGGCCATTTCAGTATTAAAACATTAGTGTTCAGTTTAAATAAGGAACTCTCCAAAAATACTCACTAATAGTCAACGGACTTGAGAGATTCTTGGACTTGGTGGCCCACGAGGTAAAAACTATGGCCGCTCCAATGGAAAGGAAAGTGACGTCACAGATTCATGAGCACCACAAAGCACAAATTGCTAGATGAAAAATAAAACAAATCTTTCAGCCTGAAAATGAAAATAAACCACACATAAAACTAATCAGCTAAAAGCTTTATAAAATTACTTTTTAGAAATGGCATTATTTATTTTCTGATTATTGAGATATTATTATTCAGTATATTTCTTTTTGTTAGAGACTATACCTTGTCAGTACTCAGGGCGCGAATAATCGTCTGGCACATTGCACGTTCATTCTGTGCCTGTCACTCGTCGTTGTACGTTTGCTGAGCTGATCTCTTGAACATTTTGGCATCATGTCTTCAGAAGTTGGTGAAGGTCCTTCTACTTCGAGTTCTCCAAGCAAGGAAAAGTAAGAATATCGAAAACATGTAGATCTAGTGTGTGTTGTGGGAAAAGAAGTGTCTTTGTTATTTTCCGCCCAGTTCATTCGTTGTTATCACAATAACATTGTGGATGTAACTTGTAAGCGATTCAGAGAACTTAATTTGAGACAAGGTGTAAAGGACAGTTTGAGATAACCACTGGTTGCCCTTGCATTTCCAGTTAACACATTCACCTCATTAAGTACCGTGCATGTAATTTTCTGTTTTTGTTTTTATAGTGTTTAAAATGATTACTTACAATTCTCCCTTTTGCAATAAGTTACTCCGAAAAACGGGTAATTCCCGATATGGGACGGAGTGAGTGAGTGACACTGATAGTGATACGAACATAAATTTGCTTTGATAAGTAACAGCCATAAAATTAGAAAAGCACTGCTTCATCATGCTGAGTCTAAATGTGTAAATCTAATAAATGGCTTTCCAAACAGCAAGCGCAGCACAATAAATGACAGTGCCAGTGGAAATGAAAGGAGGCAATAATTATGACACTAAAAAAGTGAAATAGAAAATTACGAGATGAATCACTGTTGTGCACACAGCAAAATGAAAGCTGCTGCTTCTGCTTGCACTCATGGTCTGCAACTGTGCAAGCCATGTTTTGATTTTGATGAATGCAAAAAACAGTTGTGAGCAAGTCCAAAAAGTAAAAGGTAATTCAGATATGGAGACTTGAACTTGCTGAAGCCCTTGTGATGAAGGTGTCAAGGGTGAAGGCTTGAAGTTCAACTGTCTCTTGAGGAAGGTGGTTCCACTTCCCGCCCCTTACTTAGTTACTAAAGTTACTGTTCTGGGGAAAAAGCATGTTCTTCTGTGTTCTGTCCTGCATGTGAATTGTGATTGTGAACTGCTTACAACTTACACGTTTCAGTATACATGTAACGCAGGTCATGGCCATGTCTCACTCTGGGCTTTGGTTGGAGTTGTAGCTTTACTGTGTGATGACCAGTTTTACATTGAATGTAGTCATGTAAATGTAATTTTAAAATAAACTAGGCCTTTGACCTCTCATTTGAATGAGTTGCCAATTACCAGTACCACTGCTGAATGAATAAAACTTAAAATTATTACTAGTTACTAAGCTAGTCGTTAGTTATAGTAATACTAATAGGATTTGTTTTTCATTCTTTAATCTTATCACTATGCAATTCTGTGGATGTCTTTTGTGACTAACTAGTAAGGAATATATTTGGTCCCTTCCCTTAACTGTGATTAAAAGTTGATGTAGCTTTCTAGATTCTTAAAGTGAAGTCCAGTGTGTAACTGTTTGCAGGTGACTCCTTTGTCAACAGATGACTTCCAAATACTGACCACTGTCTGTGTTGTGCTTGCAGGATGGAGGCAAAGGTAAAGGCAATGAACTTGCTGGCCCAGGGAAAGAGGAATCTTATCTGTGGAGAGATACCTGCAGCTGTTCAGCAGTTCCAGGATGCTTGTCAGACTTTGTAAGTCAATCTTCAGTTTAAAGTGTGTGTGTGTGTTTTAATTAATATAATTTATATTGTTCAGCAAAGAAAACTTGCAAAACACATATGCTGATGGACATGTCAACCTGTTTCAGCAGTGAAAGTTTTAGTGACTTGTGAAGTTCTTAATTTGGTGCCATGATATTCATTGAAAGATACTGAAGGTAGTATTTCTGTTTAAAAAAATTAAGTTCTGATCTGAATCTGTGAGTGGATTCAAACAAGAAGCATCAAATGTTTTTACTGTTTAATTTTGCTAGTTTTAGCATGCGTTTGTTGGAAGTAACAGAGTTTCTGTACATGTGACTCAAAGTACTGAACTGTGAAAAAACATAATAGCGAGGGTTAGTGGACGGGTGGTAGTGGTTAGGGAACTATTTTCTCTCGTGACTTCAGCGGTTTGTGTGCGGGTCAGAGGTTACGAAGATTGTTTACCACATGACTCAAGTTTTTTGTCTACTGCTGCGTTCTCACCACAGGGAATTCGTAGGGACCATTTGACTTTATTTTGCTATGTAAACATTAAACTTTTACTTTTCTTTGTAGATTAGCATTGTATGCTTGTATGAGATTGTAATGCGGGTTGCTTTTATTGATTTTATTACTGTTTTGGCTTTATGATGCAACCCTATCGAGTTCATCCAAAATCAAAATGGTGGACCGTAGCGGTGCAACTGACTGAAGTAAACAGCTGCCGCCAAATGCGTCTGCCTTTTCTGTCAGTTTTACGAGCATAGCACCTACTTGACCAGTGATGCTTCTAAAGACTGATTTGTAAAGTTTGTCGCTGGATGAACCTTCCCTCAAGTGACTCTTCTGTGTGAAGGGGTGAGCTGTGTGACTTCGGCTCCGTTACGCTTGAGACATGCGCACAAGTGTAGGTAGACAATCAGGTTGTGCCACTACCAGTACCACTACCACCCGTGTACTAACCCTCTCTATTATAACACATGTAATATACATTGAGATAGAGAATATTATCCACAATTTAACAAATGGCTAACACATAATGTATGCATCAGCAAGGGTTCAATGGCACACGCATCTACGCATTTATGTGTGTATGTAATATACTAATAATTATTGATGATATTGCAGATGCTGTTTGAGATCTCTAAAACTGTACTGAAGGTGGCAGACCATGTTGACAGTGGCATTTAAACTTAATTTTAAAAATTGTATTATGCTCCCTTGTTTTGCTTGCAGGTCAGCGGCCTATGGAGAGATGGCCAGGGAGTGTGCTGAGGCCTATTTCCAGTATGGCAGCGCTCTGCTGGAACTGGCCAGGATGGAGCAAGGTGTGCTGGGAAATGCCCTGGAAGGAGGTGAGTAGGCTTTTGTTTCATGTACCTTCTTTTCACTGTTTTGACAAATGTGAAAAATTTAGTAGACACAGCAGGGGTCACAGATACTTTTAAAACGTGTGTTGAGAAAACGCAGTGTTTTGAAAAAATGTGTACAACCAAACATGACGCTACATACACTGACAGTGATTTTTTTTAAAGAACAAGGTAGAACAATCCTGCACTTGACTAGTTGAATTCTCCCTCCCATATACTGCAGAATTTTGTGCAAGCCCAGTGGATAGCAGCATCGCTTTTTTAGCATCAGGTTTGACTCTCCATTGCAATCTGAATATTTTTCACTGTTGCCTTCTGTTAGATCTTGGCCATTTGCTGGTACTGGCAGATTCCTGACTGGTTTGTTTGCTGATCCTCTTGAGTAAGGCAGCCTGATGTCAGCTGGCTCAGTGCTAGTGAAAGGAATTAACAGGTTGGGATTCCTGTCCATCCATTGATGATGGTGGACAGAATCTCTGCAGTGAACAGAAATAGTGTACAGTATACAAGTTTCTTTGTGGTGTCGGTAGCAGCTTTCATCAGGGGCTGGATTATTGGGGGTGGGGGGGAAGCAAATCAGTGTGTGCAGTTGGAACATGGTAATAGCAACTTGTGCTCTCAGTAGTGTTGATCATTAGTAGTATATATTATAGTATATATTTGTACATGGTGTTTTGTTTTCAGTTGATGTGGAGGCTGATGACAACTTAGAGTCCGACAACAAAGATCAGTTTGAACCTGCCGAAAACGTTGATGGTATGTGACTGTATGAAACTTGTCTTGAAACATTTGTGCATGTCAAATCATGTATGCAGCTCTTTAGATGTAACTCCACTCAGTTACAAGTATCTTTCAACTTTATGACTGATCCCTCAGTGCTTTTCCTGCTGACTGTTGTGCAGCTGTGTATTTCACTCTACTATGGGGAATTGATCTTGTGGAGAGATCTGTAGTAGTTGTGCTCCCTAGCCTGCTGTTGTAGTGAATTGCATTCAGATAATAATTTGGTGAACTTTATGTAGAATTTTGCCAGTGTATCTTTTCCACTGCTATGTCAAACTGACATATTAGGGACAGTCATTCCACCACTGTTTGGTATTTTATTTTGAACCTGCGCATCTGGGACATTGATTTTAAATCTTTCAAAGGACTAGACACTGGAGTTTACTCCACTTAGATGGGGTGGGGGGTTGTAATTTAGGTTTTTTATTAAAAAAATTTTTTTTTTATTAATCATAATAAAGATCATGAGACCACAAAAAGCACTTCTAAGTGCTAAGCTGGTGGTTTCACAGACATGAACCTAGTTTATAAAGTAATGTGGAAGAAAATACCACTTTACAAGGGTGCAGATATTGAATAAATTGTGCTGTGTTACAGTAGTTCCCCAGGTTTAGTCAGACTGAGACATACCACATAACTACTACCAGGCTGCCAAGTATACTGCATGCTGTCCAAAACAGTTGTGCTTTGTAAGTTACTGGGAGCGTTCTGTGGCAAAGCCTGCAACATATTTGCTAAGTAGAATTATTAGAATTTGTTGATCAATGCAGCTGAACTTCACATTATGTGTTGGCAACAACCACATTCTGCTAGCTTGTTGCTGGGACTTGCAAGCTTTGTTTTCCTGCTTTGTGCTCCCCCTCCCCCATCTCATAGTGCTGTGATGTGTTTTGTGCTATGTGTAGAGGAAGAGCGTGAGAAGCTCAGGGTACAGGTGGTTGAAGCCATGTCAGAAGAAGAAATCCAGAAACGAGCGCAGGAAATCCTGAAGCAAGCGGCTCTGCAGGGGCTGGACACAGAGAAAGAGAACAAAACGGATGAGAAAAAAGATGCATCTGCCGTGGAAACTGAAGGGAAAGAAAATGATGAAGAAAAGAAAGAGGCAACGGAGGGAAAGGATTTGGAGTGTGAGGACAAGAAAAAGCCAGATGAAAATGCAGAGGAGGCTGATGACGATAAAAAAAGGGGTGAGAATGTGGAGACTGGAGAAAAGCTGAATGATGGTGCCGGTTCCAAGCCCAAGGTTTCCTCAGTCCTGAAAGAACGTGAGCTGAACAAGAAAGTGGCTGAGATATCGACTGATGAGAAGAAGAAAGAAGGTGAAGAAATGGAGGGCGGTACAGAAGAGACTGAGCCTGAAGGTGATTCCAGCATTCATTGACCAGTTTGGGCTGTTATTGTTTTAGCCCATTTTGAAACGACTTGCCTGCCCTGAAAGTTGAAAAGTTTGAACTGATTTTGTTCTCCCTTGCCTTTGCTGTTATTGGTTTGCAGAATTAAAAATAAATCTTTTTCAGTTTCATAACATGCATAAACTATATTTTTTTGTTTGTCTCCCTTGACAAAAACACCACGAGCACCACATTTTCATGTTTTCAGCCCCACAGTGATTTGTAGTTTAATGCACCTACCTATGCATACTGAAGTACATTTGGACAAAAAATGTTAATATATTTGCTGGATGTGAGACTTTATGAATACAGCTGTGAAAGACTAGTGGGTTTCGTTAGGATGTGTGTATATATCTCTCCATACTGATTGTGGGTTTTGTGAGTATGTGTATCTATTTCCATATTGATGTGATAACTCCTCATTGCATGCCCCTCTGGTCTTTGCGTGTTTGAATTGTGCTACGTAACTAACTTCCCTTCAACAGTTTATTCTGTTAATAATGCTAACTGATTTTGACAGTCTTTTGGTTTTCACATCATGCACTTGTTACCCCCCTTGCCTCCACACTTTTTCATTCTCCTTTCATATACACACTGTACTAAAGGATGTGTGCTTGTACTTTGTGCAAGTTATGAAATTCATGATTGCATTTAAACTAAGAAATGCATTGAGGTGACCACAGTTGGTAGAATTGCTGACACCATTTGTAAAACCTAAAATTGTATGTATTTGTGGATTCTGAATTTGTGAACAGTTTCTGTGAACAAAACTTTATTTGTGTGTTTGCCTTTGCTAGATGATGCTTGGATAGTCTAGCTTTGTTGACAAAGGTCTCTTTGACGTGGATTTTAGAATTCTCTCCAAGTCTGACTAAACTAACTGACATTCTCTGTTTCTGTCTTCTTTGCACTCTTTGTTCCAGCCTGTGTCTCTATATATTGGTCTCTCTCGCTGTCCCACTTTTTGTGTGACATATAATTATATGATCTTTAACAAAATTATTTGCTTGTGTAGGAGGCAGTGGCAAAGAAGCAGAAGATGAAGGGGAAAAAACTGAAGACACTGAAGAAGAGGAGGAGGAGGGAAATGAAGATGAGGAAGGAGAGGAGGAGGAGGGAGGAGAGACAGCAGAAAGTCAGGAGGAAGGAGAAGTAAAAGATGGCGAGGTAATGATAATGTTTGCTCTTACAAAAAAAAAAATTGGTGTGGAAAATGCACATGTGTGGTGTTGAGCATTTATTCACTGAGAAGCCGTCCATGGCAAAAATGAAAAGCGTTTTGCGAAAAGCAGTCAAAGTGTACATGATCAGTAAAATTATATGAATAAATGAGTTTTACACTGACTGGTACAAGTTCGTGTTGGTGCTGTTGAACCTGTTTCAAAATCATGGGTGTGGTGAGATGTACAAATTACGTATAATGTTGTTTTTTGGTATGTTCTCATCTGATTAATCATTAAGTTCTGGGATAGATGTATGTATAGTTGTAATAGGCTGTGACAGATCGCAGTCCTACAGAATACATTTTTTATTACTTTTTACATGATTATGAAAATGGAGAGAGCTGGGTGAGAAAAATACATGTAAAAGTGAAGTTGTGATTCCCAATGTATTGCTGTCTTGTGCAGGAGGATCCTGATGATATTTCCAATCTTCAGTTGGCTTGGGAGATGCTGGAACTATCCAAAATCATCTACAGCAAGTAAGTTAACCCCACTTTCAATATTGCAGGGTTGGGGATGAGGGTCCATGTAATGATGTATGCAGTTTGCTTGCGTGAATTGTTTTTTACATCCGTCCATGCACACACATTTGCCTGCATACATACATGCAAGCTCTCTCTCTTGTGGTTTGGCCAATATATCACATTTCCTCAATAGACTTCTCATCCCTGCAGCTGTGACCTCTTGGCTGCACTGAATTCTCCCAGAACATAGCCTTTTAGGGTGTTCTGAATTAACATTTACAGACCCTCATTACTGCTTATACCCACATTTTTGGTGTCAGTAGGAAAATGAACTTTGACTTTTTAAGTGATCATGTTGGCATTGATAGTCTGCAATGATTCTGAGATGCATCTTGTGTCTAATTTACTATCTGTTTGCTTGTTGTCATTATGTCAGGAATATTTCTGACACTACAATCCTGCATGGGTAAATCCCCTTGTCGTGCCTGTAAAATATACACCCCTCCCTCCCCTTTTTGCTAATATTTGTGCAAAACTGGCTGTCCCAGTAAAAAGTAGAGCAAGCCATGGCCAACCCGTTAGCTTTGCCCTGCAGTTTATGAGTGTACGTGACGATTTCAGAGACCCCAGCAAGGAGTCGCAGGTGAAGGCTGCTGAGTCGTGCCTGAAACTTGGGGAGGTCAGCCTGGAGAGTGAGCAGTATGAGCAAGCCATTGCTGACCTGCAGCTCTGCCTCACCACGCAGAAGGAGCATCTGGAGCCTTGTGATCGTGCCATCGCAGAAACGTATCCTTACTTCATCCATGTTTTTGGTCACCAGAAGGTTGATTAGGAAAAAAGATGTTCATTTCCTGGAAGCTAACTGATGATGGAAAGAGTGCAAGCACAAGATGAACACTGCATGAATTAAATCTGTGTTTGTGTGGGAGGAAAAGCATATATGTGAATTTGGCTAAGTTTGAGGGGATAATATGACACTTTGTCAGATGTCTGTAGGGTGGGTGTAAAAAGGGTTTGGACATGTCTGTTTTCTGTGACGGCTTGCAGCTGAGAGTTTCTGTGCTACCAGCTGTGAGACCCATAATAGGCGGACTCTATAATTAAACATCAGGTTCTCTCTGTATCGGTTTGGATTCATTTCTTCACCCTGATGTGGTCTGTCACTTTTCATCTTTCTCAAGTCAACAGCAGGTTTGATGGTCTACAGGGTTTTGGTCTACACTGAGATTGTGATGATTCGCCTCTATCTTATAGAGCGCTAAGCATTTGATGATGGATGTGATAACTGCCTTGACCAGCTTACAGCTACTACAACTTGGGCATGGCCTATCAGATGAACAAACAGTTTGACCAAGCCATCGACAGTTACAAGTCAGCTGTAAAGTGTTTGGAGGAAAAGATTGGTGAGGTTAAACTCATGGGGAGTGAACTGAGCACATTGCATCTACAGACAAAATTAAGTTAGGGTCACCCTGCACACAGACAAATCATGTTTCAGTGTCTGTAAAACGTATTTTGTGTGATTAATTTGGCTTGTAATTTACCCCATTGGCATTCTTTAGACATTTGTCTAGAGCTTGACTATTTTGAGAGGGAGAAACTACATCCAACTTGTGCTGTGAGTGTGAGTTTCAAGCACTGCTGTTTTTGTCAGTTGCATAACAGTGTAACTTAATCCGGCTGTCCCCTATACAAGACTGCATGGTATGAATATTGGAGTGCTGTCCAAGGGCACTTTACAAAGACTAGATGTCTTCATCTCTTCAAATTGAGTCTGTTGCAAACAGTTGATGTACATATTTTTTAGCGTCTTTAGGCATATGTTTTAAATGGCGCAAAAGTATAGCACTAAACATATTTTGTGAAGGGGTGTTGGCTTTTGGTTGCTATGCCACCTTAAAAACAAACTTTTTAACAAATAACCCTGCAAGAAGATGTAAGGGCTGCTGTTGGTCCAGGTGGCCAGCCATTTTCATCAAAATCTTACTGTTGGAGTTGTTAAATGGTCGCTTTTTGTGTAAGGGAAATCTTCCAACTTGTCTGAATACCTAGTGTCTTATTAGCATGACTGGAGAAAGCAACCAGCATTTAAGGATAATAACACTCCTCAACACCCTGAGCACTCACAGAATACCTGTTACCTTGAAGATATTCTGTACACATGTAAAACACAATTGTACAGGTGCAGTTTACATACAGGTGCAGTTTACATCAAGCATTAATTGGAAGCAGAAAAAGGTCCAATGCAAGGAGTGCAAAATATAATACATTACAATTGATCCATTCTGGTGTGTACTTATCTAGACACAAATTTGTAAATGAGATGAACTTTGAAAAGAAGCTAACACCCCCATAATCAGTCTTTGTGTCAAAATAGGACTTTTGTGAGCTTGAAATGTTGAATCTTGGAATTAAACATTTTGTTTCAAAATTTGTGAATGAAGGAGATGTGGACTTTTAGCAAGTGTGATAATATTGTAGTGGTTGATTGCATTTAAAGATTTTAGCAGTCTTGTTTTGCACTGTAACTTAACATTTTTGTCATTTATCTTGTTTTGGATTTTAGGTCAAGATTGAGCAGAATTTTTTTACATCGAATGTTCTTTTTCAGAGAAACTGAAGATTATTGTGAAAGAAAAACCACCAAAAGGTGAGTTATGTATATCTATGTTTTTAATGATCCACCATTTTTTAAATATGTCAAAGGTTGGAAGAAAGGAAAACAGATACTTTTCTTGCAGGACTATTGTTTGTGTATACTTGTATTACTTTAAGTATTGTACTTTAAAAAAAATATTTATGTACTGTGCTGTTGACTAGACTGTCAAATTTGCTGCAGTGCTGGAGTGTATTGTAAAAAGGTTGGGTGGATAGTGAGTGAAATTGGAAATCTTGTTCCAGACTGAAGTTTTGTTTTATGCTGTGGGTTGACTTGGCAATAAAAAATAAGAAAAAATATATCTTCCAGACCCTTCACAGTTTGTGGAACCCGCAGAGAGTGCTGAGAAAGAGATCCAGCAAATACAGGCGCTTCTGCCAGATATAAAAGAAAAGGTACACCTAACACATTTTTTTGTATACCCTTGGGTCATCTGGGTCATAACACAAAGCAAGTTTTTGTATTTCTGCTGCATGACCACTTACTGCTTTCATGATGTCATGGTTAGTGCACAGGCATGAGCATATCTGACAAATCTGAAATATTTTGAATATGTGAAAGCATTCCAATTTCTATTAGTATTAGAGTGCGCTAGAATTAGATTTTTAGGGAATTTCAGACTCTCGTGCCAATTCTGTTTCTTGTGTGATGAACCAAAATAAACAGATTGAAAAGGTATCTTTAAATTCTACATTTGTGTTAATGTGTTGCTTTTTGTGACATAATGCACAGTGTGTACTGTTCATGGTTACTTATGTTCCCTGCACTGATTGTAGTCTGAAGCAGCTTCAGTGCTTTCTGTAAAGTATGAGAAGAATCTTGATGATGATGTTCACTGTTAATTGTGTCACAAAAGCAGCAGGTGTTTGGTGTTCATAATTATATCATACTTGCATTATAACAAATATAAGATCATTTTTAATGTGCGCTTGAAAAATCGAGCTTTTTAAATTTTATTATAATCATTTTCCATCCATATTAATAATGGATACTTAGAGTGCCTTACCCACATAGGCCCTTAACACTCCCACATTCTTTAAATGCATGTTTTCACAACAGATACAACATGAACGTGTGCACGCACATACACACACAGAGAGTTGTACATCAGGGCAGTGGGACTTCTTATGTCTGTGTTGTATCCTGTTCATCCATTGCTGCTTTGCATGTGTCTGTGTTGACAGATAGCAGACAGTGAGGAGGAGGTAAAGGAGATAGAGAACCTCAAGAAGATGGCCAAGGAAGCTATGGGTGCTGTCTTCTCTGCTGTGGTTGATTCAGTGGGTATTTCTTCTGAATGTTGTACAGTAACAGTCTTGTCTCGTACCCCACCCTTCTTCTGTTGAAGATACATTGACAATGATATAGAACAGTTAAAGTATTGAGTATTAAGAGTTTAACATGTGCAGCATAAAAGGCCAATTTTTTACCAGTTGTATGGTTACATGGAATGAGTGTAGTACCTCATGCTTGGTGTACTTTTCTCATTTTTCCTATTGCGTGTTTTAGGCTGTGAATAAAATATATACCTATCTTTGCAGCTGCAAAATAAATTGTTAATTTTTTGCAGACCAGTGAAACCGGGTTTGGGTCAAGTTCAAAATCACCTGCCACATCCTCAGTGAGTAATTTATATGTATTGTTAGACTTTGAATATTTTGTTGAGGTATTGTCAAGAAATAATTTGCATTCAACATGGTAAGTTTGGACTGCAATTTACCCGAATAAAGCTGGCATCATGGGGGCATTTGAACTGGAAGACTTGATCAGAAGCAGCGATGCACCACATCTGCTGACTCGGTGTTCCTCCCTTTTGAGTTTGGATAGATGACAGACACAGAAAATCTGCCTGCCATGACTGTCAAGGCAACAGTAGTGAACCATGAATAACTGATGTATGTAAGTCGTGCGATGTTTTTATATGGGAAACCGGTGTGGCAGCATGTCCGCCTTTTTAAAAAATGTTTTGCATTTGGGGTCTTCCAGCAGCTGCCAGTTTTATTGTGATGAGGTCACAACAATTACAGCAAGCAATACATTTAGTGTTGTGTGACACTAAGTCTGTAGTGCAGTTCATGTGTGTGAGAAGGTGTGGTCAACATTGTAATACTGGAAACATGGACATGATTTTATTTATGCCAGTACAGAACAAAATTGCATTTAAAAAATATAATTTTACACATGAGATTGGAAACCAGTAGCATGTGCAACATCTGACATTGAAAACCAGTTGCACATGCAACACCCAAGATTGAAAACCAATTGCACATACAGCATGAACTGCGTAGGCTGTGCATTGCTACCTGTGTATAAAAACAAAGTCTTTACTTTGCCTGCCTTTCTTTGGATAATTTTCAGGAGGACAAGAAAGCAACTAACATCAGCCATTTGATCAGGAAGAAGGTTGGTTTGTGTTTTTGATTCTCATGGTAATGTTAATATTTCAACAGAACAGGGAGTTAAATGGATGCTCATAGTGATTAGTACTGGATCTGTTTGTATCTTTTTTACATCATTTCTTTGGCTCCTTTTAAATTCTCTTCATCTCTGGGTCTTTTGTGGATTGTACCATTACACGTTTGTTGTACAGAGGAAACCAGACATGGAGGAGGAGGATCCGGAGAACAAGAAGCAGAAACAAGAGAGCGAGGGTGGCAGCGGTGACGGACCTGGACCCGTGCAGAACGGACACGCGGAGGTGAGTTTGCTGGCAGGTGCAATAGTCTTGGAGAGTTTTTTGGCTGGTGAAGTACAGTGCAGCCATGAGCTTATTGTCAAGTGAGTTGCAGTCTAGGGTGGAACAAATATTTGAAACAAGAATGACTGTTAGCATTCTGAAACAAGATCCAAGGTTCAAAAGAAAGCTCTTTATTAGGACAAAACAAAAACAGCATGTTTTGGGTAATCCCCTTTGTCAAGCTATAACACTTAACAGCTAAACGGTCAGAAATGAAGTGAAAAGCTAAATCACTTTATTTGTTTTGGTTGAGCTGCACTGTCCAATGTTTGGCAGTTTATTTGTGTGTGAATTAGTCTACTGGCAAGCTTGCTAGCAGGTTTTAGAAATGGAGCTCTAAACTGTTTGGTGTGTTTAACCAACTGAGCTCTGTTTTTGTGTTGGAGGTTCACAGTTTATATTTTGTTGTTGTTGTTCCACTTACTTCACTCACTTTAAAAATTGCAGCTGATTTTGTTTTGGTTAGTCTGGCATGTTACAGCTCAGTTTAAGTTTCTGTCAAGTCAAATTGTGAAGTGCCTCTGTCAGCCAAGTTTTCTTTCCATTTTTGATGGGTTTTCAGGTGGTTATACTATTTCATAAAAGGGAGTGTTCATTTAGGGGGTGCAGTTTGATATATTTTCTTTTTGTCCATCTAATAGTCTTCTTTGACTTGTCCACCCCCCTTCCCCTACCTTAACCTGTAAGTGCTTCTAAGAAGACAAAAATACATGTGGTCATTTCTGGTTCCTTTGTGCAGAAAAAAGATGACGAAGCTGAAACAGTGGCTGCAACATGAATGACCTGTCATGACCTGACAAGCTGGATTTTGTTTCGCTGACTTTGGACTGATTTGTGGGGTTTTGTGCAATGGTATTTGTACAAAGGTCCCTTACAAGATGATTGGACTGTTTTTGAAGATGAGCACAACTATTACTGCCAGTGAGCTATGTGTTTAACTCCCATTTTTTGTTTCATACTGAAACAAGATTATTTTTTTGGGGGGGTGGGTGGGGGTGGGGGGGGGGTCTTTTCATGGATCTGTTGTTCTGTACCTCATCTGGAGGTATTGTATTTCAGGGTTATGTCTCATTCATCAGCAATTTTTTGTTTTAAATTTGGTTTTCTTAAAAAAATACAAAAGAACGCAGCTGAATGCATTTGTTCTGTATTCTGTGCATGCAGAATGATGATTCAGGTTGACCTCCAGCTGTTGCACATCTTCAGGGCATGTGTGTTTGTGTGAGATGACGATGCTGTCGTTCAAAGTGGCTGACAATGGTGGTACTTCATGTTTAAAGCATGTGTGTATGCATATGAATGTGTGCTTCAACTTAGTTCAAGCTAGTGTGAATACTCAAAGATTTAATTTTCAAGAAACGAAGAAGAAGAAAAGCAACTGCTAATGAACAAGGCAGCAATTTATTATGGAGTGTCTCCAAATTGTTACGCAATGATTACAGAACTGCTGCTGGCATTGTACAGGAACAGTGATGTCATTTTTCATTTTGTTTGATCATTCTGACTACTATCTGTGGTAACTTGTGTACACATTTACATGAACAGATTCAGTGGGAGCAACATCTTCTCATGGCATTATTGTACATTTCATCGTGTTTGATCACAAATAAATTATGTGAAATGTTGTGTTTTCATTTGATCTTGGTGGAAATTTCTTTCTTTCATGCACACAGAGAAGCCAAATGGAACATATATGACACATCAGTTATGCTTTTATTTGCAACACATGCTGCAAAAAACCACACAAAATCATGGATCTAATAAACATCCCCATAACTGCTAGTTTCCCCGATGACTTCGGTGACAGCAAAATGATGATCAATGTTGTTTCTGTGAACTAAAATGGCCATGGAATGCAAGTAATCGCCCATAACACTACTGCTACAAGTTTGCATAAGATGAAATGATTGGGATCCATCTCATCTATATCAGCAAGTGGTCAGTGTGTCATGGCCAACCTGTACTCTCAAAAGAAAAGTGTTCAATTTGAAACAGTGGCAGAAAAGAATTATGGGGGGGGTGACATGGCATACATATGTGAAGGAATACACATGTGCCTCATTATGAGGTAAATAGACTTGAACAGCTATGGTGGCACATTTTTCACTGCAAGAACTGGAGGGGTTGAGTGAGCATGTCTTGCATTCAGTGCTTGTGCTGATTGTCACTGAGCAGCATAGGTGCACAAATTAAACTGGGTACATTTCTGGTAAACACTTTAATTTTAAATATTTTTGTTGTTGGTCTTTTTAAACATGCTTGTTTCTGTAAAAGATAATGCAAGAACAAAAGCCACAGTAAAGCACAAAGCAAATGGGACTTTCAGAGTTGATTTTCAAATAAAAACCTTTTTAATATGGTGATTTATCTCTCCCACGTGTGTGTATACACACAAACCGTCTTCACACTGAAGTGGGCAGGTGGCCCAAACATAGATGTACGCATTACATAGATGCACATGTTACACACATGAAGTCAGCAGCTGGCGCACACACACAATGCATATTCTTCACAGAAGTCGGCAGAATACATGAACGCATCCGTGCATATTCTTCACATGGAAGTTGGCAGGTGGCCCAAACACCAGATAGCATGTATACACATTCTTCATGACAAATGTGTGCATATATATTCACCTGGTAGTGTGCAGATATTGGGTGCACACATGCATATTCTTCGTGTGGAAGTTGGCAGATGGCCCAAACATTGGGTATGCACATGGTAGTGTGCAGATGGCCTAAATATCGGGTGAACACATGCATATTCTTCGCGTGGAAGTTGGCAGATGGTGCAAACATAGGGTACACGCACATTCTTCACACAGAAGTGCAGATGGCCCAACACCAGGTACAGGCATGTTCTTCACATGGCAGATAGCCCAAACACTACATACGCACATTTTTCACGCAAGCTGGCAGATGGCCCAAACACCAGGGACACAGATGAGTGCATAGTCTTTACATGAAGATGGCTCAAACACCAGGCACACACATTTTCACATGAAAGTTGGCAGATGGCCCAAACACCAGGTACACGCCTGCATGCACACACACATATTCTTCATATGGAGATCAGTAGATGGCCCAAATACCAGGTACACGCATGCATGCACACATATTCTTCATGTGGAGATCAGCAGATGGCCCATACACAAGACACACCCATATTCTACACCTAGAAGTCGCCAGTACAAAATACAATTTATGTCTTTCGTGCTTCCTGAGCATGGTTTATTACTGGGTAAGAATTGATAACTGCAGGTTGCATGTAGACAGTATTTACTGATCCTTTTTAGAGTTGCATGTAGACTATTTACTGATCCTTTTTAGAGCATGCTATTATTTTCAATGTTTCCATTTCTTCATACAGCTTCTTCATTTATGATTTATCATAGTCTTCTGCAGGCTTTGACTGACCACAAAAATGAAGTAAAACGATACTCCTTTGTTTTTGTTCCATTGTGATGTTTTAAACTGACATATACCAGTAACGATTTCTTTTAAAACTTTACAATAAAGCGTTTGACAAACAAAATGGATCAGGCTGTTTACAGGACGGATAAGAGATCATCAACACACACACACACACACACACACACACACACACACACACACACACACACACACACACACACGGATCAACTGTAATATCAGATTGACAAGAATACACAAGGAAACAAAAGGAATGTGTACCATATACCAAAAAAGTACATGCATACCCTTTGTATTATTTTCCTTACAAAGACAGCTGCTCAACTGCTAGTGGCAAGAGACTTGCTCTTTAAAAACAATGTTGCTAAACAACCTGTGTCAATCAGTTAATTTTCAAAAAACCAGTGTCAAAAATAACCAGTTTTATCCTAAAATATTTCAATTCAAACAATATCACAGGATTCAAATTTAAAAAAAAATTAACAACAGGTATTAAAGGGGATCAAAGCACCACAGGTCCTGTTAATAGGAATGGAATGAAAAATAGACTTCAAGTACGTTTTGAGCTTGACAGATCAAGCAGTCACCATCCTTGAAACTGTCAGGTTACAGTGTTTGCAGCAGCTTTTCTCATGTAACACACTGGCAATGTCAACCAAACACTGGTCACCTACACACTGTGTCTGAGTTACTACTTGCAATGGTTTCAGATTCCCTTAAAATATCAGAACCTGTGTACTGAGGCTCAAAGTTGCTGTGTTAATGTCACACACAGAGTCCAGTATTAATGATGCCACAGACAGTCCAAATGGTGGCACCCACAAACAGGTTTGGTGTGACTTTCAAACATCAACTGTGAACAAACTAGACCACAAATTGATGGAAACATATTGTGAGTGCATTCTTTATAGCATTCCTGTTGATAGGACCTGTGATGTCTCATTGGTTTGGTTCCCCTTTAAGTTTAAAGCTCACAAATAAATCTACAGATGTGGACTACCACAACTAAAATTTTAAAATAACAGCAGAACAGAATTATTCTAATACTAAAAAACATGGGGTATTTTCACTATAGTAATGCATTTTCCCCAAACTTGACTCCACTTCAATACACGGACATGGATAAAATTGTAAGAAAATAATGAGCTGACTTATGCCACAGCATACTTCAGCATTAAGCACGTAGATGCAATTTTTATGAGAGTACAACTGCTACCACTGAAACAATAAATGCTGCTTTTAATACTCATTTGTTTGGAGTAAAAGAAAAAAAGTTCGGACTAAATGATTGATTTTATTTTTGGTTTTCATCATTCCACTCAGGTTTACTCTCCAAGAAGCAGATTTTGTTGCTGTTGAGTACCTGGTACACAACTGGCTTCCTCAATTTCTTAGCATACAGACCCTGCAATACAGGTGTACTCTATTCAAGTGCATACTTTCATATCAACCATTTAGCACTTTCAGATCTGGAAAAAATATTTAGCTCCTGGTTTGTATTTTTACTTATGGAAAACCATTCAGTACCATGCACTTGGCAGAGTTTGCATAAAAAAATTATGAGTCCACATTCAACAGTCAGGTTTGGGGGGGGGGGGGGGACTCCATAGGAAACCAAGTTTTGTCTGTTTCGGTGATGCCAAACAACGGCATCTGGCACAAGTTACAGAGAAGCATACCCTGTCGCATGCTATCTATCAATGATCTGTACTTGCGCAGATGCTCTTGCATGTGCTAAGTAAATTGCCCCAAATTTGGGCCACCATTGGACCCCCCTCCCCCCTCCCTTCCCAAACAAACAACAAACAAACACACCCCAAAAAACCCAACGGCTTGTTAACACATACATGTCACATCAAAAGGCATACACCTGGGACTAATAACTAATTTTGGCACAAGTCTGTTACCAGCCAGATGTGAAGAAAAACCAGTCAAAGTTTCAACATTCTTTTCTTCTTCTTTTTTTTTGGGGGGGGGGGGGGGGGGGAGAGACCTATTTTTCATTTCCAACAAATGTATTTTAGCGACACTGACATACCCTTTTAAAGGGAGGTGTGGGAGTGGAAACCTCCATGGAATCAGTGACAGGTCTCCATGCTATATTCCCAAAGTTCTCATTTGTCTAACGAGGCAAAATATACACATCTGGTGGTCTGGTCAGTAGGTTTTACACCACTTTGTGCACCTCTGTAAGCCTTTGACTTAATGCACCCACTAACTGTATATCACAGATCTAAAACAATTGTCACTGCCTACATTAAGTACATAACAACAGCAACAACAGGGGTAATGCTTTTTTTGATTTAAATTGAGATATGTGTGGCTGAGAGATCAACAATACCTTTGCGCCCTCAGCAGATACAGAGTATATGTCTCATATGTATGCATATTATGTGCTAATTAAGCTGCCCTCAGCAGATAAAACGCTGTGATATCACAATATTATAATACATACACACATTAAACAATGAGATCTGTCTCCTCAAGGCTGGTAGTTTGAAATGATCTCTTCATGCATCTACAAAATCCACACCGAAACTTGGTCTGCAATCATTGGTTCACTTCTGGATTTTTCTTGCAATTAAGGCAAAACAGTTAGGTTTAAATATACAAGACTGTACACAACCAGTATAGATCTATCATGGACAGATTGGTAATTGTAACACCCAGTCAACCATGATGGTTGTATCAGGGCAAACCACCAGTACAAAGTGACAAAGAATAAAATGAATATGAATAGGTAACAAGACACAAAATATTTACACCTCTGCAATGTAAATAATTCTGCAAACAATGGTTTGTGGTAAGTAAGACTGATATGAGCTGGTAAAAAGCAGTGTCTCTGCATGTCACAATAAATAAACACACAAAACAAAAAAAAATGCGCAATCAAACAAAAGTGGGGGTGGGGTAGGATCTAGTCGATGAATTGATGTAACAAACACAAAGTCTGAAGTGGGTCAGATAAGATCCGACCAAAATTGTACACTACTTTCAGTTTGTGAGACCAATGCCAGTGTGACCTTGATTTGTAGTCAGGGACACTAAAACTGGTATGAGTGAGTAAAGCTCAATAGGTACTGTACAGTAACACCTTCATGCTGTTTGACATTCATTTACACTTACAGTGTAGTCTGCACAGTTCAGGTTGGCAACAGCCAGATTCAAAGGCTTCATAGCTTAAGTGTTTTAATCTGCATACCCTATCACATCATCATAACATAGTGTCCATGAAAATTGCAAGTAAAGTGCTAGGCTGGTAAGCAGACAGAGCTCGGTTTGATCCAACTTCGGCTCTCCATTCTCTTTTTTTTAAAAGGTGTGGTTTATAGACACAGTCCAGTGAATCTGCCCACGGCAATTAATGAAGCATCAAAATGGCTGACACTGTTGCACATCTTAATACAAAAACCATTCTAGTGGTGACAGTGTAGTGTTAGCTATAGTCCTCCCTCTTCCCCACACCCCTTGGGATCTCGGTCCCTGCCAGTACATCTCCAGGGACAACTCAGCCTTAAACAAGTCCAAGTCAACACAGTGTGCACACTTTCGGCATGCCCATTCAGCCTAGCACAGGTCATTACTTCATGGGTTCACGTCTTTTCAAGCAAGTCACTTGCATCTGATTCTGTCCTAAATTTGTCCAATTCATTTGCACTGTGACTACGCCTCTCTGATGATCACTGCAGCCCAGCTGTGCCAGTACAATTCACAGAAGTGCAGATGGTTGTGGAAAGGAAAGCTTCACCCCGAGGGTGGCAACAGTGGCAAATGATTGAGCAATACATGGCAGCTTCAACATGGCAACAAAGGATCAGCTGTTTAACAAGAATGTTGCAGACTGCTCTGAACTGCAGGGCGCAGGCAGGGGGGCAGGGCATCAGTACTCGAGCCAGAAGATGTGGCGGCGACAACTCTCTGGCTGCGTCGCCGTCTCCTCTGGGTCTGTCTGGTTCTGTGGTGGACTGTTAGGCACTTCCTGCACCAGGACACACAGAGTGTTGATGGAAAGAGAACATGCTTCATCGCTTCACTGACATGCTGCTTTGTCTTGGGCTGTGTCACAACACACTGATACCAGCAAGAACACCAAGGCTCTCTGTGTGTGTGTCTCTGCCTCTCTCTCTCTCTCTCTCTCTCTCTCAGATCAACTGCTTTCTCACTCATTCTCACTAATAACTGTACCTAAGATTGTAGCACCTGCAACTGCAGTAGTATCAAGTCTGAAGATGCAAGTGCCACCAACCTGTAACTGGTAAGCAAAGGGAACATAATCTGCAAAAACAAATTCTGTTATTGAAGGTACCATTGATTTTAGATTAAAAAATAACAACAAAACAAAACAAGAACAAATGAACACCATAGCAGATTACAAAAGAAAGCAGAAGATGAAGAAAGAAAAAAAGCCTACACCTGGGCCATTTTATTTCACTGTTTAGTTAAAAATAGCTAGCAATCATGGGATAACTATTCTGTCTAGTTCTGGATGTGGATTCATACAGTGCAGGGACCATTACTGGTCATTTTCACTAACATTTTGTCTAGTTGTACATAAAGTATACTTTTTTTCCTTTTTTTATTTTTTAAAACCTGTGTTGTGCCATTTTTATCAGAACACTGACAGCCAATGTTTTCATTTTATTTTTCTTTAAAGAAAATTTCAAGTTGGCATGAACTCATACCATAATAATTAAACCTATGGCGCATCATGCAGAGAGGTATTAATTAGCAAACTGTATATTATTACTGGATGGATGCTTGCTGTATGAATAAAGAAACCCCCACCCCACTACGATGTGCTTGGCAAAACAACCAACCAAAACCAGAAAACAAAAAACAACAACAAAAATCTCTGTCAGATTTATAGCTACAAAAAAAGCAAGAAATCTGAGTTTGGACTGCATTTGTTATTTTACACAAACCGAAACCATTTTCATACCCTAGTGAGTAATATTAGACCGCCTGAACTGACAAAAACATAATGGAACAAGAAAAGTTTAACTGAGGGTCCCATATTTTTTCCCGAACTTGACTTGTAAGTTAACCTAACATGATGTTATGGGATCTTATGAAGGAACAATACATGCACTTCATCTGAGAGAGAGCAAGAGAGAGAGAGAGAGAGAGAGAGAGAGAGAGAGAGAGAGAGAGAGAGAGAGAGAGAGAGAGAGAGAGAGAGAGAGAGACACACACACACACAAACACACATACACAGAAACAGAGAGAAAGTATGTGTGTGTGTGTGTGTGGGGGGGGGTATTAATGTTAAGCAATGATGTTTTTACCAATTATTTTTAGATCCCTGTTCTTTGTTTACCTACCCATCTGACTGTCAAAGTTGTTCGAGTTCGTCGAAGCGAAATGTGAGAGCCGACTCGGACTGGTGTACTGATGATGTGTCTGAAAAAAGAACAAAAAGTCTTAGTCTCACATATATATAGCTTATATATAGAGAGAGAGACACACACACACAAATCCTATCAGTAAACAGAAAACCCTGACAAAAATAGGATGATAAATAAGATATTTCTTTTAGATTAATTCTTCTAAAATAACTAAAGATGTGCCTGTCAAAATACATACACCAAAAATCTAACTGATAGTAAAAATTGCATCTAGTGTTTTAATCACTACAACAAAGGACCATGTTACATCTATCACTTCACTGCCAGTGTATAAAGTCCTGTGTATTACCACTTAATCAGTTCAGCAAAGGACTGCCACAACTTGCACCCAGATTTGAGATTTTGTTGACTGTTTTGAAGGCACACACACATTTTAGGCAGGACTGTGGTTTAGGTGGCACACAGAATATTATTCTTACACAAAGGGACAAAATCATTTATGTCATGTGCATCTTCTCACTATTGCCATAATCCTCTGAGCATGCTTTAGCGTTATGGAAGATTAAAGTAGGTTACCTGCTCATCAGTTTTTGTTTTACTTGTTCATAATGCTACTGCTCTGTGTATTTCAACATCTACATCACAAGTAGCATAAACAGGGATTGAAATCTGAACAAAGAAAAAGCATATGAAGTGTTAGACATATTAAGCAGTTCCTATTCACTGCATAAAGCTGAAGAAGAAAAAGAGTGATAAAAAAAAAAGAAGAACAGAAGGTCACATCCACTGTGGTTCATTAACAAAACATCACAGAACATAATCCATGGACCTATCCATGATACTTAATCATATCATCTGAGATATCCACACGGCTGACAAAACACCCCAGACATAAAACCCGAAAATGCTAAAGTTCCACACAAAAAATACATGCCAATCCAAAAAAAAAAAAAAAGACCACAAAAATAGCAAATGCAGATGGTACTGAACAGCTCCCAAAACCACAAGAACACAGCAAATTTCTATTTGGATTTTTCTTCGCTCATTTTTATGGCCCATTGCCGTTATGAATAAGTACATAAAACATGCTCCATGCAGAATCTTCTCTGATTGATGGCAAATTTACCACTGATCCAGTAATGGCCCTGAATCTATGATTCTTTTTCCCATGAATGGCAATACATACCAACCATGGATATTATATGTCACCAACAGCAATTTAAATGCATACATGCATACATGCAGTTCAAGACTGTGAACAGTCACAGATGTGAAACATGAGTTAGACCTGCACTAGATCAATTAATACAACTTCCCAGAAACCACACACACACACACACACACACACACACACACACACACACACACACACACACAAAGATCTGCAGATCAATCAATTAATAGGACTTCTCAGCAATCACAACAACTAATAATAATACAAAGGGGAGTGTGTGTGTGTCTGTGTGTTGGGGGGGGGGGGGGGGGCAGCGGATGTGGTTGACATGGAGCTAATGGTAACAATGCAGAGAGAAGCACTGAAAACAAAAAAAGAAGAAGAAAAAGAAGAATATGGTTGAGGCAGCAACTGGATGTAAAAGGTTAGTGCACATCTACTCTACAAACTGTTACTGCTATCTGGAGAGAGGTGAAGATTCCAAAGCTAAAACAGACAATCAAAGGCAATGGAAACAGGAAAATAAGAAGATGAAGAAATATATGAAAAGCCAGGGGAAAAAAGGCAACATGCAGGAGTGGAATGACAATGAAAAAGACTGACATACCATAGACAATGTTATGATCCTGTGAAGTAGTGTGGACAAAAACACGCATCATCAAATAAGAAAAATAACCTGCAGAACATACTGCATGATTAACTAACCACCCAACCCTTTCAGTACCTAGTGGTGTATTTCACAGCCCAGCACAGGTGGTATTTAATTCATCCCACTTTCAGGTGACTCTTCCAGCCAGTGACGGCAGTGTCATGCCAATCACCCAAAATGGCATGAAAATGTCAGTGCAGTGGAGGCATTATCATCCTACAAAGTCTGAAAGCTCTCAGTTTAATAGATAACAGGTTCAAAAGAATTCTTATTTATTATGACAAATGCACAGTCCGCAAATTTTGGGGGTAATCCCCGATGAATTGATGCTTAATGTCCTCAGATGTCATGAGACATATTAGGGACAAGTTGTGACCAATGCCGAAGCACGGTGCAATAAATCTTTACGTCCACGGAAACCAGAAGGCTCGTTAGGACGGACAGCCCAGGACGTCCACCTCGACTCTCACACAGCTCCTGAACTATGGGTAATCCCCTTTGTAAGTGTCATTTTGTAGCTCGACAAAGGGGATACCGAAAATTGGCAGATTGTGTTTATGTCATAATAAATAAGCGTTCTTTTGAACCTTTTATGTGTTTGAATATTGTTTTTTAACACTAGCAGTCATTTTTCAGATTTGTTTTTGTTTTTTTTAATTTAGTAGCCTCACAGAAAAGGCAGCTTAATTTTTTTGTGTGGTCAGTCTGATGGAGCATCAGTTAAACTACCACTGTTAAATACAAGTTTCAGTATTAAAAAAGCACTTTGTGCATGTCCATGATCATGTCCACAATACAAAGCTTTTGCTTCTTCATATCCAATTCTACTAAGAAAAAACAGCCTTCAAGCTACTAGAATCAATGACTGGAATTATGCTCTTATACTTATTTTGGAATCTGCATGTACGCTAAAGTGGTTCTGGGCAGCATATGACTTTCACATTCTTCCGTCCTAACATCCCCCCCCTCCCCCCCCCCCCATGATTAAATTAGCTCAAAATATTGGTTTCTGTAACCTCAGGTTTTTACAATGACATCTACCATCAAGCACATCAACACATATATTCCAGCAACCCCCACCCCCCACCCCCACCCCTGCATAAGAACCACAAATGCTACAGAATGGCTCATGAAATTATATCCTCATCACATACTGAAACGGCCAATTTTTTTCTTCTTTTTTTCTTTAACATACACACGGATATGCAGTATTTAAACAAGTGGGACAACTGTGCAGGCCCTATCCCGTACAGTGCTTCAAAAAGGAAAAGAGTGTTGGGCTTTGACACTGTGTACCTACATGATCTCTGGCACTGGTGAGATCTTGTGAACCCTTGAAAGGCCTCCATGGGTATGGTGAGATCTTGTGAACCCTTGAAAGGCCTTGAAAGGTATAGCCCCCAATATTTCTTTGCTTGTTTCTTGAACCCTTGAAAGGCCTCCATGGGTATAGAGCCCATTATAGCCCACCATTTTTTATTTTTTTTAAACCCCTGAAAGGCCTGTATGGCTATAGCTCATCATATTTTTTTCTGTTTCTTGAACCCTTGAAAGGCCTATCATATTTTTTTCATTTTTTTTCCTTCTCAATTCCTTTCATCAAAATATTTTAATAGTTCATTAATCCCTTGCCAGAAATTTGGGTCACCATACCTGGGTAAGGCTGCAGCAGCTGTAAGAACAGTGCTACCCATTCTTACAAGAGTTTGCAGCATTTGCATGTGTCCACACAATGGCATGGCTGCCAGTGTTTAGGATTTTTATTGTGTGCACAGATGCTGATGCATGCAATAGCACTCAGGGGCCGAACAACCACTGTAACAGAGTCTGCAATGAACGCAGACTCTAGAAGAAAAAACCCTTGCCAAACTGTGAAATCAAACTTGCATCAGTACTGTCCCTGGCTTTTTACTCTGATGCTCTACCAACTGAGCTATTCTGCTCCTTCACTGTTCATTTGAAGCAGTCTGTGCTCATAGCAACAACTCTGGACAAGGGAGAATCTGTCCATTAGCCACAGCCAATCCTAGACGCAACATACTGAATGCCCATGCCACACCTACCACCTGAATCAATGATCCTCACCTATGTGTTTGGACAGCCTTGCTCACATTGCACATTTGACTCCACACAGTTTCATACAAAACGTGTTAAAGTCTTTGAGAACGAGACCAAGAATTACACTTACAGAAGTTACAAGTGGGCTGTCCATGTCCACCACAGGTTTGTTCAAACAGCAACACTAAGGAACATGGTTACTGTCACACTCAAAGGTCAAACTGTAATATTTTGACTCAAACAACCAATGTGATGGCAGCAATTTTTAGAATGCATTACATCTGGAAGTCATGATGTAAGGTTATGGTAAGTGATCTACAACCTCCATTCTTAAAGTTGTGCATAAATACTCTCAAAGACACAACACAGTTGTTTGAGTGGTTTGGGGCTACAACAAACAACTGTGCAACCCCCCCCCCCCCCCCCCCTCCACCCCATGGAGTTGTGTATGCAAAAGTGTCACTGTTTTACATGGCCAACTTCCATGTTAGAGCAGCTGGGACCATCAAAACAAATCAAAAATAAACAAGCATATTCTCTGTTTCACTGATGAAAATATAGTGTGATTTCAGGTGACTGCTGGTAGGGCATGTATTACATTCTCATATTATTCAATGCCTTAACATGAAATGTAACCCTGGCAATATGAAACATATATATTATATATGCACTCTTGTCAAACTGGATGACAAAATATGATAATGCAGAGGCAGATTATGCAGCAAGCGTGACTGATTTACCTTGGAGTCAGTCTGACTGCTGAACTCTCTACTGCTGTTCCCCTCTGACCTACAGCCAACAGCCAATTAAATGCCTTGTTACAAACAAAGAAGAGCCAGAACATATATATATATACATGTGTGCTCAACATACTAGTCAAATTACTAAAAATAGTGGTTGATACATGCAGCCCTAAAGTTTCTAATTGCCATACAAGCCACAAGTGAAACCTGTGTCAACATTTATCAACATTGTGTCAGTTCAAATGGAAGACATATTCTTTGAGAAGTTTCTTACGCTTTGACCAAGTGGGCACAAGTTGTATGCTTTAAAAATGGTTTCCTTCAAAAAACTATCATGTATCAGTAATAACAGTGATAACAATGGGTGGTGGGGGGCGGGGCGCTTAACTGCACATTCACCTTCCACACAAAGCTGATTTATGCAATAACTAATAATTTTTATGGACAGTGTTTCCCTGAAATTTGAGGTCACAATAGCTCTGCAGTAAGACGACATGGTAAAATGATGAATAGAGCAGGAAACTTTTCACACTCTGTACCAGCAGTCTGAATACTTATTTATTTGACTGACTTCTGCACGTGAGAAAGAGAGTATTCCATAGCAACCCATGCCCTCTAAATATCCTATGTTCGTGACCCATGCCCTATAAATATCCTATGTTCGTGACCCATGCCCTCTAAATATCCTATGTCCCCCCAATGTGAAGAAAATTGCTGGATGACTGATACAGTGCATGCTTTTATGAAAAAAAATGAAGTGAGATCACATCACTGGCCAATGAGAAAGCTAGTCTGCCTACTGGGAAGGCCATGGGGAACGAGACTGCATAACCAGACCTACACTGTGATGTTAATCAGAATTAATTCTGAATGTCCACATAATTGTATGACATCACTTCAAAGACAAAGGCTCCACTTGCAGTCTGCCCACTGAAGCAGCTGCTACAGCACTAAGATCTATCCCTGCTTCATAAAGGTGTTAAGCGAAACATACCTTCTCCTTTTTCCTGTGTTAAGTGCAAGCACACACACTCACACACACACACACACACACACACACACACACACACACACACACACACACACACACACACACACACAAACAAATACATACACATCTGGTTTTACGCTATGGACAATAAAGATCAGCCTGTAAAATGTAAGATAAAGAGTAGACAGGACCCCCCTTTTGCGCTGTGGTTACTGACAGAAAAATAAAGAGGAAAAAAACAGTTTAATTAACAACTGCATCAATAAAGAAATAAGCAGAAAGGCTAATAACAGCCTATATTTGATTACAGTCACCCTTTATGACCCATTTACCAATAGATAGCATTAAATAACTCATGATACCCCATTATACACAAAATAACCAACTTTCCAGTGTACATCTTTACTAATGCAACAACTCGGTAAATTAATTAGTAAGTAACAGTAAAACTGAGACATACGCAAGCACACAGGATGATGCAGGTATGTGTCAATTGCACAAACTCTGTACAAACAGCAGGAACAAGGAGTCGGAAAATTAAAACAAAAACTGAACTTTGTTTAATACTGATACAGTCCTATGTGTACACAGTGAGTACTCATAAAACAACCATGACTGACTGAAACAATGGTAAGGATGGAGACAGACGTAGGAAGAGCAAAGACAAATCTGACAACCCTTAAACATAGCAAAACCATACCAGGAGAAACATGGATAAATGGCTTTGAAACAGAACCAACAATACATTATGACTGGAAATGATGAAGTGGAAAAACAAATGAGGCAGAACCGGAACCAGGGTACAACAGAAGTGACAGAGGGAAGCAAGGCAAGACGAAGGTAGACAACCCATGTTGCAACCGCCACCAGACACTAAGTAAGGTCCTGTGAGACTTAGGGATAATTGGGCAGCTCACTGACTATGCCACTAGCTCTAACAATTTTGCATTGCTAATGAAAGGTGCCAGCGGTGGGGTCTACACAATCCCTGTCCAAGCATGTGCATCTACTCAGTTAATGCAGAGTCTAGATTAAACATCTACATTTGCTACAGATTGTATCTGCACCCCCACCCCAAACCCCACCCCTCTAAAAGAAATCACATCTAAATAAACTGAGAGAAAGAGTCAGACAGACAGACAGACAGACAGACAGACAGACAGACAGACAGACAGACAGACAGAGACAGAGACAGACAGACAGACAGACAGAGAGGAGAGAGTGGAAAAGGAAAAGAGATACAATTTCTGATCTAACTTCAAGTCAACATCACAGCCCAGCTAATGCCTCTCAGCCTAGGTGCACAGAAGAAGGTATAAAAGAATGAACAAAAGGAACAAAAAACATTCAACATACTTTTTTAGCCAGCAGAAACTGGACACAATGAAAAGAGCACAACCAAATACATAAACTCTATGTATAAGCACAGTGTATGAAAGATCAACATTATTATTCATTATTTATTTTCATTGATTCTTGTCACTCCTGGTGATGGGCAACTTAACTTTTTGTCTGTCAATTCCATTTTTTTCAGAGATGGAAAATGTTTCGTAAACAGAATCACTGCTAAAATTCCTTGTTTGTTCCTCTTCTGGAACTGATTCCTGCTAAGTACTCCATTACCCACCAGTAGCAACACGAACATGTTCTATGTCACAGACAGCTGATAAAACCACTTTTAACATGCTTAGCCTTAAAGAATGGTATGCAGAGGCTAAATACTAGCATTTACATACATATATTGGTGTAATGTGCAGTATATATTTGTAGCGTCTGTGTCTGTGCATGCAAGCGTGTGTGTGTGTGTGTGTGTGTGTGTGTGTGTGTGTGTGTGTGTGTGTTGGGGGGTGGGTGGGTGTGGAGGGGTAAATGCATCATTTCTGTACTGATCCCTCAGTCACAAACTAGCACTCTTCTGAACTTTACAGTACAAGCAAAAGGTAGAAATAAACAAATGAAAGCAAGTCAAAGTGCACCTCAGACACGAAACCTTCACTAATTCTACTAAGCATGGCAGAACCATCCTTGGGTAAGGTTGCAGCAGAGTCCTCTATCACTGACTGCTAACAGACGCATTGGCTTGGCTGACAGTGATAAGGATCTGATTCCCAGAAAAATGGTATTGGACTGTGGAAGCTCTCATGCAGAAAGTTTGCACTGTATCCACACCAACACCTGCCCCTTCTAACCCACTCTCTTTTAGACCCACACCTGGTCCACTCCACACCTTTCTGTACCAGTGCTAACCCCCAGTCCTTCCAACCCACACCCCTGCTTATACCAGCACCAGTCCCTTCCACCCACACTCCTTTTCATACCAGCACCAATCCCTTCCACCCCCCACTCCATTTTATACCAGCACCAATCCCTTCCACTCCCACTCCTTTTCATACCAGTACCAATCCCTTCCACCCCCACTCCTTTTTATACCAGCACCAATCCTTTCCAACCCCACTCCATTTTATACCAGCACTAATCCCTTCCACCCCCTACTCCTTTTCATACCAGCACCAATCCCTTCCAACCCCCACTCCTTTTTATACCAGCGCCAATCCCTTCCAGCCCCACTCCATTTTATACCAGCACTAATCCCTTCCACCCCCCACTCCATTTTATACCAGCACCAAGCCCTCCCCCCCCCCCCACTCCATTTTATACCAGCACCAAACCCTCCCCCCCCCCACTCCTTTTCATACCAGCACCAATCCCTTCCAACCCCACTCCATTTTATACCAGCACCAGTCCTTTCCACTCCCCACTCCTTTTCATACCAGCACCAATCCTTTCCACCACCACCCCACTCCTTTTTATACCAGCATCAATCCCTTCCAACCTCAACCCCTTTTTATAGCAGCACCAATCCCTTCCAACCACCATCCCTTTTTATACCACCACCAATCCCTTTCATTCCCCACTCCTTTCTATACCAGCACCAATCCCTTCCACCCCTAACTCTTTTTTATACCAGCACCAATCCCACCCCCCACTCCTTTTTTACACCAGCACCAATCCCACCCCCCACTCCTTTTTATACAAACACCCATCCCTTCCAAGCCCCACCCCTTTTTATATCAGCACCAATCCAAATCCCCATTCCTTTTCATACCAGCACCAATCCCTTCCACCCCCCACCCACCCATTCCTTTTTATACCAGCACCAATCCAAACCCCCACTCCTTTGTAGACCAGCACCAATCCCCTCCAACCCCCACCCCTTCTTATACCAGCACCAATCCACTCCAACGCCCACCCCTTCTTTTGCCAGCACCAATCCCTTCCAACCCTCATCCCTTTTTATACCAGCACCAATCCTTCCAACCCTCATCCCTTTTTATATCAGCACCAATCCCTTCCAACCCCCTTCTTATACCAGCAACAAGATAAGTTCTTCACTATCCACCATGCACATTGGCATGGCATGAAAATTCAATGGCGCAAGCAAATAATTTAGTTACTACAAGAACTAGTAAGCAGAACATTTACAGGGATCCAAACCACCCTTGGACACGTTTTCTAGGAGTATGGAAACTGGTTTTCTGTGCCCAGCAGACAATGCAGTTCACATCACTGCAAGTGTTTTCTGGGATCATTAAAAAAAAAAAAAAAAAAAATTCTTTTTTTCTTCTTCCCCCCCCACCCTCCATCATTCTTATTTGCTTCTTTTGTGATACATCAACTTTATTAAGTTGTCTACCAAAGCATACCACTTACATTCACAACCTCAAAACACACATCCCACTCATTGCAATGTCCAGGTGGTTTGAATCCTTGTGACTGCATGGGCTTCAGGTCTGACCTCATACCTGACTTAGTGTCATGTCATTCCCTGCTGGTCAGCACCCCCCGCAACAAACCATAAGAAAGAAGAAAATCACAACTCTCCCAGACTCACAGCAACTCTTCCAACAGTCGAGTCCACCCATGTTAACAGCAGAACTGGGCAGCGCCCAGGGTCAGTTTTGTATGTTTCAGTAGTAGTGGTGGTTAGAAGTTAGATTTGGAAAGGAGTACATTTTTGTTGGTGGTGGTGGTTACAAACTGTTCGGATTAATTTGGATACACTCATGGTACAATACCTCTGACAAGAGTCACGGCCATTCTCAGGTCCTTTTTGTTGATAATGCATTTACACTGTTAACCACTTCCCTTTGCTTCAGGTCCCATGGGTGTGGGGTATTACTGGCCTGTACAAAGTGCCACTGCGGTGTCATCTGACGTAACACAAGCAGGAATCCACATCATGGACTGATTCTCATGGTCATAATGATATTACGACAATAGAAAACAACCTAATAATTTTGTGCAATTGTTACATTGTACATATAAAAAAAATGAAAAAAAGGCTGTAAAAGTCAACACATACCAGTAATGGAATACCATAACTCTACCAAAAAGATGCAAAAGAACTGGTTCCTATCATTTTTTGACAATACTATTACTGGAATTGATGCCAAAAGAAATCATGCTGCCATACTCATAGTCATCTGTTGCAAGATGAACTTAAACAATCACAAACTGAAAGAACTCCACCAAACCATGCAGCAATAGTGCCAGGGCAAAGGGGCAGCAAGACTTTGTAAAAAACAACTGATGGAACGCAACCACACCATACGGACATGGCATGCCAAATAACAATTAAGGGACCTGTGAGACTTTGGCGGTGACGCCCTGGCAGAGGTCATTGTGCTTTGACCGTGAGAAGTGCTGCCATGGGATCTATGACTCTTGTGGTGGCGCACATGGACCCTACCTTGCCCCACCCCTCCATCCTCCATTGGCCCCTCCCCCTCCACTGTGGGGGTGGTCCCGTCTACAGTCTCTGCCGCTCTACGATGCGTGCGTCGCTGCTTTCGCCTGCGCGGCTTGTTACGCTCGGCATCACTGTCATAAGCCCCGCCTGCTTTGTTCTGACCTTGGCCTTGACCTTTGCCGGAGGCCCCCTGCTTGGGGCTGGGAGCCACTCCCCGTCGCTTAAGATTGCTGTAGCGCCGCCGTCGCTTGCTGTTGCTGTCACTGTCAACAAAGCAGACATGGCCATTTTCACACGATGCGGGTCAGGTCAGCATTCAACACTGGACAAACCACTCTGGAGTATAAACAGGGATTGGTGAAGGCAACCATTACTTTCCATGAGCTGGATTCATGTTCCTCCGTACATAAGTAAACTGATCAACTTGGGTGTTGTTGTTTTTTGCACCAGTGCCACTTCGTCTATTCCTAATTAGGAATCTGGACTTTCTGTTGTTATGTACTGTTTTCTCTCCCCAAAACAGAAACACAAAAGCAACACCACACAAAGCAACCAACAACAAAAACAAAATAAAAGAAAGAAAGAAAGGAAACAAGCAAATAACAAAACCATGCAAAACGACCAAGGCAATGCTATCTCATGATATACTCCTCCTCACAATCATCAAACCCCCTCTTCCCCAACACTATGCCTGAAAATACACTATTCTGCATCATCATTGGTGAAAACTGATGACCAATCATGTGATCACGCTAAGTCATAACTAACAACGACTTGCAGGCGCCTTCTCACAGCAACCTGGATCCCATGATCCGCAAGCACCAGCAATCAACCTCACTTCCGTCACCCACGTTCAACAGGGAGTCACTAAGGCTCCCCAGCACACAGGCCACTCCTCCTCAGTACCTCTGATTATCAGCTGACTGTGAATCTCCCTCTGCTCCTCCGCAGGACGCCTTGGCCGCAGGAGGCGGGGGTGCTGGCGGCTGTGGCCCGACCAGCAGTTGCGTCGAAGGCCCAGCTTGGCTGCTGCTGCTGCTGCTGCCACAGCCGAAGGTCTGCGCTGCTCCCGCCAGCTGTAGGGTGGGGGTGGAGATGGAGTGGATGGAGCTGGGGACGGGGGAGGTTTGCGAGGTTTGCTGCTGCAGCATCGACTGCAGGGATGCTGTAGGCAACGTCTTACTGAGTGAGGCGCTGCCACCAGGCTCTAGGAATGCCAGCTTGGACTTTTCACGGCTGAGGGTGGCAGAAATAAGTATTCAGTTTATGAGCTCATCATTAATTTGCTGAGTCATATGTATGTCTGATACTCTATCACAGTTTTCTTTCCACATAACTACTTAAAAGTGTTGCTGTCAGTTTTAAGCTTTCCTTTGACTTCCGCATTTAATAGGTGACAATGACTTCTCCCAAACAACCCATTCAAACAAAATTGGTGCAAACAGATCTCCAGAAATATGACATGCAGTGAAAGAAGAAGGGGAAGGGGAGGTGGGGGTGGGGGATGAGAGAGGAATAAGAAAGAAGAATCATTCAGCTGAGCCTCACAGCTACACTGCTATACCTCACATGCATCCACAAGCCACACCAAGTCTTCCCCCCCCAAACCAACCACCCCCCCCAAAGAGGAATGCAGTGCCAGTGTGAAGCTAACAACAGAAAGATTAAACAAACATGATCTGAACAAACTAACTGTAAACACAGAACAGCAGCATGGCATGCAACATGTGGCCAAGCTGGCCAGACACTGACCCCATTGAGCTGAAGCCAGCGGGACCTGAGCGGGTGTGCCGCAGGTTTCCCTTCAGGTACTTCTGGGGTGGGCCAGAGTCAGCATTGGTGGAGAGGGGCCCCATCAGACCCAGGTGGGAGTGGTTGGTGGGAAGAGGGATGCGGCTGGGAGGTCCTCCTCGCTTGGAAATCGCCAGCTGAAAATTAACACTGGTTTCACGGAATGTGCTGTTAATCACCATACTACTATTATTATTTTATAACTTGTTAACTCTTTCAAGGCTTCCCACGTCTTAAGACGCAGGACTTAGCAGCATGCTTGATGATGATCTGCGTCTTCGGATGCGGAAAGAATTAAACATTTTGAACGGTCTTACTAACTTTCGCATTGACTGGAGGCAATTATATCACACTAACTGCATCAATTTCGGCAATCTCCCTTAGTCCAGTTGAGTACTCTTTTGTCTGTTTTGGCATTTGTAACATGTGTGTCACACTGACAAAAGTTGTACGTTTCAAAATGGTGGTGTGCAGAGTGAACATGTGTTACTCGATGAGGGAAGCTGTGGAATTAGTACTGAATGAGGGCTCGGATCTAGAAGATTTTTTCTGACAGTGGGTCTGAAGAGAACATTGTTGATTCTGGCGAGGAGTTTGTTCCAGTAGATCTCAAGGAGGACTCGAGTGACAATGATAATGACATCTTAATTTTTATCATTGGGATCCATGCAACCAGCAGAATAAAACTTTCTTAAATACTGTATTTGGATAGTTTCTGCTTTGCTGTCGCAATATAGAAAGGTATGTGATATGACTATGGATTATTTATCTGACAACTGCACATCCTAAGCTTTCTAAAAATGTATATGTTTATTATATTATTTCTAGTAGTTTATTTACTACAATTTTTTTTAAATGGGCAAAAACAGTGCATCGACAGGAGCTGAGAGCATCATTTTGTGGCGTCTTGAATGAGTTTTTATCCAGAAATGGAACTACCCTGGGCATTTTACAATAATACCATCTGTCAATAACAATGTAATAACACCAACTGTCAATGAACACTGACATTCACCTAGCTGTAGCAACCAATATAATCAGACAAACCCATCAGTGAGTTACACTGACAACATGCAATCAAATCACATCATCAATACCCATATAGACAACAGTTTAGATACATCTTTCACAACTGCAGACACCAATATTCTTGGAGAGTACTCAAACAATTGTGAAAGACTTCTAGCAACTGTTTTAACAGATGCGTTCAACGTCTAGACTTGAAGAAGGAAATGGACAGGTGATGGTTTTTGCAAGGGCAGTGAAGGCATTTAACAGTCTTACAGTCATGCATGTTGAAACACAGAGGAATGACCCAGTTAGCCCAGAGTAAACAGGCTGGAGGTATACAATCACTAGCAAGGTCACAGGTAACAAATAGCTAAAATAATTTAGGTACTTGAGACTTCATGAGGAGTAGGCTGCTGCTGTGAATGTCTAACACTAAATCACAGATTTCAATACAAAGTACAGACAAAGATCACAGTGTGGCACAATGTTAAACCAGTTTTACTCCTTTACACAGAGTAATCAACCAGTTTCATACCTAAACACTGAGTAACGAATCAGTTTCATACTTTCACAGTATGCAAAGGACTGGCTGGGTTCACATCTTTATTCAGTGTAATCTCAAAGTCTTACTCATTTACAGTGCACAGCTAACCAGCTTCACAAACCAGTTTTACACCTGAACACTTATGGTGCCAGATTCAAAACAAAATCCTGCACACCGTCAGACATCAGATTCTGAAATATCGGTTTTGATGAAAAAACAACAGCAACAAAAAACCTGCCCTAAAAAGAACTCAAATACAGCTTTGTACATTTCTCTCTACTCAAGAATGATCTGTAGATCCCGCTCCTCAACTGACAGAAAAATCTGATGTCTGACGCAGTGCATCTCACCAGGTTCACATTCCTCAGCTGCTGCACTTTATCCTCCTCCTGCAGACGCAGTGAGCCATCTGCTGACAAGTGACGCGTGGAACGCGTGTCGGCAACCACTGCAGTGGTCATCACCAGAGGCACACGCTCATTGATGACGCGCTGCACAGCCTGTGGTGCATTCCCAGCCAAGCTGCCTAGTTTTGGGGCGGAGTTGCTGGTACTGAGGCTCGGCCCTGATGTGTTGCTGCTGCGTCGTTGGTTGCGGAGGCTGGACATGCTGTTGTTGGCTCTCATGCCCGCTGACAAACCAGACAACAGGCTTTTCCATACACACACAAAGGCAACTGATTATGATGTTGTGAATAATGGCCACTGCCCAAGTTAAACAGTCCCATCATTTACCAGCACAGTGACTTACAAAATAAACACCTGACAATTAGCAGATATAAAAATTTTTTTACATTACAAGACCTTATTAATTTTTGTCTAATAACCTTCCAAACAGCTCAAGAGATATAATTTTGTCTCAAATGAAAGATTTTTGCCTTTTTTGGTGTGGGGGGTGGTTGTGACTGTCTGTTTATTATTTTGAATTTAGCTTTTACATAATCCCTCAGCTGTCCTTTGCACACACACACACATAAATGCTTTGCTCTAGAGCATCACAGTACATGTAGACAGGCAACACTCAATAAAAAGCTCATGGAATGGGGGGGAGGGGGAGGAGGAGAGGCAGGTGGATAGGGCTCTGATATGACAGGGTGTTTTTTTTCATCATCTGTGTGTTTTTACTCCAGATGTTACATATGTATATATGAAAGAAAGAAAAAAGAAAAGGAGACAACTTACACAAGAGACATAAAAACTGATGCAAACTTCATCTGTTAATGTAGTGAGCTTGCTGCAATTTATGAACCACTTTAAGACAAGCATTTTACCCAGTGGACAATGCAAGTGACAAAACATGAACATGCTAATTAAAGCAAAATCATGTCTTGTAAACTTACCTCCAAGTTATCCCTTTTTTTCATTCTAAATACACACTTTTTCACTGGATTAGATTTAGAGAAAGAAAGATTCCTGCAATCATTTTATCAGGAAACATGGGCTTTATAGGCCATATTCACACTTGCTGGACTAGAGGGGGATTCCAAATTCAGGTGGCATTACCTTCTCGGACTGGTCCCAGCTCTCGTTTGCCTGCACCAGTGTTGTTCTGTGAGTTCTGCCGGTTGAGACCTGTCCGCATATTGTTGTCTTGAGCACCAGCGCGGCTATTTCCTGGCATGTCTCTGCGTCCCAGCTGTCCGTTGTTACTTAGTGAATCCTTGCGCCCTCCTGGCTGTGCATTGTTACTTTGTGAATCTCTGCGCCCTCCTGGTTGTCCACCGTTGCCCTGTGAATCCCTACGGCCCAGCTGCCCATTGTTCCTGTAAGCAAAAGGGAACATTTTAACCAGTGAGAGGAACGAATGCTATGATATTTTGTATCTATCTCTTCCTTCTCTCTCTGATTAGTGCTGGTTTTACACAAATGTGCTACCAGTGATTGCAGTACTCAAAGTCTATCTACGTGGGCAGCTTCCCATTCTGTACACAGTAAGATTGTAAACAATATGTAGGCATGCTGGTGAATCAGTTTACTCATCCTGCGAGAATGGAACTTGCCATATACCATGAGTACTTTCCCCAGCTGTCCCCAGTTTGTATTGCCCTGATATAACCATAATGGTTGACTGGGCATAAAACACCAGGTTACCTACCCCAGTTTGTAACCATCCCACATGACACACAAACCCCAGAACACAAATACTACAGGGTTCAAGTCCAAACAATTACACAATCATCCAGTCTAATATTTTATTTTCACTGGAAAAGGTCACGAGTGAATTCAGATGAGAAAAACTTGAGCTCAGGCAAAATGTGTGATATGTTCCCAAAGCATTTTCACTTAGGTAGTCTGAAAAATAATGAATGACTTTGATTTTGAAGAAGATTACAGCACAGAAATGAACCAACCCATTTCTGTTCATGCTGCGTAGCGAGGCATTGCGGGGCATTCGTGGTCCCCCTCTGAGACTGCGTAGGTAGCGCCTGACCCAGTCCCTGACGCCATGCACACTGCAGTGTTCGGACAGGGTGAGCCGTGACCAGGGGTTGGTCTCTGTCATATCCAGCGCTGCCGTGGCAACCGCACGACCCACCTAAAAATATCATATGTGGAGCTGTAGAGAGTCTTTCATAGCAACAGTATCCAGGAATCATCATTTTTATCCCCAGGGAATGTGTGGAGACTTGGACATGACTTGTCTTCTCCTTCCTTTTTTCAGTTCTGTTTACCCACCACCTTACCCCCCACTCTCCCAATCCTATATGCCATTGGCCTCGCATGCAAACACACACTCTCTCATACATACACACTCACGCAGGCAAACACATGCACAGAGAGAGAGAGAGAGAAAGAGAGAGAACCTGCAAACTTTATTTTCCAAAGATTGAAGTTTAGGTTTATTTAAACCTAACAGCTAGTTACTGCTAAGTAGAGAGAGAGAGAGAGAGAGAGAGAGAGAGAGAGAGAGAGAGAGAGAGAGAGAGAGAGAGAGAGAGAGAGAGAAGGGGGTAGGGAGGGAGGGGATGGAAGGGGATGGCTGGTTAGAAAAATGATACAAATAAGACAAGCAAGACATACAGGTTATTAAGACAAGTAGGACACATACCTGGTTACACACATTCACAAGACAAGAATTTCAGTGCTGCCACTCACATCCTCAAAGTGTGCCTGTGTGTACTTGGGGGGGAAGCCGGCCAGGGGAGGGGGTGTAGCTCGTCCATCATCTCCATGGGCTGGGGGAACCGGGTTGACAATGCGGCCCATGTTGTAGTTACACTCCAGGGTGTAGCTGTCAGGCAACAATCCATGTTTACAGTCTATGTCTACAACCATCTAACAATCTATTTTTACAATCTATGTCTACCAGCAATCTATTTTTACAATCTATGTCTACAACCATCCAAAAATCAATTTTTACAAACTATGTCTACAACCATCCAACAACCCATTTTTACAATCTATGTCTACAACCATCCAACAATCCATTTTTACAATCTATGTCTACAACTATCCAACAATCCATTTTTACAATCTATACCTACAACCATTCATTTTTACAATCTGTCTACAGGAAGCACCAGGTGGATGATGTGACCAATGTGTGTATCACTTCACATGCAAGTCAATCATCAACAAGCAGTTAAAAACTGCGCACCAACACAGCATTCCGTCAACACAGTTACTGAGTTAATGACAGTAAAAAGGGTTGTTCTTCATGCTGGTGAATCTGAGACTGTTACATGGAAATGACTAAAGACTGCCAAAACAATTCATTTCCTGCACTGATTCCTGAAGCAGGAGCAATAAAATGGAAGATGGAGTGTAGTTACAGCTTTGTTACTTTAGATTAATAGCCATGTGTCACACAAAAATGGCTGCAAAAAATGAGAACTTTCATACCCAGTCTCATGATTAGCTCACTCAACAGAAATCAGCACTGTTTGGATTGCAAAATGCTGGTAATGCTTGGGACAATGTGTGTCACACCCTTTTCTGAGCATTCTCTTTTGTCTGCAACAACTCATGCTCTTCTAACTTGAGAAATACATGTGCTATAGACAGCTAAACTAATGACCAGCAGCTTGTTGGTAAAACTTGCTTCCAGCTTTACACAAAATTTAGTATGTACCCACAAAGACAAGGTGTCACATTTGTCCTGAGCGTTACCCACATTGCCATTTATTACTATACATAGTCCACACACTATAAATATCTTCAAAACTGTTTCCAAGTAGTTCAGTTTTCATTTAATCTTGAAACTTTAAGTTATTGACAAAAACAACAGGTTTCTGCATCATTTTATGACATTCTGATTTTGGACTACATTTCCCTCACTCTGTCACCGGCACTGAGACACAACCCAAAACTTACCGTCTAATTCATGCAATCGCAAAATCTAAAATGGAGCAAATTTGTAAGAGTAATGTGTTCCTGCCTTTTCACTTCTTGCACTTGAACAGATTATGAGTACCGTAAGCATGCTGTCACTGATAAGAGATTCGGACAATTGGTCCACGATGCTTACACTACTCAGCAGTTCTCCTGGAGGAATTAGCCTTCAGTACACTGTCATTGTGCCCACAGGAAGCATGGTCCATATGGCTCTAATCATGCCGAGTTGATTACTGAATACAGAATACTTTATTCATCCCATAACCAGCAATTACAGTGTATTACAATTACATGTATTAAAAAAAAAGGCCATCAGGCCTGGAACCTACAACTCCAGTGGGAAGTCTCATTGGTCAGCAGACTGTACTGTCCTTGTGATCAATAAATGACAAAAGAAGACAAAGGAGATAGCTCTAAGCCACTGACAGAGGGTTTCAAAAGCATCAGCCTGCTGAACTTTTCAGTGATCCATTGCAAACAGTAAGTGGTCACCTGTGTGTGATGCCGATGGCCTTGTAGCTGCCCACTCGGCCGCTGCCCTCTTTGGACAGCCCATCACGTTTGTCCTTTAGGTACATGTTGCGCTCAGAGAAGTTGCATGCTGAGAAATCAAAGTGAGCTGTGTTCACTGATATCAACTTTGGATACAGCATGTTCTCCACCTATGAAAAAAAGAAAGCAATAAGTAGACCAATAAAAAGAAAAGAAGTTATCAGGAAATGTGAACACACAAACCAAAAACAACACTAAAACAGTCTGACTTACATTACCATCAGGAGCATTTTTTAAACAATGTACAAATGGATGTGCATGATTGTGTGTGTGTGTGCATGTGTGTGCACGCATGCATACACGCATGTGTGCTTTTGCCCTGAAACTTAGCAAGATAACACAATCAAAACAACCAAAGGAGCAAATGCTCTGATGATCTGCACTTGAAATGAGAAAAAAATGTCTTATTGTCTCCCTTGAATAATCTCAACAAACATCTATAGTAAGCTAAATCATTTTTGAGGTTCTGCTTTTTTCTCTTCTCTTTTTCTTCTTCAACACACCAGTCTAAAAAAAGCACATACATTTTATTTGAAATATAAGACAGTTTTCCCCCTTTGAGTCCAAACCACTGACACACATGCTCATATACTGTACATGCATGTGTCGAAGATTTTTCAGTCTGTTCTTATATTTCTGACCTCAACACCCCTCCCCCACCTCCAAACAAGTACAGGCACTACTGATATGCGTTAGCATTGAAGTTATGGTAAAACAAACCTAAAATAATGCAAAATTTCATGATTACCTGAGTATCCTCATTATCAAAACAGTTGCCATAGATAAAGCACCCTCGCTTAGATGCATGGCCGTGCAAGTCCACATAAAATGCAATTCCGCTCTCATGTGGTAGAATCTCTTTGAGTTTGGGGTCAGCAAGATGTGGGGCACAGTTTCCAGATAAACCCTCCATAGTGGGAGGGTCGTCTTCGTCCTCTGACCCTTCATTGCCCAGTCTTTCTGTCTGCTCCCTGTCAGAATCTAAACACATGTCTGTCATGGCACTGTTGGGGTTGAGATCTTCAGACATGTTGAGTTCAGACAGCTTCAGCCTTAGATCACTGTCCACAGGACGAACCTCAGCCCCATCGCCAGCTTCATTCTTGTTGTCTGGGAGACTGAAGAGACTGCTGCTGGAGGAAGTCGCCTGCAGTTTGCTGGTGGGGAAGGTCTCCGGCACTCGTCCACTGTCACTGACAGAACCGTCGCTGACATCCAGGTCAGCCAGGTTGAGGGGCTCCACTTTCACTGCTTCCCTCACCACCTCTGACCTGGTGAACTGGCTGCTGTTGGCCATGCCCAGCCATGGGCTGTGACTTTGCGCCCCCTCAGAGCGTTTCACCATCACTGAGGTCACTGCCCCGCTGTCACTCTCAGTCGTGGGTGGAATCTGGCCCTGGGCCTCGGCCACGGGCGTGTCACAGCTGTCTGATGGCAAGGAGGTGGCCTGCAAGAGGCCCACGCTAGCACCAGTATCGCGAGTCCTTGTGGTACTGTCCCCCTCACTGGAGCTGTTGCGCCCGGCATCCCCTGACCCCTTCCTCTCTGTCAGCTTGGGTTGGCCCTCCCCAGGAGCATGGGGGAAGTTGACGTGGATCTGCTGCAGCTCTCCCGTCTCCCTGGGAACACGGTTCTCCACATGGTGGTAGACCAGCAGGCTCTTGGAGGCGTATATGGAAGGGTGAAGCTGGGGGCTGGGGTCCAGGTACATGCGGTTGAGATTCATGCCTCGCTGGTCTGTCCGATAGTGGCCCCGCATCACGCCATCTGGATTCAGCATGGGGATGAGCTTAAAGACAAACTGACGCCGCAGCTGAGCTGCTCGGGGGTCGTTGTTTCGCAGAATGAATTCCAGGAACCCGTTGTACACGTAGCTGGCTGGCGTCTCCCCTGGGTGCACCCGACTGGTCAGCAAGAACACCTGTTGAGCAAGCACAGCAATCAGCCAATTCATATTTGAACATGCGTGATTGCACAGATACAGATATTGTTTGCAGACATTTAAACCATGATCATAATGATGGTAAAAATAATCTGAAGTAAATACTAATGTCAGTGAAGGTGACTGTCATTTCTGCTACAAGTTTATGTCATGCAGGCATTACATTCCTTTAACATCTTCAATGAAAGTAAAACGACAAAGCAGCGCTCCAAATGGAGGTCACCTGTACCATACTTACTCTTTTGCCCCGAAACTTCCTGCACCTGGGCACGTCCTGGTCCAGAAATAGGTGCTTGTCAAAGCGGGGCTCTCTGTAGTTTGTCATTCCATGACAGGATGTGATAGTCAGCAGGTCGATACGCAGCTTGTCCAGTGAGTAGCACAACAGCTCACGGTGGTAGTAGATACTGTGGGGAGGGCTGAAATGTGAACCATGCCACAAAGTTTCAAAATCCAGCATATGTCTTGACAGAAATGATGGCTCAGAGAGAGCTACCAAATTCCGCTTAGCCAGCAAACTTCTACAGTACATATTCAACATTTTTATGTCCATTTCCAGCCACTGACAGTGCAGTGAGTTCCCAGGCTGACAGGTGCATGCTTTCCTCAGTTACTATGGTTGGTTGAACCCTCTCACAGAAGAAGTCCTTTTTGCTGAACTTAACACTTTTGAAAGCTTCAGTCATCTATTAAAGAAGAATAAAAATGTTTCAACACTTTACTGAACATAATCTGTAAGATGGATTTTATAAAAAATGCCATGACCCCCTCTTTTCAGACCACCCTAAAAATCAAAACAAAAGTGATCTTAAAGCCCATTCTTAATTGGGCAAATGTTTGTTTGTGAACCTAGTTGGGAGTATTTGGTGAACCTAGCTGGTTCTTAATTGGGGGAACTTTTCTTTGTGAACCTAGTTGGAAGTATTTGTCGAACTGCGATGAAGCTATATTCGAGGTCCAAAACGCTTCGCTCAGCATGTTCTGGGAACATCCACCCTATTCGATGAACATTGCCTCTGATTGGCTGAGAGCAGAGTTCTCCTGTAGAGGAGGAAGAAATACAAATACAAATGGATGACGGTGTTGCTAGGTTCTTGCTAGGTTCTTCACTCGGAGGGAATTTGTTTATTTGTTGACTTGTAGGAGGCACAGCCTTGTCTCGGGGACTCAGAATGAGATAGCAGTTAGTTGAATTACCCTGTGAGGGATGATTAAAGTATATTGACTTGACTTGAGTTTAGCCTACATTTTTGATCATGCTGTCTGCTCTGCGTCTGCCACAAGTTCGGGCTGTAGCTTGCATCTCATTACAAGCCAGTTAAGAATGAAGTAAAGTTCGTCAAACTGTCTGAACCATGTTCGGCGACCTAAAAGTTCAATTAAGAAACAAATCATGGTTCATCGAAGTGTGTTTGGCGAACTAACATTCGCCCAGTTAAGAACGGGCTTTACGGAGATGCAACCCTTGCTCAGGGGTTTATTTACATGGCAATGTGAAGGGAAGGGATTTAAAAATAAATAAATAAAGGTTTTAAAAGTGGGGCAGTTTCTCACTGGAGTGCTCTTTCCTCTGTGGTTCCATTGCAGCGTAAACAACAGGCTTCAACAACCTTTAACCCTGCTGCATGTTAATCCACTAATGTTATATTGAAAATAACTGCCAAAATAACAATATACGCAGTCTAACTTCACCTCAGAATTCCATGGAAGTCACTAGGTCTTTTAAACTCAGACCATCATCAGCCACACTGCATGGTTAAGCACAACTGAAATGGTTGCATCAAGGATGAGATGGACCTTTGGGCAAGGCGCAGGAAGAAGAGATTTGGCCGTTGCTCACCTGTCTGGCGTCAGGTTGACACAATGGGCAAACTTCTTGTCCAGCTCTGCCATCTGTTCCTGGGATTCTGTGTAGGACCAGGGGAAGCAGAATGCAAAGTAGCAGGTGCCACCCTTGATGTCCGGAAAGCGGTACGTGAAGCTGAGGATGAACTGCCCATCCACTGTCTGAAGTCAAACATTTGCAATGCTTCTGACACAGATCTAAACAGTTCTGGTTACAGAAAAGCCTGAAACAGAGTGACTGATAGTGCCCCTCTGAAAGATCATTTATATAGCATGCAACTTGTTAAAGTAACAACACTTTTATTTCCACAGGGCATTACATACCATGTGCGTGTGTGCATGCGTGTGCATGGATGTGTGTGCAGATGTGTTTGTTTGTGTATATATGTGTGTGTGTGTGTGTGTGTGTGTGTGTGTGTGTGTGTGTGTGTATACACATGTATATTATGCATACATGCATGTGTCTATGCATTTGGGCAACAGAACAGATAATATTTCTAACTACTAATATATCTTCATCAATAAAGCCAACGGTTCAGAAACACATTTGCCCATATCCTAATTACATACTTTAATACTGAGTTTACCCAGCACTGCCATAATGAATGCTGTAGTCAATCCTGAACAAAATCAGAGAACAAAACATCACTCCTATTGCTAACCCACCCCACTGTTGAAATTACACACAGCAGCACACTCACTTCATAGGACGGCTTGTCTCTGATGCGTTGCCACTTGGGCTGGCCTGGCAAGATGCGAGTGAAGGGCATGTGACCTTGGCTGTACAGCTTGCCCTGGCGGTTCATGTTCATGATGTTGATCTTGATCAGCCGATTAGGCGTCCAGCCACGGATACCAAAATAGAACCAGCTCCTGGAACACATTAACATCATCCATCCATTTGAAAAATAAGAAAGTACTGTGTTGTACTGTGTTTACATCAAGAGTATAACTGTATGAAACAGCACATACACTGACTATTCTGACCATTTTATAACAACTACTTTATACGCATGAACAACAAAATTAACTTCTTCAGTGTAGCTGGAACTTAAATACCTTAGCATTCTTCTTCCATTGAGAAAAACCCAAATCACCATTTAAAAAAGAAAGAAAAAGATTTTGTTTTGTTTTGTACATCCTCTTCTCTTTATGAAGTATTGTGGATTTTTGTTGTTGTTGTTTTGGGGTGTGATTTATAAATGACACTGATTATACCAACAGTTGGCTCAGTCTCAATTCACATCAAATTCAGCATGCACCAGCCTATGTTTTCTTTTTTAAGTGTTGTTTGCAGTGTGTTGCCACACACCTCCAAGAACTTACCAATATCACTTTTTTAGAATACATTATCATCAGCCTTCTTCTTTCGTGGTGCTCTACATCCGCATCAGCCTTACTTGTTTGGTTTTTAGTGTCCTCATATGTCATTTGACATATTAGGGACAAGATCACATCAGCCTACCAGTCATGTGTTGGTAAGTACTGGCAACTGCGAGGCTTACTTCTTAAGTTTTTTTTAACAAAACACATGTTGCATAAATTTAAAATTATTATTACATTTTCTGTAAGTGCCACATGTATATCAGTGTTGTAAATTTCACTCTGTAATCTTCCAGGTCACCCTTGTCATCAGCTGTAATAACTGTATTTGTTCTGCTTTTTGTTTTTGTTTTTGTTTTTAATAATAAACTAAATCAAATAATCAAAGTGTGAACAAAAGTAAAATACTGAAGCTAAAGATTGAGTAGGTGCACAACAGTATGCTACTGAACAAAAATGGAATTAACACAGAAGAAACAATTGCAGTTTTCCTGCATTTAGAAAAAGATGCAAAACAAAAAGAGCCAATGCCCACTTCCCTGCTCTACAATGCAAGGGAGATAACACTATCCAATATAAGTTCTCTTATGTGTCCTGTTTGTAAGGGACAAAATCCTGATGCACAATACAAACACAGCCATTTATTTTTGGGAACTGAGACCCCCCCCCCCCCCCCCTTCTTTCCTACACCACATTTTAAACAACAAATCCTTCAATGAATGCATTTTCACCCTCAAAGTTCTGATGTTCTGGCAATACCCAAGAACAAATGTCTTAGTATACAGGAGTAGCCTCCCATGAAAACTTGTCCACCCCACCTGGAAAACAGTGTCAGGCTGGAGCACTGCTTTTCATACTGTTATCAATCATTCCTTTCACCCACTTCACTCATTGTCAGTAATAATAATGCTTCCCATGGAAATAGAAATGGGAAGTTTAATGAGTGTGTGTGTGTGTGGGGGGGGGGGGGGGGGGGGGGGGGGAAGAGAGAGAGAGAAAAAGGGTAGAGATGTCCAATGCTGGTACATATCAGTGTAGTGGAACACTTCAGTAACATATATGTTTTGTTGTTGTTGTGCTTTAATTTTTAATTTTTTTTTTAATGTGTATGTGTGTTCTTCCTTCTGACAGTAAAGAAAATGTAATGTACGCTATGTCCTCCAATTGCCAAACAAGGGCATATCAACTGAAGATCCACAGCCCTGAGTGCATAGCATCAATAAAGGATATTTATGATGTGCCTGACCTACTGTGGAAAATGACACCATTAGTAACAACATTCATGATGTAGGTGTAAAATATCATTCAGTGTTTTAAGCTACCCAATGAAAGTGCAATTTTAAATGTTGCAGCTGATGACAAATACCGCTATGGAAAAGCATGTACATGCATGTGTACATCACAAAAAGAAGCAAAGATTATTTTAATGTGGATTTATGTTCAATTGTGCCCCAGGTACCCCAGTAAAACAGACACTACTATGAGATAAACCATTCAAACTGAAGTAACAACAACAAAAGACAGAGGTCAGGCATTCCCATCAATAACTGATAGGGATCTAAGGGTATAAAGACACATTTATTGATTGGACCTGCATCAGCTCTGGTCTCTGCCAAGCAAGGGACATCAATCATTCAATATCTGTCCATCAACTGAGGGCGCTTTAATATCCACTGGATTTTTCACCCCCTATTTCTCTCCCTGTACCCCTGAAAGCAAAATCTTTTGCATCTTGTAAGAGTAACTGTACCAGCTCGATAAACGGTTGCATGAACCTGCAGACAACAGTAAAGCCCTTTGTTGGCATGGCATATTGGAGTAATGTTAAGAACACAGTAAGTCCCTTCTCTGGAGAATAAACATGCATCCAAATATAGTCATGCTCACAAGCAGCTGTGCTCAAACCTGTTCATTTGGTGTGATGCAAAAATAATTTTACTCTGTGTGTGTGTGTGTGCGTGTGTGTACATGTGTGCGGTGTTCAGGGCACTCATGTGCGCATGTTTTATGTATGTGCATGTGCATGCGTGCATGTGTGTGTGTGTGTGATATTTGTGAATGTGACCGGGGGGGAGGGGGATGTAACACTTTATGCACGTACCTGTTTCCATTTTCAGCAGGAGTACCAGCACAGTCTGGTTTGGTCCACACATTGTATTCAGAGTCAGGCTTGGGTTCAGCACCAATGAAGTAATTTACATCTGAAATTTTTTAAGCATAACTGAATGAAAACAAAGGCCAGATTTTGATACCTATCTTGTGATTTCATAATTGACAGCTATGCTCTGTGATCTGTCTCACACAGATCAATATTTCAAGCAAATCACCACCAATATAGATCATTTCCTATCTCACTCAGTGAATCACACAGAAGATGTTGACAGTGCACTGGCAGCCTGAACACATTTTCAACATTTAAAAAAAAGAAAAAGATAAAAAGAATTTCAATCTAGGTAGACTGGTGCATCAGAAATGCACTTTAATTTGCTGAGATAACAAACACCAAAAGCAGCTGGGTTGGGCAACAATCAATGCAGCATTATGAAATGAAAGTGAGAGCACATGCTGAGATGACTCACATTCAAAAAGTTAAAATAACCATCTTCTCTTTCTTTCCTCAAAAATTTGCAATGACAATAAAAATGGTACACAAATGTCACTAAAACTGACGTGAATGTGTAAAACATGACAAATATCTTTTGCAGATACCACAAACTGATCCATTGTATCCCTCAAATATATGACAAGGTCAGGAAATGCATATTGTAATAATGTAGTATTACTGTAGATATTCATCAATTTGTACACAGTCCTTTAATGTGTGTAACAATTGTAAAACCTTTAAACCAGACTGAACAAGAATGTACTGAGAAAATACAACTTGCACTAGTTGCAGTTTTACCTTTCTGACACAGCTGTAACACTGAATTAATGTCAAGGACATCAAACCTGGCATAAGCAAGCATACCTCAACTAGGATTATAATCATAATAATCAGATAATCATGCAAAGTTTTAAAGGCACATTGTGTGAGAAAAACCCAACACTAATTCATCAAGTAAAAAAGTGAAAACATCAAATATCCCTCTTGAATACATGCCAAAGCAACACTGCAGCATTACCAAATGCACTGATGAGCTAGTCTAAAGTATTCAATAGTATAATTAACAGTTCCACACCACTTCAACTTATTGCATGGGTGTACATGTACAACAGAAAGTAAGAGTGATGTGTGATACAAGATTTAAGATGGTTATCTGAGTAAAAACACACATCCACAATGCCAATGGCAGAAGATGGCAGAATGGTCAAGGTGGGGTTTAGAACAGGATCAATGTAACTGTAACATTAACAGATAACACAACTGCTGGTCATGCAGAGAGAGTTAACTTTACTGAATAAACACCTGCAGAATCAGATCTTGGTCTTGAAAGTTTAGCCTTTGAGCAGTGATGCAGCCTCTCCAAACACAGACATGATTTTAACAGTCCATCCCACCAAGCTACAAAATAATGGTAGATTTTCGGAAATGTGATGAATAGGCAGAAACCACAATACATACACACAAACTGCTTCAAGAATAAAAAATAAAAAATCCTAAAAGTAAAAGTAAAACAAACAAATATTATTTTATCAATCATAAAAGAGTGTCAGAAAGAAGACTGAAACTGAGACAGCTACACTGCCTTGTCATTAATATTGTGCTAGCAGTATACCAGATTGTACTTCTCCTTTGCACTTTTTTCCCTCAGTATTTTTCTCTCTGCTCATCTTCTTCTACTTCCAGACTGCAGAAGAAAATATGAGACAACTCTTAACAATCTAAGAGTTCTGTGCAGATGGAGGCCTGAATATGGACCCACATATAAATGGTACTGAGTGAGCAAACTGAGACAGCTAAAAAGACTGGAGGAGGTGGGATGATAGGGGCTGGGGGTGGGGAATAGGGGGTGGGGTGGCAGCATGAGGAAAGAGACAGTTCTTAAGAATGAGAAAGTGATCAGTACAAATAAAAAATAAAAACAACAACAACATTGTCATCTTACTTGTGTTGACTGGTTCATCATCATCATCTCTTGTCACTTTCTCCACCTTGGCCAAGTTGCCAGAGTCAAATTTTGAGGTGAAGATGAGGTTTCCTACTCGTGCTTCCATCCTGCCTGATTTGTCTTGGCCCTTACTGCCAAAACACACAAAAACACACAGGTGAGTCTAACCAATGTACAAACTATATCTAACTGAATAATGTGGTATTATGATTAATCTAATGTACCAGCTACAAATAAGATAATAGCATCATAACTAACATGTATAAGTGACTTTATTTTTTATAAGATGTGCAAAACGTTTTGTGTTTTTTATTAAAATAACCTAAGAACTGAAAGGTGTTACAAAGCTACAAAGATCAGGAGAGTCAGTCACACAGAGAAAGAGCACTCACTCATTCCCAAATGAAAGTGCTAAAGACTAAAGTTAAGCATGACTAAGCATGGTCACCAAATGGATGGGTTACTAGCTGATTTGTACCTGCCCTGAGATTTCTCCAGAATTAAATTTAGGGCAGACTCCACAAAAGTCCTTAGGGTGAGACTATAATTATTAATCATACAAACTGAGACTTGTCCATTGTATGTATACTCATGCAAAAAGATCACACATGCACATTAAAGATCCTGAGATTCCTTGTCTGACATACCACAAATAAAACAAGCTGCTGCATTTACTACATATATGATCCAAATAGTTTAATTAACTAGTACAGTAGTAGTAGTACTCAGTACTCACACTAAGCAGCTTCATAAAAATATTCAACTCCTCCTTTTTCTAAGGACAATATCTGTGATTATGTAGGAAATTTCTCTTACAATTTTATAGTCTCATATAAACTGATTTGAGTATTCTGAAGTTCCATAACACACATTTCAGTTGAATTCCCCCCCCCCCCCCCCCCCCCATGACAGTGTGAGTAATTAACTCTTTTCAAAATCATGGGCAAATGATGTTCTTGTTAATTACAGTTTACAGTTACACTGCACATTATGTACAGAAAAGTCACAGTCATAGCCTACATTTCTTGTAATCTGATGTTCAAAATAGAATAAATATAGCTAATTTGATACATATACTTAATGCAATGTATTCAGTTTCAGTAAATTAAAAATATTAGAACAATAGAAGCACTGTCAGGTGTGTCTTTGTACTGTTAGCTAGAGGCCATGTCAAACAAACAACGTACTGGGCACAAGTAGACTGGAAGAAACGTTGACCAGCGCAGTGCCTGCTAATCCAGCCAAGGAACCACCTGCGAGTTCTTACTGTTACAAGCGTTAGCAGGACCGTGCTTGTTCAGCTGATTACCAATCTACCACGTGAAACGCCATCTATGGGAACCGGCGGGTTCAGGGACACCAACACTGTCACAGATTACTGACGAGAACGAAACAACACTGCCACATGATCTCGTAGTGTACAATATACATAGACCAAATAGGAAAAGTCAAATCTACACATAAAAAGACTTGAGATATCGAAAACAACATCCCCAACTCCTCATTTGAATTGAAACAACTTTGTGTCAAACAGTAACGAATTATTGACTCATGTCGGATCAAGCGGGTCTGTAAACAAATCAGATACATTTCACTCACCTTTACAAACAGACAGCCGAACAAAACCGCAACCAACTTTCTACAGCTATTCTAGGCATCATTTGAAGCCTACATTCTGACTGACAGCCAGTCATCTTCCTAAACCTAAAGAAAACATAACTGAGGTCGACATGTTGTAAACTATCATGGTTGCTGACCATGTGATCTCATTCGTTGTACATGATTGGTCAAAGCCATTTGAGTCGTCTGCTTTGCCAGTTTCAGTGAAACGTTTCTATTGTAACAAAAGGGCAAACACAACTAATGCGCTTAAATGAGACCAAAGAAAGGAACAAAACTGGAGGAAGAAGTAGATGTAATCAAACTGCAAAAACATATTTAAGATCGAGGGGGGTACTAATGGCCAAAGCAACAAGGCCACAGCTTATAACAGACGTGCGGCTTACCTCCCTTGCATTGTTTTTATGGCAGCCAAACACGGTGTGCATGTGTGTTGTGTGTGTCACATAGTTCAGGAGCTGTGTGAGAGTCGAGGTGGCCGTCCTGGGCTGTCCGTCCTAACGAGCCTTCTGGTTTCCGTGGACGTAAAGAATTATTGAACCGTGCTTCGGCATTGGTCACAAGTGACTTGTCCCTAATATGTCAACTCAGTGGCATCTCAGGACACTACGGCTGATATATAAGCATCACCGTACTTCATCATGTTGTGTGTGTGTGTGTGTGTGTGTGGAGGGGAGTGGGTCGCACGCGTGCGTGCAATCGTGTGCATACGCGGGCGCGCTCACCCGTGTGCCTTGTGATGAATTGATCCGCGTATCTGTAGGCCTTTGTAAGCACCGTAAGGGCTCCTACGAGACTGGACGCCATAAATAAAATACTATAGTCCTTATAATTAGCCTATCATATATGGCTGCATGATTTGTCACCCTCTCTTAGATGACTGACAAAACCGTGCTGATATGTGTGCACCATTTCAGTGTCACCCCACCCTGGTGACATATTGTGTCCGGCGGAACAAAAATGAGCCGCAACGGTAGCGTGCGTCATGACCACGACAAGCCGGCAACTGAGAGCGACTGATGAGTCAGCGGGCAGTGAACGTAGCTTATAAATGCCTGGCTTGTCGGAAGATCGGTCAGCTAATTTATTGATTGTTCTTGGTGCTAGTCCTTCTAACGATTGTGGACAAATATACTGAGACTACTTCTCGGTGCCATTTTCAACCCGTGACTGTTTCAATGGTCAGCCGCAAACACGACCGATTAAACGATCCTTCAAGTACTCTAAGTACTGAAACCGTGAAAGAAGAACAGTATATCAGATGTCCTATTGTTCAGATGAAAGTCTCAGTCAATGTCAATATACCGACGAAAGGTAGCCTAGAGCAGGCCTAGGCCTTAGCTACATAATTATTTGTCTGACCCCATCAGTCTGAACATGAGAGCTGTCCGCACTTCACGTTGTTTCCGGTGCAGGGCGACTTTATACTTTTGTATGTGTACCCTACATTTTAATCACCTTTAAGCCCATTGATCTTTTCTTACAAATTGCGAGGGAAATAGTATACCGTGCCCCCCCCCCCCCCACCCCCTCCCTTTTTTCTTTTCTCCAAGAGGCTATAATTATAACACATCGTGCCCCCCCCCCCTTTTTTTTCTCTTTTTCTTCTTCTTCTTTTTCCAAAAGGCTTTATTATAGCTCATTGTGCCCTTTTCCCAAGAGGATAATAGCATACCGTGCCTATTTTTCCAAAGACTATGTTACAGCACACCGTGCCCTTTTTCAACTGAAAGGCTGTGTTATGTTATAGCACCCCGTGACCATTTTCTGGAATTAGATTTGTTTTTGTTGGAAATGATAAAGTTCAGTTGTGTGTGTGTGTGTGTGTGTGTGTGTGTGTGTGTGTGTGTGTGTGTGTGTGTGCGCGCGCGCGCGCGGGCGCGTGCGTGTTTTACTGTGAAAAAGGAAAAAGGATGAAAACCATTTACATATCTGTTTGGTTTACAATGAGTCTGGGTCATGGAAAGCTGATCCTTTTACAGTGAAACTACTGAGGCGTCAGCCTTGTGTATAACGAATCTAGGTCATTGTAAGCTGATCCTTTTACAGTCAAACTACCGAGGCGTCAGCCTTGTGGATAACGAATCTGGGTCATGGTAAGCTGATCCTTTTACAGTCAAACTACGGAGGCGTCAGCCGTGTGGATAACGAATCTGGGTCATGGTAAGCTGATCCTTTTACAGTCAAACTACGGAGGCGTCAGCGTTGTGGATAACGAATCGGGGTCATTGTAAGCTGATCCTTTTACAGTGAAACTACTGAGGCGTCAGCCTTGTGGATAACGAATCGGGGTCATGGTAAGCTGATCCTTTTACAGTGAAACTACTGAGGCGTCAGTCTTGTGGATAACGAATCTGGATCATGGTAAGCTGATCCTTTTACAATGAAATTACTGAGGTATCAGCCTTGTGGATAACGAATCTGGATCACGGTGAGCTGATCATTAATCTTTACAGTGAAACTGTGCTGAGGCGTCAGCCCCCGTTTTGGATAGCCACGTGCCTGTTATTGCTCTTTTTATGCCCCCCCCCCTTCCCCCTCTCCTCACCCCCTCCCCTCTTCGCCGTTACCCCCGATCAGCTGAGACTGAAAGTGGCGCAGGCTACGCACGCTACACGTGTGTCATACGTCGTGCTGTTGCTATTGCTGATTGTCATGATTGTGTCATATTACTACTGCTACTACTGCTGCTGCTACTACTACTACTACTACTACTGCCAATAATAGTAGGCCTAATACTAGAAAAAGCTCCGGAAGCCGGACGGGTAGGGCACCTTTCAGTTTGAATGAAATTTAGGCTAAGCAGGATGGTTTTGTTTTTCGTTCATATCCTGATTTACAGGCTTTTCCGAGTGAGTATAGATTTTTGAACTGAGCTGAGTTAAGCGGTTGATCGCGTGTGTTTGTGTGAACAGTCTGTTGACGCCATCAGGTAACACACACACACACACACACACACACACACACACACACACACACACACACACACACACACACACAAACCACACACACACAATCGCACGCACGCACGCACTCACACGCACGCACGCACACACAAACAAACACTTTCACACTTATACCATACTAAAGAATGCTAGTTTTCAGTCATATTATTTACTTTTGATGGTTGAAACAACAGAACAAAAACAAAAAACCCATCATTTGCATTCATTATATTCACACACACACACGCACGCACACACACACACACACACACACACACACACACACACACACACACACACACACACACACACACACACACACACACACACACACTCACAAGTAATCATGCAAAATTGCATTCATTCTTTGTCAAGCATAGCGTACGACGCGATTCCCACTCAGTCAGATAATTTGCGTTGATAAACAAAATGCGCCTTTGGTTTTGGGTAATAACTTAAGAAACAACAGTAACAACTGTAATAATCTGTAATCATGTATAACATCTTCCAAACAATTTGTAGAACCAAATCAAATCAACACAGCAGCAACACAACAACAGCAGCAGAAACAAACAAACAAACGATAAGACTTTGACGTAGAAGGCGACGAAGGGAGATCATCATCATCATCATCATCATCATCATCATCATCATCATCATCATCATCATCACAGAAACAGATCGTCAGAGTTTAAAATCAGCTTTTTGCAGAAATTAACACGGACGAATAGAACAAGTTGTCGACAGTACCGGTCAACTTTTACCGTGACGTTAGGTGTGAAACCCACAGAGAGAGGGTGGGAGCAGAACTAGAGGCAGGAGAGAGGGGGATGGGGGGTGGGGAAAAGGGAGAGAGGGGAGAGAGAGGGGGGAACTAGAGAGGGGGGAAGGGGAGAAAGAGATAGGGACGGGGGAGAGGGGGAGAGAGAATGGGGGAGAGGGGGTAGAGAGAGAGAGAGGGAGAGAGACAGACAGACAGCAAGAGAGAGAGAGAGAGAGAGAGAGAGAGAGAGAGAGAGAGAGAGAGAGAGAGAGAGAAACGTAGACGAACTTTTGTTAAAAAACAACAACAAAGAACAAAAACTGAAGTCTATTATCTTACGCATCACAAAAACTGTAAAATGAAAACAGAAAGACAAAAAGGTCAACAAGACGACAAGAACAGTACCAGGCATAAACACGCATTCACTCGGACACATCATATGTAATCAATACTCTACTATTCAAAAAGATTTTACAGTAGCTGGTTTCGTAGCTTTTACTAATTTCCCACTAAGATCCGAGCTGAGACAGAAAACTGAACGTTATACAATATTATATTTGTAACAGTATATATAAGTACTGTCGCAAAAAGGTCATACAGGTACATGCCAACATTCTTCCAAGCACTGGACAAGTAAACAACAACCCAACCAAACAGAAGAAAAGTTTTATAATTTTTCATCGTTTTTAACCGTTTAACTGTTGTGTTTGTTAAGTGTCGTTTTGTCGCTTGATGAAGGGGTTACCCCGAAAAATTGCAGATTTTGTGTCTATGTCATAATAAATAAACATTCTTTTGAATCTTTTATGTGCTTGGAACATACAGACACATTTTATCCCAGAACATGTTTTTCTCTGTTAGATTAGGATTTTTGGATTCTTTTCATACAAGGCTTGAATATCCTGCAAACTCTGCCACACTGCAAGAAACAAATATATGTGGGTGACGGAGCTGGGGGGGGCGGGGGGGGGGGGGGGGGCGCATACAGTTCGCGGAAAATTGGTTTTGACTCGATGGATTCAGTCATCCATTTTGTCCGAGTTGTTATTAAGCTTTTCAGTGTTCGTCCCATTCATAGCCACACGTAATCCGATAAAGTTTTCATTCCTGTCAGTCTTTCACATACGCTGTTTTGTGTAACTGGGGAAAAATAGAAAACAAATGCTGGAGGGTTTTTGGTAAGCCCCATTCCGTGCGGACCAGTTTAGACCAGGCGGGAATAACACAACAAGGCACAGTCGTTAAAAAAAAAAAAAAAAAAAAAAGCTTTCACAGAACATGTCATATGAAGTGACCAAACACAGCACTGTCATCTTTGGATTACAGGGAACCGTTGCAAGCGATAGGAATGCCGTCTTTCGTTCCTCTGTGGTGTTATCAACACAAGAACACCATCACTGTGATCACTTCCCGTCCCTCTCTGTGATGCAACAGCAACAGGTAAACCAGCACAGCGGAGGCTGCCACCAAACCTAATTAATTAACTGTCTCACTGTCGTATCATGAAAAGCAGGTATAACCAGCCAGTGTCAGGCTGTGTCAGGGCGCCCAGCATTAACCCCTTCACTGCCAAAGAATTTTGTACGGCTGCTGCTTTGTCAAACCTGTCCGAAACAGTTAATTGGGGGAACCGGAAATGGCCGTTTGCAGAACTGGTTACACACGAAGACGCACGATCAGTTGCCAGGGAGTTTCAGCGGGACATCATTATGATATCGTCCCATAGCCGAAAGAGAAACACTATGCCACGAATGCTATAATGATGTCTCAAGAGCAGGGAAAGCTGTGTCCTCCTCTGATGCTTCACACTCCTATCGTTCTCTGTTTTGAGCAATCCGGCGGCGTGACATTGCTGTCTGTCAACCCAAACACACCATAAAAGGTGTTTTTTGGTAGTAGTAGTTCAGTTACGACACAATGTTGTCATGCACGGTAAATACTCGACGGATTGTTGGTCACTCTGAAATCATCGTCGTCACCAGCTTTCTCCTTTTCACACCTTGTTTGTTTGCGTATGTTTTGCAGCCAGGCCGAGAAAAATTATACGTACTACACGGCTCTTGTAACAGCGTCAGTTAGTTGTTCAGTCAGGCGTAGCTGCATCACCGCTACTGGGGATTGCGTCAGCTTGTCCGTTTTCAACGCACCTTGTTCTTGACAAGCTTACATCTGATCTCCCGAAATTTATCTACTGGAGCTTGCAGAGGAGCTTGCTGCGTCTGGAAATTCTACCGCCGTTTCAACAGCACTAGCCTTACATGCAGATATGCTAGCCTTACATGTAGATATGCTAGCCTTACTTGTAGATATGCTCGCCTCAGGCAAGGTCCACCGAAAGTTTCGCGACTTTGAACGCAGGACGCGCCAACCCGAAGCCACTGTAAGCCACGTAGATATATGCCTGCCTCAGTCAAGGTCACGAACAATGTCCCAGCTTTGAACGCCGGAAGCGCCAGTCCGAAGCCACTGTACGTACTCTCATCTCTTTTTGGGTCGCCATCCCCGCACAAAGTCTAGGATTTTCTTGATCTCCAGGGCGTTGAGCTCCGGGAATCCTTCCTTGAGCAGCCGCTTGTCCAGCGAGCACAGCATGCTCCCGTCGATCTGCTCGTTGGAGAACCGCAGCACCACTCTGTCCTTCATGCCGATGTAGCGAAGCGAGTGCGACACCTCGTGCACGGACAGCCCGGAGATGTCGTCAGGAGGCGACCAGTTGTCCTCCCTGCCCGTCACGGTGCTGCCGCTGCCGTTGTCGTTGTACTCGTTGTAGCTGTACTCGCTGTCGTTGTTGAAACCGTACGGGTTCTCGCCTCTGGAGCCCATGGAGATGGCCGAGTCGTCTCCCTGCTTGGGATAGGCGGAGTCGCTGAGGCCGCTGAGGGAGACGGCTTTGGGGTACGCGGACTTCCGGAAGGCCGGCTCACTGTCGGCGTAGGCCACGTAATGCTGCGGCCTGGGGTAGTACTGGGCGGGGCTGGTCGCGGCCTTGCCGCCCGGCATATGGGAAGGGGAGATGACGCCCCCGTAAGGGTTGTCCCTCCCGCGCCGCGCGTCCCCGCCTCGGGAGGCGTGCTGCTGAACAGAGAAGGACGGCTGCCGGTGTGGGGGGTACTGCACACCCGGGGACGAGGCGGCGGGGTCTGGGGAAGAAGGCGGAGACATGGAGAGGGTGACGTTCTGGTCGCGGAGGTCCCGGAAGGAGTCGCTGAAGTGGAAGAGCTCCAGCAGGCTGGCCTTGCTCTTGCGAAGGTTGTGCGCGCGGATGGTGGCGTTGGCGTCCACGCGCTGAGCGCGCGACCTCTGGCCACGCCCACCTCTACCACCACTACCACCACCACCACCACCCTGCGCGGAGCGTGTTTCCAGGTCCAGTCTCTCCACAGACTTGCGCGTAAGAGTGCCCCCTCCCCCTCCTCCTCCCACGAAATGACCATGGCTTTGGTGACGCTGGACTTCATCCCGCCATGCCGGCACCGCGTCACTGCCTCGTTTGTCCTTGACCCGGAAGCCGTACAACTGTGACGTACTTCCGGCCCAGTGAGCCGTGGCCATGGTACCGTAGGTTCGCTCGGAGTTATCCTGGAACATGAACAGGGAGTGTTAAGGTAAGACAAAGAAAAATTAACAGTTCGCAGACATAAAAAGCAAAGCAAAACAAAACAAACAAACAAAACAAAAACAACAACTAAACAACAAAAACTTGCAGTACATTTATAAAACAATAATCTACAGAGAAAAAAGACAGAAAAGTGGTTTTTGACGTCTAAGTCAGCAGTGTAGATTATACATATTAAGGCCTGCCTGTGAGAACAAAAAAAGGCAGGCTATAAGAAAAAAATAAGGTAATTCAAATCAGAAAAATGCACAGCCATAGCAGTTCAAATTCTTCTTCAACTTCGGGTTTACTGGGGATGTTTCTTATCACAGATTAAAGGGGAATCAAGCCGAAGCAGCATCACGGGCCTTATCGACAGGAATGTTTGTCCCAATTTTTTTTTTAATTGCGAAAACATAACCGTGTGTGCTGCCATATTGTGGCCAACAGTCTGTATCAGTGACGTCATGAACAAGGCCGAAATGTGTGGCAAAAGTATCGAACACGTTGCGAGCTAACATTTTGCTGCTCTTCATTTTTTTTTTTTTTAAGAAAAGAGAAGAAAAAAAAAAAGAAAAAAAAAAAAAAAGAGAGAGAGAGAAGAGTGAACCAACATGTCTGCGTCCCGAGGAGGTCAAATTCGAAACGAAAAAGAAAAAAGAAGAAGTATTTATTGTATGAATATTTATAGATCAGTCGAGTGAATCCTGCAGATATAAACATTTGCAGATTTTCTACGTTTCAAGGCCAGTTTGTGTGCTTAGCTCAGTTTCCCCGTTAAGTGTCTTCCAAAGAAGCCACAGACTTACCTTAGCGTAAGTAAAGTTGAAGAGCTCGTCGATGTCTATGGCCGAGCCATCATCCATCGGTATAAGACCCGAATGAAGCTCAGGAGGCAGCACCTCACTGTGGCATTTCTTCAGCCGCGAAAACTTGACGGCGTCCCGAGGCACCGCCGGAGGCTTCCGCCTCAGCTGGACATCCACGCTGGACGAGTAGGCCGAATCTCCTCCTCGGACACTCATGGGCACCATATAACCGTCCTCCTCGTCCTCCAGGTCGTCGTCGTCGCCGTCGTCGTGGGCCGCGCGAGCCGGCTCACTCTGGGAGCGGTGAGGGGGCTTGGGGGCGGGCGGTAAGTGTTCGTACAGAGAGTCCCTGGACCCCTGACTCGAGTCCGGCCTTCCGGAGGAGGGAGGGGAGTCCACCGGGATAGGGGGGAGGTCGCGGTCCTGGATGCTGAACTTGCGGCCTCCTCCTCCTCCGCCGCTGCTGCCTGCTGCAGGTCCGTAGGTGCCGTAAGCGTCCGAGGATTTCCCTTTCGCGTTGGCCGCCTTCCCGTACGCGGAGCTGGCCTGCGAAGTGTCTGAGGTCGGGGAGGACTTGGCACTGCCGTCCCCGGCCCCGGAGTCTTTGTCCCTGCTGTCCTTGCTTTCCTCCCCGCCGCCCTCCTCCCCGTCCAGCCCGTTGAAGAAGTCCTCGTAGCTGAGGTCGTTGCGGATGATTCGCTTGGAGAACACATCGTCCGACCTCAGCTCCTTCAGCTTGGCGCGCTCCTTGCGGACCTTGCGCACGCTGAGCTTGTCCAGAAGGCCCGTGGACTTGGACTTCTTGAGTTCTTTGGGCGCCCGCTTAGGGAGCTCCACCTCGGCGCGAACGCCGTCCTGGTCCGGAGGCTCGTCGATCTGTACGACCTTGGCTTCCACGGCCCCTTCTCCGGGGCTGCTGATGGGGAGGGGTCGCGTGCTGTGCACGCTCTGCTTCCGCTTGGAAAGACCCCGCTGCAGCATGAGCTCGCGGTCCACCGACACCTCCACCTTCTCCACGGCGGGGTCCGCGATGAGGGCGTCCTTGTCCAGCCTGCTGAGGATGGCCAGCTCCTCCTCGCGCGTGCCGTACAGCCTCAGCACGCCCTGGGGGCACGGGGCCTTCTCCTTGAGGTTGGCGTGGATCAGCTGCGCGTTCACGGGGAGTCCGAAGGCCATGATGAGGTCCTGCAGCTCGTACACGGCGTCGTAGTTGGCCATGGAGGCGTCGCCCACGGGGCTGAAGACCCCGGACATGATGAGCGGGATCATGATCTCCTTGCCCTCCGTGTCGAAGCACTGAAGGTACTTGAGGTCCTGCTCCGGCTTGTTCTTGTTCTTGGAGGACTTCAGCAGGCGCTTGAAGAACCCTTTGTTGCTGCTGTTGCCCGCGGCGCTGCCCCCTTTGCCCTTCTTGCCGCCTGACCCGCCGCTGCTGTTGTTGTTGTTGTTGTCCATGTAGACCATGCCCGTGGTAAGAACCTGGTGAATGGTCAAATGTGAATGATTAACTCGTGCGCTGGCGTGAAAACCAAATCGTACACTGTGTTAACAGTGTATGTAATTATACAAGCAAGGCTGCATTTGCAACTCATAATAAAACAAAGGAGGCGTACACTAGAAACGATATCGACAAGCAAAGAGGGGGGAGAGGAGGTGAGGGGGGGGGGAGGAAAAAGAAAAACATAAGAGAGAGAGGGGGAGAAAAAGAAAAGAAAAGAAAAAAAGAAGAAGAAAAAAAGGGGGGGGGGGGGGGAGAGAGGAGGGGGAAGGAAGAGAGAGGGCTTGAGCTAGAGCGATAGAGAAGGAAAATAAAAGTGGGGAGGGGGGGGGGGGGAGCCGAGATCTAACGTGCTGCAATAGGCAAGGCGTGTTAAAGACTACTCACGGATGGTCGCCGGCAGGAAAAAAAAAGAAGAAGGTACGCCGCTGATAGATTTTTGTACAAATTCCAAGAACGTCGACAATTAATCCATTTGTACCTGTTGCTTGATCTTTTGCGACGACCCCCCCCCTCCCCGCCCCCCAGAATGACCAATCGGTCAATGACCAGCAACAGCAGAAACCTTTCAACGTTGCTTTACATCCACAGAGACCGTATACGAACTGTACGGACGAGTAGCCCAGGACGTCCACCTCTTCTTCAACAAAGCTCCTGAGTTTTGAGCACAGCAGCGTTCGTTCAATGTTGCTTTATGTCCACAGAGACCACAAGGACTATTTGGGACAAGGCGCCCATGACGTCCACCTCGACTCTCACACAGCTCCCGAGCTCTGCAGCGGAAACAGCTGCATATACTGTACTGTAGCCCCGCCCAGTACTATACGCCTACCTCACCGGGACGAATCTCATGCGGCATCCAGCAACTGACGCCATCCTCTATGGACAGCTGGTAGCCCACGGTGGAGGTTCGAACGAGGAACCGCCTGGGTTTGACGCTGCAGATGCCACCCACCGTGTCGAAGTATTCCACTGGGCGGCCGTCGTCTGGCACCACCTCGAACCAACCTGCCAACAGAGTTTGAAAATCTTTTAAGTTGTTGAAGTGTTGCTTTACGTCCACAGGAACCGTAGGTTTATTAGGGACGGGAGCCCAGGACGTCCACCTCGATTTTCACACAGTTCTTGAGCTCTGTAAATCTTTAAGAAATTTGAAAACGTCTATGTACAACAGAAAGTGACTGCTTGTGCTGTGTTTGCTACATTTTCAGTTACACTTTTTGACTCAGTTTTATTGTCATACTATTAGAACAGAACACGCGCATGTCTACATGCGTACAGACGCAAGTACACGCATGTTGCAAATACATGTGTGCAGGCGCAAAAAAAAAAAGCAAAAAAAAAAAGCGCAGAAACATGTGATCAGTAGGCTAACAGATCTCCTTCATTGTCATTCGTTCAGACAGCCAGCTAACAGATCTCCATCGTCATTCGTTCAGACAGCCAGCTAACAGATCAATGTATCGGATATCCAACTGACTTCTACACCACAGGTAGGCACACACCATGCCCCTTGATCTCAACACCACAGGTAGGCACACATCGTGCTCCTTGACCTCAACACCACAGGTAAGCCTACCTGTATTCTTTGTGTTCAACACCACATGTAGGCACACATCGTGCTCCTTGACCTCAACACCACAGGTAAGCCTACCTGCATGCGTCCTTTGTGCTCAACACCACAGGTAGGCACACATCGTGCTCCTTGACCTCAACACCACAGCTAAGCCTACCTGCATTCTTTGTGTTCAACACCACAGGTAAGCACACATCGTGCTCTTAGACCTCAACACCACAGCTAAGCCTACGTGTATCGTGTCCTTTGCGTTCAACACTGCTTGTATACAAACACCACAGCTAAGCCTGTTTGTATGTACATGCACACGTCGTGCTCCTTCTCATCAGCATGCATGCACCACAGTCATTACGCCTACCTGTACACACACACACGCACGCACGCACGCACGCACGCACGCACGCACGCACGCACGCACGCACGCACGCACGCACGCACGCACGCACGCACGCACGCACGCACGCACGCACGCACACCCCCTACACCTCCCCCTCCCACACGTCGTGTTCCTTAAGCTCAACACCACAGTCAAGCTTACCTGTGTACACAGGCAGACATCATGCCACTAAGCTTCAGCATCATAGGTACCTGTAGGCACACATCGAGCTTGTCCTCGGCACCGCAGTGTATCATAGAGGCCTATATCGCTGTCATTAATTTCAACACCACAGGTTGGCGACACACATCGTGCTCCCTGGCACCAGCAACACAGGTTAAGCCTACATGTATGCTTTGCGTTCAATACCGCAGGTAGGCACGCATCGTGCTGCTTGACCTCAACACCAAGCTATGCCTACCTGTATCGTGTCCTTTGTGTTCAACACTGCTTGTGTACCGACACCACAGCTAAGACTGTATACACGTACATGTATGCACCGTGCGCCGACAGGTATGTACACAGGTATGCATCGTGCGCCTTAATTAACCACAGAGATAGACACACGCCATTTCCTTGGCCTCAACGCCACAGGTAAGTTTCCCTGGCACTAACAACACAGGTTAAGCCTGCCTGTATACAGGTATACCGGTATGCACCGTGCACCTTAATTAACCTCAACACCACAGAGATAGACACACGACATTTCCTTGGTCTCAACGCCACAGGTATGTTGTCACCAAGCCTACCTATACAGACCAGACAGCCAGTTTCAAGCAGCATCCGACCAAATGAACCCTTGGTGTCTGCAAGGAGGCGCACATCATTAAGCCATTCATAAAGCAGATTCCAGTTTACCGTTATAAAGCCACCTGACACGTTTGAAGGGAAAATGAAACCGGCGGGGACCAGAACGGCTGTTTGCTCGGATGAAGCCGACAATCAGAGGGGAACATTTACTGAATGACAAAGTTGGTCATGACCACAGATTAACCCGACTCAAAAGCTGATGGCTTCTTGGTAAGTGAAATTCAAAGTCTAATGTAAATACTTAAAGAAAGTTTAACAACCTGACGTGCAGCCGTTAAACAGTTCAGAATCTCTCTCATCTTCTTCGCTTCCGTCCTCTCTTCACGCCCCCCTTAACCCCCCCCCTCCACACACACACACACACACACACACACACACACACACACACACACACACACACACACACACACACACACACACACACACACACACACACACTATCTTTCTGTCTGTCTCTGTCTGTCTCTGTCTGTGTCTCTGTGTCTATTTGTCTGCCTGTGTCTCTGTGTCTGTCTGTGTCTCTGTGTCTGTCTGTCTGTTTGTCTGTCTTTGTATTCTTGTTTAACATATTGTGTGTTGCTGATATGTAAAAAAAGCCGACCTGTGCTTAAATCTTTATCCTTGTGTTAGAAAGTATTATCTTATCTCTCTCTCGACATAGAAAACAAAGACATCTAACACAAGTTAAAACCAGGACATTGCATCTTAATGTGGAGACTCGAAACATCATGAAACAGCTGCCGGAATATCACGAAATAAAAGACACATGCTGGGTTGCCACACAGAAAGCGACACAAAACCATGTCACCAAGTTTGAAGACAAAAAGGGTTGGATAGGAGCAAAGCTAGAAGGAAGGAAGAAGAAACAAAGACCCCCCCCCCACACACACACACACACACACAAAAGAGGCTGGGTGATAGGTGGGGGAAGATGGGGGGGGGGGGGGGGCAAAAGAGAGTGGAGAAAGGTGCGAGTAAGAGAGCGAGAGGAGACACAAGAGACAGAAGGGGAGAAAAAAAGGGGGTGGGGTGGGGGGCAAGGGAGAGGAAAGGCGCGAGTGAGGGAGCGAGAGGAGAGAGACAGAAAGAAGAAGAAGAAAAAGTAGAAGAAATAGAAGGGGGGGGGGAGGGGGGGAGAAGAAGAAGAAGAAGAAAAAGAAAAGAAAAAAGAAAAAAGGAGGTAATGGGGGTGTGGTGGGGGGGGGGAGGAGGGAAGGAAGGCAGGCAGGCTAGTCAGTACATAAGTGTGTGGTTAGGGAACCGGTGTCCTATCACCTGTCGGCGCCCCGTGTGTTTGCCTACCTGGTGGACCTCAGGAAGAGGGACAGTCATCACTTGGTACACAAAGTCAACCCACACTCCTCACGTACACACTTCCCACACGGCCCAGAAAACAAGCATGAGTGCTGGTGAGACTTGAACTCAGTAACCAGGAACAGGTAATTTACTAGTAATAAAGTGTGTTTTCACGCGGCCCAGAAAACAAGCGAATGAGTGCTGGTGAGACTTGAACTCGGTAACCAGGAACAGGTAGTTTATTAGTAATAAAGTGTTTTTTCCACGCGGGCCAGAAAACAAGCGAGCGGGTTTTACCAATAATACCATTTCTTTTCCACGCCGACCAGAAACAAGCAAATAAGCGCTGGTGAGACTTGAACTCTGCAACCAGGAACATGTCATCTACTAATAACAAAGTTAGTGGGTTTTTTTAAAATTCTTTTCTTACGCGGGCCAGAAAACAAGTCAGTGAGTGCTGGTGAAACTTGAACTGACCCGGCAACCAGGAACAGGTAATTTACTATACTACCGCATCTTTACGAAAAAATAAAATAATAACAACAGCAAACCGAGGACGACCAAAAACAACAGTTCCGGCAAACTATGTCCATAGGAGCTTACAAACGCGCGGAAAACCCATTAAGAAGCAGGAAGAAGAAGAGAGAAGTAAAACAGAAGACGGATAGCAGAAGAAGCATTTCAG
>OY757545.1:15004495-15021995 GCA_963584105.1 Alviniconcha strummeri
AAATAGCTAGGTCTATACAGGAATCTCATCATCTATGTTGATGCATATATTATAAATCAACATGTATATTGTAAATTTGCATTAATCATGTACTATAAAAGAATGATTAGTAATTCTCCCTCTCTCTCTGTCTCCTGCACCCCTTCATGAAAGGCAATGATGGAACAAAATGAATAAATCTTTCATATTCTGTATTCTCTCTGTTACTGTCTCTGTCTGTCTGTCTGTCTCTCTCTTTCATGTTGCTGTGATAACCTGCTAACATACTGTCCCATTTTGTTAAAACGATACCAATAGCCTGCTAACAAGTAACAAGTAACATGGACTGTCTCCTTATCTTTTCTTCACTAGCCAAGGTTTCTGCTTGAATTGCTGAAGTGCCCTTTTTTCTTCCTGTCATCTTAAAGTGCTTGTCTTTCTTAAAGTGCTTTTTCCCTTTAGTTTAACCCTCTCTTATGCACACTACACGGTTGACTGGGCGTGAACAAATATTATTGAGGCCACCTTCTTAATGGTCATATAACACAGGGATTTACCTTGCTCTATCCTTTCTTTAAGGGCCTAGTCCTTTTTCTATAACACCTCCCCCCCCCTCCCTTTTATCGGTTTCTTCTGGCCTCATGTGGGTTTTGCAGAACTTTGTAAACATTGTATTGTATACCCACACAAATGATGTTTATAACCTGTTATAATACATGACTCTTCAGTGGCGGTGGAAGAGGGATGAATGAGTCAGCAGCATTGAATTCATTGGCCAGTCCCTTAGCTTTGATTTATGTGTTATGCTTACAGATAAGACTTAAGAGGCGTCCCTTCCCATCCCTTTGGCTGTAGGACTAGCTGGTACATGCCCATAGGCCATAAGTGCATGTATGCTTTGAAATAGCACTTTCGTGAACTGTTAGTTTTACTGTATATAATATATAATGTATGGTGACACACTGTTTACAAATCATGCAATGGGTTGTCAGGGATGCAGATGCATTCAGCCTTGAACTGTTTAAGGTCCCTTATATAAATTTATAAAGTATGCAAACTGTAATGCATGGCTGTCTAATTTTGTTCTCAGTTTTTATGCCTGGAACATTTCAGTTGTAAATGCAAACCAGTAGGGATGCACCCTGAGGAGTGCAAGTTCGATGCAAAAAAGGGGGGAAAAAAGGTACTTCTTTGCATCATAAATATTATTATGGAGCCGAAATGAAGCATGCCGAGCAATGAAAATATCTGCACATTTAAAAAAAAAATTTTGAACCTGGCTTGTCTACTCAGTTCAGCTCCCTTTTTAAGTTTTACAAAATTGTTGTTATTGTGGGCAAATAAAACTTGAAGTTTGGCTTCCCCTTTAAGTGTATTAACTAGTTTAAGTTAACAAAATTGATGTTATCAACAGTATTATTTTTTTCACTCTAAAAATTGCTGTTGACAACAGATAAAACTAATTTGTTCCTTTGAGCAGATAAAACATTGTCATAATAACTAATGTTCATAATCAAAAAGCGTTGGACGATTCTAACTGTTGCGTACCTGACAGACTTAAAAGTTAAATACACTCACAAGATGATTTGAGTGGGGGGGGGGGGGGGGGGGGGGGGGAACTTATGATTTGAGTGGGGGGGGGGGGGGGTCATCAATTTTTACTCATCAGTTGTGGTCTTTGTGCGCCAGGTCAGGTGTTGAATAGGCCAGCGGATGGTTGACATCTTCAGACAGCCGCCATGACGGAGAGTGCAGGGAAGGAGGGCAGAGGTCGTGGGGTTGCCCTCGGAGGTGGTGACGGAGAGTGCAGGGAAGGAGGGCAGAGGTCGTGGGGTGCCCCTCGGAGGTGGTGACGGAGAGTGCAGGGAAGGAGGGCAGAGGTTGTGGGGTGCCCTCGGAGGTGGTGACGGAGAGTGCAGGGAAGGAGGGCAGAGGTCGTGGGGTGCCCTCGGAGGTGGTGACGGAGAGTGCAGGGAAGGAGGGCAGAGGTCGTGGGGTGCCCTCGGAGGTGGTGAGCTCCCAGAGTCGCAAGGGCAAGGGGGAATCACTCCACAGTCAGCCCTGGTACTGGCCATGTGCTGCCCGACGCTTCAATCACACCATGTGCGTGTTTGTATATTACCTCTCTTCTTTTTCAGTGTGCCAGGTATTTCCATTTCCATCACACCATGTGCGTGTTTGTATATTACCTCTCTTCTTTTTCAGCGTGCCAGGTATTTCCATTTCCATCACACCATGTGCGTGTTTGTATATTACCTCTCTTCTTTTTCAGCGTGCCAGGTATTTCCATTTCCATCATGCCATGTGCATGTTTGTATCGAGCTCTTTCTTCCCTTGTTGCCCTGATATAACTGTAATGGTTGACTGGGCGTAAAACAGCAAGTTAGTTACTTACTTACTTACTCTCTTCGTTTTTAATGTGCCAGGCATTTCCATCACACCATGTGTGTGTTTGTATCTAGAGCTCTCTCTTTTCTTTGAATGTGCCAGGCATTTTCGTCATGCCATGCGCATGTGTGTGTTTGTGTAGATTTATCTATAGAGCTCTTCCTTTTCAATGTGCCCAGGCATTTCCATCATGCCATGGGCATGTTTGTGCCTATAGAACTCTCTACGTTTTCAACACACCCAACACTTCAGTCACACTATGTGCCTGTTCATGTCTATAAAGCTGTCTCTTCCTTTTCAACACACCTGACACACTCAGTCACACCATCATGCGCCTGTTTGTGTCTATAAATCTCTCTCTTTCTTTTCAACATGCTCAGCACTTCAGTCACACCATGTGCACATTTGTACAGAGCTCTCTTTCTTCCTTTTCAATGCGCTAGGCACCCACGTGCATGTTTGTGTCTGAAGCTCTCTTCCTTTTCAAGCTGGCTTCGTTGAACAGTGAAATCCAAACATGTGAAAGGCAAAAATAAAAAAATAAAACGCTTATTTATATGATGCCACACATCATGCAGATTTTCAGGGTAAGCCCCTTTGTCAAGCAACAGAGCCATGTTCACTTAAAGTAAACACTAGTTAAATGGTGAAAAATGTGGGCTCCTTATCAGCTTGCGGCCGTGGTGTCTTCAGTGTCCAGGCCCATGGAGAAAAGCCAGCTGAGATAATACTTTTTATAGGCGTGTGAGTGTGTGTGTGTGTGTGTGTGTGTGTGTGTGTGTGTTTGTGAGTGTGTGTGTGTGTGCCAGTGCGTGTGTGTGTTTGTATGTGAGTGAGTGTGTATGCCAGTGTGTTTGTGTGCCTCTGTGTGTGTGTGTGTAAATATATTCAAAGCAGTACATTATTTTTGTGTGTTTTTTGTTTTTGTTTTGCTTTGTGGGTGTAATTTAAATTTCCTGTGTTTACTGACTAACAGAGGAGGCATAAGAATTCTTGATTGTTAAATGATAATAGGGCTTGAATGTAAGTTAAATGGACTGAATCTCATCTGATCGAGACAGTTCAACTTTCAAAGCATGGTTGGTGTGGGGGGCGGGGGGTGGCAGTACGGACTATGGGGAAGAGGAAGAAGGAAAAACATATTGCACACAACAGCAAGAAAGAAAGAGAAGGGAAAAAAGAAGAAGCAGTAAAAGCACTGCAGCATTTTACACATGTATATTATATCTAAGCCCTGCATACGCACCTCATTTCACCCCCCCACCCCCCCCCCCCCCCCCCCCCCCGCCTTTTCACTAGCAAGCATTAGCAAACGCTCTAGAGATCATGCTTCCTGCCCCCTCCCCACCCTCTCTCTCAAGCCCCCCCGCCCCTGAGTTTGGCCACAAATGGTGCAGTAAAACTACCGACTGTCACAGAGGACGTTGCGTATAAATTTAAAACATTTCTGGCTTCCTTACTTCTCTGTTCAGTGGCAGCTCATAAAGAAGCAGTGAAAAGCTGATCACTGTGGTCTGGTGCATAATGTCTTCTGTAAGCATTGTGACTGTATTATATTAAATAGACAGATGATCCACCAGGTTACCAGAGATTAGACATGGTAATTCAGACAATCCAACAATACTTCACATATATATATATACACACACCTTTTATTCTAGTTCGTTTGAAGAGTTTTTTCTGTTAGGAAGTCTGTGTGATGTTTGCAGGTATCTTTGTTGGTTGCACACATCAAAGAGTTTGGCGGCAGCGAGAACTGACAGATTGTCTGGTGTCATCAGCGGTCTGTGTTCTGAGAGTGCACTGTTGCATGGAAGGGGGGCACTACACCATCCTTGAATGGCGGTACACAAAACAAAAGTGGCATAGTGACTTAGTGACTTGCATAAGTGGCATAGTGACTTGCATAAGTGGCATAGTAACTTGCATAAGTGGCATAGTGACTTGCTCCACTAGGCAGAAGACCAGAAAATGGCGGAGTAGTTTTGTCAAGAAAGGGAATATTGGGCTGAATTTGGTTCAGTTCAGTTCAGTTCAAGATGGTATCTGTGCACCCAGAAAAGCCCATATATGCTCAGTTCAAGATAGTATCTGTGCACTCAGAAAAGCCCATATGTGCTCAGTTCAAGATGGTATCTGTGCACTCAGAAAAGCCCATATGTGCTCAGTTCAAGATGGTATCTGTGCACTCAGAAAAGCCCATATGTGCTCAGTTCAAGATGGTATCTGTGCACTCATATGCTCCCCAACCCATCTCCCAGTCTCAGTTTCCCCAATGCTGCCTTTGCATTTGGATTCATACCGAGTTGGGAAAATACAAAACTAATTCCAGGTCGTTGTGATATCAGTGTTGGTGGTTGTGTTTGCAGAGAGGAAGCAGAACACAGGATGGCTGGACAACCTGACGGCTCTTTCCTCATTCGAGACAGCTCCGTACCAGGGGACTTCACTCTCATTGTCAGGTGACTGATCCGTGCACATGACCCAGTGCAGTAAATAGTGAGGGATTGAAAAAACAAAGGGTTAGTTAGCTAGCTAGTTTGTGCTTTGAGCCCAGTCAACCACAAAGGGTTATATCCGGGCTATTAATTGAAAGGTAAAATGCTTTTGTTTTTGTGAGCCGGTTTGGCCTAGCGGTAAGGCGTTAGGCTGGTAAGCGGAAGGACCTCGGGTTGACACCGCTTCGGCTCTCCTTTCTCTTCAAAAAGGTTGTGGTTTGTGGACACTGTCTTGTGACTTTGTCCATCACTTCCTACTGAAACATTAAAATGGCCCTCATCGCTGCCCATCTTAATGCAAGAATCATTCCGGTGGTGACAGTGCAGCGATGTGTATATAATCTCCCTCTTCCCTCACCTCCATACCCCCTTCCCCCCCCCCTTCACCCCATCCCTAATAAGCCATATGGTTTCTGTGGATGTTAAGCACCATGTTTACGTACTTGCATCTGTTTCGTGGCCTTTGTTTATTCACTACCTTCAATCATAACCCAACAACATCATGGTCAAAATTAGAAACCGTGAGTGTGAACTTGTGAAATGCATTTTCCAGTATCTGATGTTGGAAACTTTTTAAATCATTTTTAAAAATGATAATAGAGGATATTTCTGGTGACCTATCTTTGTTGAGCTCAAGGCACTTACAAAAAAGCACTGAGGATTAAAGGGGGGGGGGGGGGGGGGAGGGGGGTAACATACTAAGCAAAGAACATACACACCTATACAACTACTCTGTCAATCATACTATGTAAATGTCTTGGTCACTCAACAGCACAGCTTAGGAGCTGTGTGAAAGTCAAGGTGGCCGTCCAGGGCTCCCATCCCGAATAAGTCTATGGTTTCCGTGGACGTAAAGCAACACTTCAGCCATCATCAATCAATAGCAAAGAGAGCCCAGGAGCTGTGTGAAAGTCAAGGTGGCCGTCCAGGGCTCCCATCCCTAATAAGTCTACGGTTTCCGTGGACGTAAAGCAACACTTCAGCCATCATCAATCAACAGCAAAGAGAGCCCAGGAGCTGTGTGAAAGTCGAGGTGGACGTCCTGGGCTTCTGTCCCTAATAAGCCTACAGTTTCCGTGGACGTAAAGCAACGCTCAACCATCAGCAGCAGATCCATGCACAACATAAAGAAAGGGGTTGGGGGCAGAGGGGGAAGTACTTTAGCGGTCTGTTCTGTTGTGTATGAGAAATTTGGGCAACCTGACCTGGATAAGATGGCAGCCACAGGAGCAGCGCCATTGCCGGGTTGCCCTGACTTTGAGCCGCAGGGTAGGCGCTTTACAAATTTCAGTTATTATTATTTACCACTGTGCAGCTTGGTTCATGGTTCTGGTCTCTGACTGGATTACGGTTGCAGGAAAGACAGCTGCTGCAAGTGTGTGCGTATCTACAGGAAGGAGAAAGGCTACAGCTTGTTCGCAGCCACGTCAGACATCTGCTTCCCCACCTTGCCGCACCTGGTGGAGTTCTACAGGCACCACTCGCTCGCCTCCTTCAACAAGCGTCTGGATGTGTGTCTCCGCAACCCCATCAGCAAGGTGGGTGCCATACTCCCAGCAGCAGTTTTCAGTAGCCTTCATCCTTTTGTATTGCCCTGATATAACCGCACTGGTTGACTGGGCATAAAACACCAATTTACTTACTCATCCTTTCATCCAGCTGCTGCTGTAACTGATTATGCTGTAGGTCTCTGAAAACTGTCGGCTAATCGTTGTTAGTAGTGGTGGTGGTGGTCAATAGCAGTACGTTTGTAACCACACAGACAGCTCATGTTATATCACTTTTTATCAGGTTGCGTTTTTCTTATAACCATTCACAACGTTTACATGAGCGTAGGTGGGGGCAGGGATGGCTAAGTTGGTAGAGCATCTGACTGAAACCCCAGGCGTAATACTGACACGGGTTCGAATCCCTGGTGCAGCAAGGGATTTTTCTCCCAGAGTCAACTTCCAGTGCAAACTCTGTTATGGTGTCCATACAGCCCCTGTGTGCAGTCGCATGCATTGACATCTTTGCACACATAAAAATCCCAAACACTGGCAGCCATACCATCATTTGGACACTTGAAAAGTAGGCTTGAGAGCAGAGAACAGTGCAGTATAAAGGTAATAAATCACAACCTGTGGTGTGGAAAAGTCAGTTATTGCATAGTGGAAGCAAAGTAGGTAAGTCAAATGACAATTGTGGTGATTCTTAGTGAAAAATCAAAGGGAGACTATTTGTGTGTGTGTGTGTGTGTGTGTGTTTCTTTTGTAGCAGGTAGCGGCAACAGCATACAGATAACTGATAAGTTGTAAAAAAAATATTGTGTTTTGCAGCCAGCAACAGCTTGTAACCAGTACAGTGTGTTCAAAGAGCTTTATGACCTCAGCCAGGACCGACTGTCTGCAGAGACCAGGCTCTCTGTCCTTCAGCAACAACACACTCAGCTGGACAAGGTGAGTGCATGACCAGGGACCAGGACATCGGTCGTGATGGGTCGCAAAATTGAAAGCAAGATTGGGCACGGTGCTGACCTGAAGTCATGCGGAATCAAAAGTGAGATTGGGCAACATGCTGACCTGAAGTCATACAAAACCAAAAGCAAGACTGGGCATGGTGCTAACCTCAAGTTGCACAAAACCAAAAGCAAGATTGGGCACAGGACTGACCTGAAGTCATACAAAACCAAAACCAAGTTTGGGTACAGTACTGGTCTGAAGTCACAAAACCAAAAGTGAGATTGGGCACAGTACTGATCTGAAGTCTCACAAAACCAAAAGTGAGATTGGGCACTGTACTGATCTGAAGTCACACAAAACCAAAAGTGAGACTGGGCACAGTACTGATCTGAAGTCACACAAAACCAAAAGCAAGATTGGGCACAGTACTGATCTGAAGTCTCACAAAACCAAAAGTGAGATTGGGCACAGTACTGATCTGAAGTCTCACAAAACCAAAAGTGAGATTGGGCACATATCTGACCTGGAGTCATACAATACCAAAAGTGAGATTGGGCACAGTACTGACCTGGAGTCATACAATACCAAAAGCGAGGTTGGGCACAGTATGTCAATCTGTCTTCATGAGCTAGGCCAGGGCAGGTCATGACTTTCAAATGTGAGGTTGGAGTGCCATTTTTGCATGTTCCAGCTTTTCTTTTGATCTTGTAACCCTACCTAACCTAGCTTCTGAAGAATGACCCTGGGTCAGCCTGGCTTTGGATTTTGTGACCTGATTACTATTCCAGCTTTACTTTCGATCTTGTGACCCTCTGTGAGAATGACCCTGGGTCAGTATTTTGCCCAATCAGGCTTTGGATTTTGTGACCTGATTACTATTCCAGCTTTACTTTCGATCTTGTGACCCTCTGTGAGAATGACCCTGTGGCAGTATTTTGCCCAATCAGGCTTTGGATTTTGTGACCTGATTACTATTCCAGCTTTATTTTCGATCTTGTGACCCTCTGTGAGAATGACCCTGGGTCAGTATTTTGCCCAATCAGGCTTTGGATTTTGTGACCTGATTACTATTCCAGCTTTACTTTCAATCTTGTGACCCTCTGTGAGAATGACCCTGGGTCAGTATTTTGCCCAATCAGGCTGGATTTTGTGACCTGATTACTATTCCAGCTTTATTTTCGATCTTGTGACCCTCTGTGAGAATGACCCTGGGTCAGTATTTTGCCCAGTCTGGCTTTGGATTTTGTGACGTGATTGCTGTTCCAGCTTTTTGTTCAGCTCATTGTGTCTTAGACTTGGCTAGGCATCATGCACCATACAAATGTCCATTATTATTATTATTATAATGAGTCGGTGTTGACTTGGCCTTGACTGGATCATGGCTTTCAGAACGTGAAGATTCTGGAGATGATGATGCCGGCGCTGCAGGTGGTGAAGCAGATGTACTTCAACAGCATGTCACAGCAGGCGGAAGTGGGTCCCATGAGCACTATGAAACTGGTGCCTGATGGCTCTGTCGTCGGCCAACAGCAGTCAGGCCAACAGGAGGGGGCCAGGGACAGCAGGGTCAAAGAGGTGTCTGATGATGAAGAAAATCAGGACGAAAAGAGCAGGAACCTGTCCATGATTTTGTCACGGGGTGAAGAAAAAAGGTAACGTAACCAGTGACGTTATTATAGCTTTGGGTGTAGTGTCAATCAAGTAGGCTTTCCTGCACTCACCAGGTATGGTCACTGGTTGGGTGGTTTTCTTCTTTACAGGGTTCACACGGTCTTTGCAAAAAGGGCTAGGATCTCTGCTGGTCAGGCAACATACTGAAAAGCCAGGTGCAGTACCAAAGCAGGTTTGATTCCCTGGTGCGTTAGCTGCTTGGGTGACAGACTGATTGGTTGATTCTCAGTACTAAACACCTGTCATCTGCAGTGGGTCATTACTGGGACAAGGGATAGCAGAACCATGCCTGTAACTGAGCAGTGACTTGGTCTGGGAAAATGAGCTTGAAGGGGCTTGTTTGGGGAGGGGAGGGATGAAGTCACAAATCAGCACAGACCCAGCCACTGACCTACTGTGTGACTGCACATCCCTGTGTCCCCAAGACTCCAGATTTGCTTTATTACCTCAGCAGAGAAATTGAGTTTGTGGCTTAGACATATACTACATCACAGCAAGTAGTGTGCCGTGTTGCAGGGATAGCTCAGTGGTTAGAGCACCGAACTCGTGATCCAAAGGTTGCGGGTTTGAATCCTGGTGGGAGTGGCCGGAGAATTTTCTTATCCATGGTCAGCTTCCTGTGCTGACTCTTATTTCAGTATCTGTTCTATCTTATTTCAGTATGTGTTACTGCAGCACCATGTAAAAGATCCTGGTTATTCTACCAAAAGTGCAGGTGACAAATTACAGTTAAACACACATGCACTCTGTGTATATATATATATATATATGGCTTTGCAAAATGTGACATGACATGATGTATCCCAGTTATTCTACCAAAAGTGCAGGTGGCAAATTACAGTTAAACCCACATGCACCCTATGTATATAAAATATGGCTTTGCATGACTTACATGACATGATATATGGTAGACCCAGAACATGCTGATGTGGCACCAGCCATGTAACAACCAAACAGTGCTAAAGTACAGCACTTGGGTGGACATTCAGCACACGCTATAAAGAGTGACAGTCACTCATTTAGAATCACGGGGATAGCTCAGTGGTTAGAGCACCGGACTCGTGATTGAAAGGTCGCGGGTTCGAATCCCTGCTGGAACGGTGGGAGAATTTTCTTCTCCAGGGTCGACTTTCTGTGCTGACTCTTATTTCGGTATCCGTTCCACCCCCGTGTTACCACAGTAGCACGTAAAAAATCCCGGTCATTCTGCCAAAAGTGCAGGTGGCAGGTTACAGCTAAACACGCTTACACCTTACATATGTGGCTTTTATTGAACCGTGCTTCGGCATTGGTCACAACTTGTCCCTAATATGTCAAATGACATCTGAGGACATTAAGCATCAACTCATCATCATCATCATCATTTAGAATCACAAGAACTTGGTGAGTCTGCTCGAGAGCTGAGGATAGCACTGTATAAGAGTGATCAAAAACAACAACAATTTTAAAGCCCGGAGAACAACAAACTAACCCTGAAACCACCATCTTCAGCTTGACCGCCAACACGGGCCTGCTGCTGTCCCGTCACTCTGCCGTGTCCAGCCAGCTGCTCAGGGTCCGGTCTCGTTTTGACGCCGACTCCATCAAGCTGCGGGAGCTGGAGGCAGAGCTTCAGCGTGTGGAACAGTTGCTGCTGCACATGAAGAGGAGGCACGAAGAACTCACCAGGTGATTTGAGGGTAGAGGAGAGTGGGTTTCGGGGAGAAGGGGGTGATGCGTGCATCTGTGCATGCATATAATGAGGGAGGAGGGTGGGGGGTTGCTGCCCATCCCCAATAAGCCTTATGGTTTCTGTGGACGTCAAGCACCATGTTTACTTACTTACTTGGGGTTGTCTGAGTGTGTATGCGCATGCATATTTGTGATTTGTGTTTGTGGAGGATCAAAGTCATGGAGCAGTTCAGCGATGGAGGGAAGGGTTGGGTCCTTTCCTGCAGCTCGGGTGTTCCCCAGGCATTGCCAGAAGAGACTTGCCATCACTTTTAATGCATTCTACACATAGTTTTCTGCTGGAGTTAGGCCTCTTGCATTTTATCATCTGAGGTACTGACTGCCAGGTCAGCTGGCTCGGGAATGTGTATATCTCAGGCCTGGTACCTATTGCTCAAGAAAGCCCGTATGTGCGCTGCCCCATCTCTTAGAAGTTTCCAAGGGGTTGCCTTTGAAACAATTCTGGTATTCATCAGATTGGTGATGGTGTTTGGTCCTTTCTCCTCTCTTCAGGCAAGGCCATTGAGCTCTTCCTCTTTCTACACCTCCCTCAAGCGGCAGCAGCAGCAACAACACACACATGCGCACATGAATGCACACATGCGCATGCATGCATGCATGCACAAACACACATACGTGCACACACACACACACACATGCGTGCGCATGCACGTGTGCGCACGCAGACATGCATGCGCGCACACACATGCACACACACTCTCTCTCTCTCTCTCTCTCTCTCACACACACACACACATACACACACACACACACACACACACACACACACACACACACACACACACACACACACGTGACATTCCGTATCACACACACACACACACACACACACACACACACACACACACAAAACACACACACACACACATCAGTACAGGTGAGTTTACACACACACACACACACACACACACACTCATCAGTACAGGTGAGTTGATGCAAACACCACACACACACACACACACACACACACACACATCAGTACAGATGAGTTGATACACACACACACACACACACACACACACACACACACACACACACACACACACACACACACACACACACACACATACACACACACACACCACACACACATACACACACACACCTGAACCACTGAGTTGATCACTTTACCTGCTCTGCCCACACAGGCAGATGGTGGAGCTGGGTTGCCAGGAGGAGTATCTGCAACAGGTGCTGGAGGATCGAGTCAGCACCCGTGAGTTTGACCGCTCCAACTGGCTGGTCGACTGCGCGCGGGATGAGGCTGTCAGTCGACTCAAAGGTTTGCCGCACGGGGCCTTCCTCATTCGACCGAAAATTCAGCGCCAGTTACCCTATGTTCTATCCATTGTGTAAGTGTGGTTGTTGTCCTGTGCGTTCTTTGAATCTTTTTATTGTGCAAATGTTCCATGAGATCAGCGTCAGCTTACCTTACGTTCTTTCCATTGTGTAAGTGTGGTCTGTTTTACCCTGCATTCTTTCCATTGTGTAAGTGTGGTCTGTTTTTACCCTGCGTTCTTTCCATTGTGTAAGTGTGGTCTGTTTTACCCTGTGTTCTTTCCGTCGCGTAAGTGTGGTCTGTTTTACCCTGTGTTCTTTCCGTCACGTAAGTGTGGTCTGTTTTACCCTGCGTTCTTTCCATGGCATAAGTGTGGTCTGTTTTACCCTGCGTTCTTTCCGTTGTGTAATTGTGGTCTGTTTTACCCTGCATTCTTTCCGTTGTGTAAGTGTGGTCTGTTTTACCTTGCATTCTTTCCATTGTGTAAGTGTGGTCTGTTTTACCCTGTGTTCTTTCCGTTGTGTATGTGTGGTCTGTTGCACCCTATGTTCTCTGAATGTTTTTATTGTGCAAGTGTTGTGTATGATCAGGGTCAGCTTACCCTGCATTCTTTCCAGTAAGTGTGATTTGTTGATCAGAGATTAGGGTTAACTTACCTTATGTTCTTTCCATTGTGTTAGTGTGGTCTGTTGCATGTGATCAGAGATTGGGGTTAACTTACCTTATGTTCTTTCCATCGTGTTAGTGTTGTCTGTTGCATGTGATCAGAGATTGGGGTTAACTTACCTTATGTTCTTTCCATCGTGTTAGTGTGGTCTGTTGCATGTGATCAGAGATCAGGTTAACTTACCCTAAGTGTGGTCTGTTGCATGTGATCAGAGATCAGGTTAACATACCCTATGTTCTTTCCATTGTGAAAATGTGGTCTGTTGTACCCTATGTTTTTTTAATCTTTTCATTGCATAAGTGTGTGATCAGAGATAGGATTGCAGTTACTTTAGAAGGAAGGAGAGAAGAGAAAAGAATTAATTCCAGTTCTCCTGAACACTGAAAAATCTTTCTGACCCAGGGTATCATCAGATGACCATGACTCGACGACGGTGGAGCACTGTTACATTGTTTGCCCCCATGGGCGAGGCTTCGGCTTCAACGCAGCTCTGGCCGTCTTTGAGTCCATTGACCAGCTGGTGCTGAGGCATCGCTATGTCTCACTCAGACATTACATCAAGGCCCTTGATGTGACGCTGGCGTTCCCTGTCGGATGCCAAGAACTGCTGCGGCGCAGCTCTAACCGAGAGGATGTGACTGCAACAGACGGCATGTACGCCAACGTTGCAGCCATTAGGGAAACTCTGGTTGACGATGGCTACGAACCTGTGGAGTTTCCCAGCAGAACTTTGAAGTCAGTGGCTGAATCGGCAAGCGCCAAGGAATCTGTGGAAGACAATCCTTATGAACCTGTCGTTTTTCCTGGAAGTGACTGACCATGGGGTTTGTGTTGTGTGATGCAGCAGCTAAAAGGATGTCATGGTTTTTGTTCATTTTTGTACACTTTGTTGTTCTCCTTCTTGCCACAAGGGAGCAGTGTGTGATCTGCGCTAGAAAGCACTTTGGACTGGCATAAAAGACTGTGTGTGTCCATGTAATGACGGGTGTTTTTCTGGCCAGCCAGTGTCAAGGTCACCCTACAGAGTATAAACTTTAACGTTTGACTTTCCACAGAGACCCAATAAGAGTTTTCAAATTTTGAAGTATAATAACCTCCACCTGACCTTGCACTGTCAGGTTTGGTGTCAGTGTTAGTTGTTTTGAGACCAAGTCCGTGAACAACGTACATTGATGTGTCAGCTGAAAGTGGTTTCGTTGTTGACTACCCACTTTGTAGCCCTAGTCTTCAGGACTGAAAGTAAGCCTTTCCCACGCCTTGTTGCTGTGGTTGCCACATGTCTGGAGGTCTTTTTTGTGGGCAGCCTCTTTTCTTGCTAGGCGAAATCCAGATGTCTGCTTCCCCAAAACTTACAGTACAAAGGAAGTAAAATGTATAATGAGAGTGTGTCGTTTGGAAATCAGGTTGTCTCTCTTTAGGCAGCATTTTATCTCGGAGAGCTTCATTTTTGTGTGTGCAGAATTTCATCTACAGGCGCCTGTCTCAAGTGGGGGGAAATTTTGTCTTGAGCAGCAGAGGGGTCCAAGCTGGTGTTAGTCCTGCTCTGCTGTTCATTTGACATGCAACTTTTAGTTCTGCTCTGCATGTTCATTTTAATTGACAGGCAACTTTTAGTCCTGCTCTGTGTGTTCATTTCACATGCAACTTTTAGTCCTGCTCTGTGTGTTCATTTCACATGCAACTTTTAGTCCTGCTCTGTGTGTTCATTTCACATGCAACTTTTAGTCCTGCTCTGTGTGTTCATTTGGCATGCAATGTTTAGTCCTGCTCTGCATGTTCATTTGACATGCAACTTTTAGTCCTGCTCTGCATGTTCATTTTAATTGACAGGCAACTTTTAGTCCTGCTCTGCATGTTCATTTGACTTGCAATTTTCCAAAAAGACACCCAACTTGACAGTGCTTTTCAAAAAGACACCCAATTTGATGGCGCTTTCCAAAAGGACACCCAGCTTGACATTGCTTTCCAAAAGGACACCCAACCTGATGGTGCTTTTCAAAAAGACACCCAACTTGACAGTGCATTCCAAAAAGGCACCAAATGTAACAGTACTTTCCAAAAAGACACCAAATGTAACAGTGCTTTCCAAAACGACACCCAACTTGACAGTGCTTTCCAAAAAGACACCCAACTTGACAGTGCTTTCCAAAGAGATACTCTATTTGACAGTGCTTTCCAAAAAGACACCCAACCTGACAGTGCTTTCCAAAAAGACACCCAGCTTGACAGTGTTTTCCAAAAAGACACCAAATGTAACAGTGCTTTCCAAAAGGACACCCAGCTTGACAGTGCTTTCCAAAAAGACACCCAACTTGACAGTGCTTTCCAAAAAGACACCCAACTTGACAGTGCTTTCCAAAAAGATACCCTATTTGACAGTGCTGGAGAATGGCTCTGATCTCTTGTTGTGCACACTGTTAATATGTGTGCAGTTTTGCTTTTGGGTTTATTCTGTATTGTATTTTATTGCCTGCATGCAGTCCAAGTGCTTTTAAAAAACTGACCCTTACGTATTGACTGGTTCTGTTTTGTATATATCATGTACTATGTTTTGACGCTTGTGCAAACTAAGGAGATTTTTTCCCCACCACCATTTGTTGCATGCATGCACGTGTGTATGTGTGTGTGTGTGTGTTGTTGTGGATTAGTCTTGTTATCAGAGTGAGAGCTCTCAAACTTTATATAATGATGTCTTTTGAAGTTCACTCATTCATATGATCAGTTTCAGTGACCTTGACCTATTTCAAAACAACAGCCACAAGGGTCAGGTAAATGTTAAACTGATTTTATTATCTTTGTAAATTATGAGACGCTTCAGTGTAAACTTTGTGACTGCCAAATCAAATACACTCACAAGGTCATGTACATGGCGCTTTTGGTGTCTGCGGTTGTGTTCAAGGGAGATAATTTGTATAGTTTTGAACTCAGAAGTGCCTTGATGTTTGGATTTTCTTCACTTGTACACGTTTTGAACAAAATATTTCAAACTTTGTGGGATGATATGTGCTGTGTGATGATAATTATGTGCTGTTTTAAGCCTTACCTGTTCTTATCAGTTTCTGTCATCTGGGCCTCATTCCAGGGCCACAGTGGCATGAGAAAAGTCCCACAGGAGGTTGATCTCAGCAAAGTCTTGCAAAATCATCTTAAAACCGTGTATAAATACATGCGTTACTTACCTATTACTTACCTTACCTATGACTTACATAGTTGAGATGACACACGCCACACATTCAGTAACTGCAGCATGTCTTCAGGAGATTGGTACATTTCTAGACTTGTGGAAATCTTGTTGAAGTATGATCTCAAACTTTGCATGTGATAAAAAAAAAAAAAACTGTTGAGTTTCACCTGTTCATACTCTTTTGATTGTCTGGACCCATTTTTTTTAAGGATTCATGGATGATCTTGAAAACAGAACAAGAGTGTTCCCCCCCCCCCCCCCCCCCCCTCCACAGGTTTTGAAAGTACATCAGCTAAGTATCTGCACTTCATGTTTAGATGAAGTTTGGACCCAGAACTTTGTAACTCTGATTTACCATGCACAAACCACTTACTTTCTGATCTTTTTTTTATTTAATGATATATGCAGAAAAGAAATATTTACTCTTATGGGGAAATTTAAGTTATCTGTTGGAGATGGATGTTGATCGAGTTGGGGATGGGGGAGGGGGGACTGGTGTGGCTATATTGTAGCCTGGATAAAACTGTACAAGATTTTGCAGGTGCAAATACTGAAACAGGACATTTTGTGTTGTTGCTTGTTTTTCAACTTGTGAGCCACCATGACGGAAATGATACTGATTGTTAACTAGCTGGGTGCGCTGGCTCTCAATCTCACAAGCTGATTGAAATAGTTCAAGATTGAAATGCTGTAGGATGTTTCACGTTCTCTGGCATGCAGGGATAGAATCCCAGAATGATTATCCCATTTCCCTCTGTCTGTATGCACAGGAAAACATCTCTTACCAGCAGGCGTCGCCCTCATAAAACCGCACTAGTTGACTGGGCATAAAACACCAATTTATTTACTTACTTACCAGCAGGCAACTTTTTGGTTTCCTGTCTGAAAATTAATTATTTCTGGTGTTTGCCATTATGCATTTATGTATTAATCTTTCCTTTTTTCCTTTTTTTTCATTTTGCTTCTTGATTCTCTGTTCCTTTTTTTTTTTAATCTGTTTTTCCTTCTTTTTCTTGTAATCAGGAGGAAGAGTAGATGGTACCAGCATGTCCTAGCCTCTGATGCATTAACAATGAAAGTATTGAACACATAACTTTGAAAATTTGTGTTTGATGATTATGTATAATAATATGTGTGTGTGTGTGTGTGTGTGTGTGTGTGTGTGTGTGTGTGCGTGCGTGCATTGATTTGTAGCTGTATGACTTGAGAAAGGATTTGTGTTATGAGAAGGGTTTTAAAATGTGCCTTTGCTTATTACAGAGTTTGGTCATCTGAAGTGACCCTGTGTGGTTGATGTGACCGTAACCCTTTGCTTGCTAAAAGGCTTTGTATTGTTGGAGCAGTTTCCTGTCAAGAAATGTCTTAAAGGAAGGTTGAGCTCACTAAACGTGCTCACTTTTAAATTCATTCGGACAAGATCGTGAAAGTAGAATTTATTGCCTCAGGCTACAAAGCCTCTTAAGAGTAAGACTGAAGCGGGATCCAATACCAAACGTGAACAAACAGTTGAACAAACTGACATGGAAACTATGGCAAGAATTCTCACGGGTGATACTAAAGTCAACATTTTTTTAATGGCAAGAGTGTCACAGTGTCACTCATCGAGAGTCAGTGGTCCCCACAGCTGCAGGTAAAACTGGATCAGGTCTCGCATGATGATCA
>OY757545.1:15026995-15042751 GCA_963584105.1 Alviniconcha strummeri
AGGCCTGCCTGCTAGCAGGTTGCACCCAGACATCATCGCTGGTTTTCTTTTTCGCAGGCAGATCTATAATGGCAAGGGAGGATAGCATCAAAAACAGTAGCAATAGCAACAGTAACATTTTCTGTTATTTATATTATGTATGTACAGACACATTGTGCAATGCATAAGTGGATTTCATCTCACAGCTCGAAGTTCTGCTATACTTATGGCATACAGGCAGAAAAACCTGGTCCGAAATTTTGTTCATCTTATGGTTGCAATAGACGTGTGTGCACATGCATATGCCTTGCATGTTAGCCTTAAAGGACTGCAACTTAAAATGATAAGACAGACCTTTCTCAATTCTTAGTAGACCTATACCAATGCTGCCAATGTACAATTTCCAAACAAATTCTGTTGTTGTTGCTTATTTATACTCGCACTCTGAAACAGAAGTAAACTGAAAAGCAAAAGAAGGCTCGCTTTCAGGCATTTGTAAACATTTCTTGGTACCGGAATCAACTCTGTGAAATTGTTGATATATTTTGATATAGTCAGGGACAGTTGAACATGGACTGTTTTACAAAACGTTCCTTTCTTGAGCACTTAAGTTCAGGTAACTTAAAATGGAAGTGGAAAATCAGCCACTGAAGATGACTTCATCACTACTCTTTGCACACTTTTGTCTCGATTATTAATCCTACATTAACAGTAGCGATGCATAAAATTAAAAAAATATACAAAATACTGGTACATGCATGGGAAACTGAAGCAAGTGGTAATTTGCATTAATAATGATATTAAAATGAAAACTACAGGTTTCCAGTTGAAGTGTCTGCCAGGTTTCATATTACATATCCGATGAGAATTTTTGGCAGGTGTGAATGAGATCAACATATTTGGCGACAGAAAACACACACTGAAGACTCTTATGATGGATGGATTGAGTGTTGTCACTTTTTCCTCATGTCCCTAGACAAGGTATGATAAAAAATAAATAAAAATTTTTTGTAAACAAACACAACATTTTTTCTGTTCTGGCAAGCATATATCTGCAAGCATTCAGAATGTATGGTTTTCTGTGTCAAATCTGTACACAAATATACAGCCACATTTATACTGTACATCATTATGAAGCCAGTCTCATGCACGTGTACATAGTTACAAGGTCAGTCTGACACGGAATTGGTCCCTTGGTCAACCGGCTGATTTTTCCATTTGGTCTTTTATCATAAGACACTGAGCTTTTTCAAGTTTTCTTCTTCTTCTTTTTTTTCTTTTTTTGATTGATAGATACATGTATTGTCAGATTACACAGTATTTCTGTTATGTATATAGAGACACATGTATACTCAAACAGAATTTACACACTGTACAAGCACTTGACTCTTAGTGTCAGAAAGGAAATGGAAGAAGAAACAAGAGAGAAAAGACCTGCATTCAACAACCAACGTATTTTCACTATGTGCATTTCAAATGAGGAGAAATGTAACTGCGGGCACTGTCATTTCATCAATAGGTATTTGCACAAAACTAAAGGCAAATAAAAACATATCAGTTGGTCCATTTTAACAACAAAAATAAGAAAAAAGTGTAAACTTGTCAACCCTGTGACATAAACTGATTAAAAAAAAAAAAAAAAAAAAAATCAGCTTGGAAAATAATCTGATGATCATGACAAAAAACACTGTTTGCATAACTCGAAAATAAACCTGACAATGTTTTCCTAGCAGTGGCATTTGCATAGTGTTTATCTTCAACAAACAAACAAAAAGGATGATTTAATGTCATCATTAACTGGTCAAAATAATTTTCAATCACCAGCATTCAGTCTCTCTTAGTCAAAACAAGTTGTAACATTTGTCCCTCCCTGCCCCACCCCAATGAAAAGCAAGGAAAGAACATCTCCTTTGATAATCACAAGCACACAATGCATTTTGAGTACACCACACCACCTATTTTACCATTTTTCTTATATATTTTGATCAGCACATTAATTTTGTAATATGCAATCTCTCTCTCTCTCTCTCTCTCTCTCTCTCTCTCTCTCTCTCTCTCTCTCTCTCTCTCTCACACACACACACACACACACACACACACACACACACACATGTACACTAAAGAGCAAACTGGCAAGTTTGAACACCAATGATTTGACTTGATGGTGATCATGGTGACGTGACATAATGCAGACTGTCCACCAGTTAACACAGTGCAATATAAAATCATGCTGCACAGTGCACAGTTCCAATGGTTTATCTTCTGCTCACATCCACCCTCTTTGCTTGAGCGCACAGGGAATGCGTGAGATGCCGTAACATATATCACGTCATGGCAATTTCTTTCCCACTGACACTTTTTTGACAGCGCTGGGAATGTGTTTGTGCAACACTCAGCTTTGGTTCCTGGGTGTAGAATAATTGATCCATGTGCTTTGGGCCAGAGGTGCAGAGTATTCTGTGTGTGAAGATTATGTACGTACCAACTGTCAGCCCCAAGCGTCAAACTGAATGAAGCTGGGTCTGTTGTGAGTGCAGCAGCTACGACAAGCTGTCGTCTGTCTAAAAACTACATTTTTACCAAACAACTGGTTAAGTCGGTTTAGGATCACGTGATAAGTTGCCTTGCAAGGCATGCAACTTATCTGAATGTGTGCACAGTGTCAACCTGGTTTGCAAAAAAACAAAACACCACAAAACCGACATCAACAAATGTAAAAACCTGTGAACATGAAATGAATCAAAATTTCTTTCAATGTAGGGAACTGTGGCGCTAATTAAAGTGCAAGGCCCCTTGATATTTAAGTTCTTTTTCCAGGTTTGATTTTCAACTAAGAGCACATCTGGCATGTTGAAAAATGAGGTGGGATGATGAAAAATTGGATAGAATGAGAAACAAAATGCACATCGTAAGATTGATTTCAGCAGTCTTAATGCACATGTCCCATTTCTAGATGTGGAATGACTTGATCACTGTGTTGATTGATTAATAACCAGTCATATGTGATAATCCTCAATGACCACTGGATGGATTGAAGTCATCAAGCAAGCATCCATAACATCCAAGATGGGATTTAATCCAGGGCATCCAACTCAGGGGGGGAATTGTAGAACATCCAATAAGATCCAGAAAGAACAATCTGACGAGTCCAGATCCGAAAATCACACAACTGGGCAATCCTCAGCCAATCCTCATATATCGGCACCTTCAATATCCACGAGGTTCTTCAACATTGAGCGAGCGAAAGCCATCCTGTCGACAATGTCTGGCCGGCAGCCATCTTGGATGATGAGACACATGTTGTAGGTCTTTGCGCAGCGATCCGGGTCAATGAAGGTCACCATGTACTCGCCCTTCACATTGCTCAAGATCAGCTTGGTGTGGTCCTCAAAGAAGTTCACCTGAAACAAATGTGTGCGAAAGATGAGTTCCGAGTCAAAATCATTCACACTATCTTTTGTGTAAAAGTTAGTTTATTCAAGAAATTAACCTACACATGCCTGATTTATACGTATTCATTCAAATATACGTATCATCAACTGAAAGTGAACTTACTTATCCAGGATAAATAAGCATTCTTTTGAACCTTTTGTATGTTTGGATCTTATCCAGGATGATCAAAACTTCAAGGATTTTTGTTTTTCTATTAAAGAGAAACTGAGCTGAGGATGCAAGTTGGCCTCACAATGTAAAAACATGAAAATATTTCCATCTGCAGGCTTTGTTTGGTTGTTGTCACTATTCACTCAAATGAAGTACTTTTTTTTTTCCCCCTTTGAATTTGTGCTACTGAGGGTGAAGCTGTTTTCGCTTGCTCTTTAACAATGGAGAGCAATGGTAATAACAGAAGGATGGCCTGTGAAGTACTTGATGGATCCTTTTGCCACACATTGTGGCCTTGCCTAGACTGCTGGGCACAAAACAGCAAAGCATGTACATGGTGTTTTTGTGACTTTCAAACCCTGAATTTTAACAGGCACAGAAATCAGCCACACACACACACAAAACAACAACAAAACTGCTATGCTATTGACAAAGCCTGTGACGCATCTTCACTTCAGTCACCCTTTAAAATAAAGAAACAAGCAAGACGTCAATGAATAAACCCCAACAATAACAGCTGGATGAGTCCAAACACCAGTGAATATTTTGTTGTTGTTTTGTTTTGTTTTTGAATCAAAGAAAGCTGGGTTTGTTTTCATGAGGCAAGCACCAGTTCCTTCCTCTGGCATCATGCTTCAAGTGGCAACAAGTTGCTGACACAACAGCTCAAGCAAAGTATGTATGCAGTTGTACCCCCTTAGAAGGTGAAGCCCCTACCTGCAAAGTTCCATCGCTGAGGTAGAGAACAATGGCCTTGGTGGTGCGGAACCATTTCTTCAGGTAGAGGCTGGATGACCACGGAGCTTCCATGTACTGAGAGCACTCCAGGTCACCGCCCTGTCCATCACAGTCACACCGCTCATGTAACATCAGCATCTTCTGTCATGAGCACACTGCTCATGTAAAATCTACATGTTCTATCATGACCACACCACTCATGTAAAATCAACATGCTCAATCACAATCACACTGCTCATGTAACATCAGCATCTACAATCACCATTAATGAATCACACCACTCACATAAAATTAACATCTTCAATCACACAAGCTCACATAAAATCAACAGCTTCAATCACAATCACACCACTCACATAAATTCAACATCTTCAATCACAACCACACCACTCACATGAAATCAACATCTTCAACCACAAACACTTGATTCACAACTGCACCGCTCACATAAAATGTACAGCTTCAATCACAAATACACATCACAATCACACAGCTCACATAAACTGCACACCTACAATCACAAATACACATCACAATCACACAGCTCACATAAACTGCACACCTACAATCACAAATACACATCACAATCACACAGCTCACATAAACTGCACACCTACAATCACAAATACACATCACAATCACACAGCTCACATAAACTGCACACCTACAATCACAAATACACATCCATGTATCTGTCAAAGTACTGCAACAGTGTTCTTTACTGACAAACCACCTCAGCAGCCATGCTGTAGTACCTACCTGTATAAGGTGTTCATCCATGTATCTGGCACAGTACTACAACAGTGTTCTTTACTGACAAACCACCTCAGCAGCCATGCTGTAGTACCTACCTGTATAAGGTGTTCATCCATGTATCTGGCACAGTACTACAACAGTGTTCTTTACTGACAAACCACCTCAGCAGCCATGCTGTAGTACCTACCTGTATAAGGTGTTCATCCATGTATCTGGCAAAGTACTGCAACAGTGTGGTCTTGCGGTCCAGTTCCTCAGGGACACAGTCCAGTGTGAATGCTGATAGCTTGCCCGTCAGGTCGTAATACTGAATTGACCTAAATTTACACACAGAACAAAATCAAGAAACTGGCTTTAGTCAAAGGTGTCAATCAGCATGCTGAAACAACACCCCCACCCCACCCCCAAAGGTATCAATTAACATGCTCAAACAACTCTCCCCCCCCCCCCCCCAACCCCAATCAAGAAACTGGTTTTGTCAAAGGTGTCAATTAACTTGTTAAACCCCCCACCCCCAATCAGGAAACTGGTTTTATCAAAGGTGTCAATTAACATGTTCTTGAAACTAACCTTCCCCCCACCCCCCTCCCAATCAGGAAACTGATGTTCTTGAAACTAACCTTCCCCCCACCCCCCTCCCAATCAGGAAACTGGTTTTGTCAAAGGTGTCAATTAACCTGCAAAAACAATTCTCCTGCAGGGACTGCAACCCAATACATTTGGATCACAAGTCTGGCACTCCATCACTGAGCTGTCCCTGCTGCCCTACTTTCACCCTTCACTATCAACTCTGCTTGTACCCTTCACTATCAGCCCTACTTGTACCCTTCATTATTAGCCCTATTTGCACCCTTCACTATCAGCCCTACTTGTACCCTTCACTATCAGCCCTACTTGTACCCTTCACTATTAGCACTACTTGTACCCTTCACTATTAGCCCTGCTTGTACCCTTCACTATTAGCCCTATTTGCACCCTTCACTATCAGCCCCACTTCCACCCTTCACTATCAGGCCTACTTGCACCCTTCTCTATTAGCCCTACTTGTACCCTTCACTTTCAGCCCTGTTTGGACCCTTCACTATCAGCCCTACTTGTACCCTTCACTTTCAGCCCTACTTGTACCCTTCACTATCAGCCCTGCTTGTACCTTTCACTATCAGCCCTGCTTGTACCCTTCACTATCAGCCCTACTTGTACCCTTCACTATCAGCTCTGCTTGTACCTTTCACTATCAACCTTGCATGTACCCTTCACTATCAGCCCTACTTGTACCCTTCACTATTAACCTTGCTTGTACCCTTCACTATTAACCCTACTTGCATCCTTCACTATCAGCCCTACTTGTACCCTTCCCTATCAGCCCTGCTTGTTCCCTTCACTAGCAGCCCTGTTTGTTCCCTTCCCTATCAGCCCTGCTTGTTCCCTTCACTATCAGCCCTACTTGTACCCTTCCCTATCAGCCCTACTTGTTCCCTTCACTATCAGCCCTACTTGTTCCCTTCCCTATCAGCCCTACTTGTTCCCTTCCCTATCAGCCCTACTTGTTCCCTTCACTATCAGCCCTACTTGTACCCTTCCCTATCAGCCCTGCTTGTTCCCTTCACTAGCAGCCCTACTTGTACCCTTCACTAGCAGCCCTACTTGTACCCTTCACTAGCAGCCCTACTTGTTCCCTTCACTAGCAGCCCTGTTTGTTCCCTTCACTAGCAGCCCTACTTGTTCCCTTCACTATCAGCCCTACTTGTTCCCTTCACTATCAGCCCTACTTGTTCCCTTCCCTATCAGCCCTACTTGTTCCCTTCACTATCAGCCCTACTTGTTCCCTTCACTATCAGCCCTACTTGTTCCCTTCACTATCAGCCCTACTTGTTCCCTTCACTATCAGCCCTACTTGTTCCCTTCACTATCAGCAGTCTCCCTCCAGGCATGCTATGTGAAGTAAACCCACAACTGGATGCTAACCACTTTTAGAGTTTTACAAATATCCATCACCACCATACTCCTGAGGTGACACTGCGCAGTTATTGTGATAATGAAATCCAAGAACTGACTAACAGTCCCGAGATAAAATTAAGGACATCACAGTATTGTCCCTAATATGTCAGCCCAACATCTGCAGACACTGAGCCCCATTCGCGCCACCTCACCATACAAAGCAGCAAATACAGGTTATCTCCCTTCATTACTGTAGCAACCCAGGTTCTTCGGAAGCTGTTTAGCTCTTGATTTTAACATCCTGTCAACAGCATAGGGTTACCGACCTCAGGAGAAACTGGTTCTTGGTCTCATATGCCATCACTGGTCAATGTCTATCGCCACTGTTGTGGATGATATGTTGGTAACCTGTCCACGTGTCTATTGCAGAAAGCAACACAGAACAGAAACAGACTTTTTCACTTGTGGAGAATGACGCGATGCAGTGGGCAGCAACTATAGTGACTGACCTTCCTTCAGGAGACATGAGTATTCTGGAGGTGTCGTTGAAGAGCACACCCATGGCATCGTTGGACAGCATGAAGCCGAAGCCATACTTGTTGGAGTAGTCCACCCACTTGGTCACCCACACGATGTTGCTGTCAGCCAGCGCCGGGGGGTTCTGGCTGCAGTCTGGGCAATCAAACAGCATGAATCAGTTCACCTCATGATGGTGCTAGAGGACTTGGAGGAAAATACACGCACACACACACATGCACACACACACACACTCCACCTTCTCTCTCTCTCTCTCTCTCAGAAATTTCCACAATGCTGACTTTGCAACATTCAAACATTAGCATGCTGAAACAAAACCCGGCAAACTTGAAGAGAAAATGAACTAAGAACAAACTCAGTGCCACCACCGACAAAAACACACGATCTAATAATTTTTGATTGAGTGTTGCTTTACGTCCACAGAACCGTAGGCTTATTAGGGACGGAAGCCCAGGACGGCCACCTCGACTTTCACGCAGCTTCTGAGCTCTGAATCTAATCACCTGGATAAGGGATATTTGACCAGCCTGCTCCATCATGAGCCACTGACTGTGGTGGTGGTGGTGGTGGTGGGGTGTGCTCACCTTTTGGCATGTGTTCCAGACAAGTTGAGAGCACGTCCAGCAACATGGCAGCCGATCGGGGCTTAGGGGATGGTTCTGAAATTAAACATGTCACAATGACCACCATGAAAATGGATCTGAGTCACTCTTTTCTTCTTCATTATTTTGTGTCTGTTTTTTGTTTGTTTGTTTACGGGCAAATGCAAACCTGGTAAACGTTTTATCATACAAGTAGAGTCCAGAGTGTACCAAATATATAAGGTTCTACCTGAAACATTCTTTCCGCTTCTTTCACAGAAGTTCATATTCCCCTTCCTTCTTGAGTCTAAGTACACAGTACACTGAATGTACAAGGCTCTACCTCAAACATTCTTTCCCCTTCTTTCACAGAAGTTCATATTCCCCTTCTTTCTTGAGCCTAAGTACACAGTACATTCAATGTACAAGGTTTCACCTGAAACATACTTCTTCCTTCTTTCACAGAAATTCATATTCCCCTTCCTTCTTGAATGTAAAAGTACACAGTACATTCAATGTACAAGGTTTCACCTGAAACATACTTCTTCCTTCTTTCACAGAAGTTCATATTCCACTTCCTTCTTAGTGCTTTCAATTTCTTCAGCCCAGCTGTCAACTTTGTATATAAAAAAACAACAACATAGAAAATGGAAGGGGTATACAATTCCAGGTCAGCCCTCATTCCTCCTTGATCACCTTTGCTAAGATTCCATTCCCTGCACTCATGGTGCCCATGCTGCTTTTTTGTTGTTGTTTTTAACTCATTTTCCCCCTGTTTCACTCATTATTTTTTAAGCATAAGAAAGCGAGGCACTAGGGTAAAGTGTCTAGACATGTTTTTCTCTCTGTTCATTTTTCAGTTCAGGAGTAGCTTCCTTGGTTTACACACCTGCTTTTTGTTTTGTTTTTGCTCATTTTTTTCTTTTCACTCATTATTTTAAACATAGCAAGGTGACACACTTGAGTTAAATATTTTTTGATGCATTATTTTCTCTGCTCATTTTTCAGTTCAGGAGCAGCTTCCTTGGCTAACACACACCTCTCTGTGGTGGGGAGTCTGATCGGTCAGCGGCCCTCTCTGAGGCCACCTCCTTGGCCACGGCCTTGATGTTGGGGCCATGACCTTGGCTTTCCGTCACTGGAGACTGGCGTGGTGACCGCTTCTCAATGGCCTACATGAACAAAGTTGCACAATCTGTCAAGACCATGGAGACAAAAAGCTTCTCCCGCCCACCAAACATTTCACACTCAAACACCCAATATTCTGAACTAATTTTTGGCTAACTTTTGGCAGCTATTTATCAAAACTAAAGTGTGAGGGTTGGGGGGGGGGGGTGGTTGGCTTAATCTTTTTTTCATCAAAAATCTTAAACAGGATGTATGTCTGGTGGCGTTTATGTACCTTGTATTTACATGCCTGCCTGGTGAGTTACTGTAGACGACTAAGGTCTTGTTGTTATACTTGTGTTATGTATTTCAAGCGCTAATTAACTCCCTTGTGTGTTGATTCTTTTTCTCTTTTTTCTCATCAGTTTCATAGATCAACAAAGGGAGTTAATCAGTGCTTGAAAGACGTCACACATACGCAACAACAAAGACCTGAATCACCTGCAGTAACACTCACCTTGGCATACAAGTGAATATAGGATACATTAACTCCACCAAAGGTCAACCAGTCTGACAGATGTTACTGAATTCTCTTTACAAATAACTAATCCCTGATGACACGTACATCAGTTTGACAGATCAGATGTTACTGAATTCTCATGACAAATAACCATAATCCCTAATGGCAGTCAAACTAAGAGAAGTTCACTCATCCTGCACCAGGTCGGAGGATGATGACCCACCTCCAACTCTTTTTCCTCCAGCAGATTCTCTGAGCGGGAGTTGAGCTGCATCCGACTCAGAGCATTTCCCAGCTGCCCCATAGGGTCTGAGCGCGACTCGTTTGGAAAGGCGTACGACATGGGCCTGCAAATACAAGACACAGATTTTTGTTTATTGTTGCACTTTAAGCAAGGGGGTTGCAAACAATTTTTAGAACTTGCTCACAGCAAATGCGGCGTCTTGAAAAGAAAAAAATGCGTCCAACCAAACATGATGCTAAACACACAGACAGCATTTTTTTTTTTAAAGAGCAATCCTGTTCTGATCTCACTGAAATTCTGCCTCTCATGCCCACTGCAACATTCTGTGCATACTTGATGGATAACAGCGCTACTTTTGGCACCCTCATGCTTGGGACCCTCCATGGCAATCACCATTTCTCTCCAGTGCTTGGTTAGATCTCAGACTTTCACTGGTATTTGCAGATTCCTTGCTGGTTTGTTTACCTTCTTGAGCAGGCAGCCTACTGTCAGCCGGCTGAACTGGTTTAGTACTTACTGTAACCACCACTGAGGGGGAAAAAAAGTCCTTTTTCTTTTCTTTTTCTGTGTGTCTTCATGACATTATGCTAAGCAGTGAAATGTGATTAGTCCTGCATGCAAATGAATGGCGGGAAACTAGTGATGCAGCAGGAAACTGATGTAGGCAGAGAACTGCCATGGACCTTGTTCCATGTCACCCACCCTGGCAAAGAACTTTACCGCTTCCACAGGAAGTGTCTGAGAGCAAAGAACTTTATTCAGGAAGAGTTTGAAAGCAAAAGACTTTACTGCTTCCACAGGAAGAGTCTGAGAGCAAAGAACATTACTCAGGAAGAGCTTGAGAGCAAACAACGTTGCTGCTTCCACAGGAAGAGCTTGAGAGCAAAGAACTTTACTGCTTCCGCAGGAAGAGCTTGAGAGCAAAGAACGTTACTGCTTCCATAGGAAGAGCTTGAGAGCAAAGAACTTTACTGCTTCCATAGGAAGAGCTTGAGAGCAAAGAACTTTACTGCTTCCATAAAAGTGAAGAACCTGCCCTACTCAGCCACCGCTCAAGATACAAAGACCTGTTCGAAAGCACACTGAAGGGCACTTTGAAGTACTCTGCACAGCAATACAGAAGCAAGCTGCACCTGTACATGAGCGCACCCTCCACCCAGACAAAGTGACAGGACACAGACACTACCCTTGCATGGTTAGACAGTAACTTGATATTTTAGCGCCCAGTCAACCCAGAAGGTTGTGCCATATGCTATGCTAAATTCTCTTCAGAAACCAACAGTTTATTAACAAACAGCAGCACCACCACCAACAACAACAACAACACTAGATACAGCAGAATATCCTGAAAGCAAAGCCAATGCAAAAAAAAAAAAAAAAAAAGAGAGAGAGAGAGAGAGAGAGAGAGAGAGAGAGAGAGAGAGAGAGAGAGAGAGAGAGAAAAGAAAGCAAGAAGAAATGAAACTTGTGTCTTCTCAGCAGAAACTTGTAGCAACAAATATAAACACAGCAGAATCCTGGAACAACAAAATTCCTTCTTCTTCTTCAAGAAAGTTGTTTTTAGAACTGAAAAACACAAGGTGAATCCTACAGTGTATAGGGACTTCACAGTCACTTTGTGTTAAGCAAATATTCCTCTGAAGGAAGCTCTTTATACACAAGTTTCACTGCATGCTTACGTGCAGTAGGGGCCTATTCACAGCTCATTTTCCTTTAGAGAGATCATCTTTCGGAGTTCCCATTACATGGTTTCACAAGTAGCCCAGCTCATGATGTATAAAAATAGTTACCAAGAACCCAGCAAGGGCATGCAGCAAGCACACAGAGCTACAGCTCCAACCATGCAGAGCTACAACTCTAACCACACACAGCTACAACTCCAACCACACAGAGATACAACTCCAACCACACACAGCTACAACTCCAACCACACACAGCTACAACTCCAACCACACAGAGAGCTACAATTTCAACCACACACACAGCTACAACTCCAACCACACACACCTACAACTCCAACCTCACACACACAGCTACAACTCCAACCACACACAGCTACAACTCCAACCTCTCACACACAGCTACAACTCCAACCACACACAGCTACAACTCCAACCTCTCACACACAGCTACAACTCCAACCACACACAGCTACAACTCCAACCACACACACAGCTACAACTCCAACCACACACAGCTACAACTCCAACCACACACAGCTACAACTCCAACCTCTCACACACAGCTACAACTCCAACCACACACAGCTACAACTCCAACCACACACAGCTACAACTCCAACCACACACAGCTACAACTCCAACCACACACAGCTACAACTCCAACCTCACACACACAGCTACAACTCCAACCACACACAGCTACAACTCCAGCCTCACACACACAGCTACAACTCTAACCACACACAGCTACAACTCCAACCTCACACACACAGCTACAACTCCAACCTCACACACACAGCTACAACTCCAACCACACACAGCTACAGCTCCAACCTCACACACACAGCTACAACTCCAACCACACACAACTACAACTCCAACCACACACAGCTACAACTCCAACCTCACACACACAGCTACAACTCCAACCACACACAGCTACAACTCCAACCTCACACACACAGCTACAACTCCAACCACACACAGCTACAACTCCAACCTCACACACACAGCTACAACTCCAACCACACACAGCTACAACTCCAACCTCACACACACAGCTACAACTCCAACCACACACAGCTACAACTCCAACCACACACACACAGCTACAACTCCAACCAAAGGCCAGACACTGAATACTTCAACTTCTGCCACTCAGAACTGTCAGAGCAAGAATGACATATATGGTCACCTCCAAAAAAAATCGTGCATTTACACTTACTTCATGCCAGGTCAAAATGCTATGTAAAAAAAAAAAAAAAAAAAATCTGGCTCACAGTGCCACACACAACAGAAAACTGAAATCCAGATGCTGGCACTGCAATACTCCACAAAAGGGATGACTGAACAACATGCTGATTCTGCATACTGTAGCAAATAGCCAGGAAGGTGCCTAGGGTAAAAAGCCAGGAAGGTGGGCAGGGTGAAAAAACCCAGGAAGGTGGACAGGTGAAAGAGCCAGGAAGGGGGATGAGATGAAAAAAGCCAGGAAGGTGGACAGGGGAAAAAAAGCCATGAAGGCGGACAGGTGAAAGAGCCAGGAAGGTGGATGGAGTGAAAAGAGCCAGGAAGGCGGACAGGTGAAAGAGCCAGGAAGGTGGATGGAGTGAAAAGAGCCAGGAAGGCGGACAGGTGAAAGAGCCAGGAAGGTGGATGGAGTGAAAAGAGCCAGGAAGGCGGACAGGGTAAAAACAGCCAGGAAGGTGGACAGGGTGAAAAAAGCCCAGAAGATGGACAGGTGAAAACAGTTAGCCGCTGACCTGCTGCTGCCCTTGTACTGGGCGGGGAACTTAGGCATGGAGGTACAGCAGGAGGGGGACAGCGTGCGAGGCATGAAGCCGCAGGTGAAGTACTCGTCCTCCATGATCTCTCGCAGACCCGGCCGCTGCTGGGGGTTGGAGTTCAGGCACTTGCGGATGAGGCAGTTGGCCGCCCCGGAGATGTGGGACGGAATCTTGTAGGAGTTTTCGGTGATCCTCAGGTATGTCTCTTTCAGGGTGGTCGTCTCAAATGGGGGTCGGCCAATCAGCAAGGCGTACCTGTGTTCAGAGCATCACTGTTTTAAACCTGGAGAGACAGACATACACAGACACTGACAGAGAAAGACACAGAGAGAGGGAGAGAGACAGAGACAGAGACAGAGACAGAGTGACAGAGAGGGAGATACAGACAGACAGAGAAGCAGGGTCTCAGGAATCAACATTACTGTGTGGTTTAATAAGACACTGAAATGCACATTACAGTATATTACTGGCCAAAAAATATATCAGAACTTTTTTTTTAATAGTGTGAAGTGAAGACCTGACCAGAACAATCTCTTTTCAGCTAATGTTAATCACATTCATCAAACATCACCATCACCACCACCACCACTATGATGATCTTGGACTTACATAATGCAGCCCACAGCCCAGATGTCTGCCTCAAAACTGTGACCCTTCTTCTGTAGCACTTCTGGAGCAATGTAATTGGGGGTTCCACACACCGTCCTGTCACAAAAAAATGACATACAAACTTGTCATTTTCAAAGGGATTTGTGAGAGGGACAGGGGGAAAAACAAGAGGCAGAAAATGGGGAAGGGTGATGGAAGGTGGGGGTGGGGGGGGGGGGAGGTGGAGGTAAGTAGAAGTTAATCAACCTGAAAAAGGGGTTTCTTTCATTCAAAAATGCATGCAGAATGTCATCCATCCTGTATATTCAGCTGCCAATTCACCTAGACACTGCCCCCCGCCCCAACCCATTACACGACACACACATACTATATGAATAATGAAATAAACAAGCAATCCAAATGAAAGTGCTGTGGTCACTGTCTGTGCAGGCAAGATTATTTCAAAATGTGTCCACCACTTTCCTACTCAATCAACTTACATCACTCCTCCCCACCCCACCCCAGCTGACTCACACCTTTCTCACCACCTCAGCCCAATTCACATCTTTCTCTCCGCCTCACCCAACAACTATTTTTCTCACCTTCAATCAGCTCACATCTTTCTCATCCACCTCAGCAAACTTGCATCCTTTTCTCTCCCTAACTAACCAGCTAACATCTTTCTCTCCCTTTCAAATCACTTCTCCCCCCCCCCCCCCCAACACATCTTTCTCTTCCCCTCAAATCACTTCTCTACCCCCCTCCCCCTGTCAACTCACATCTTTCTCTCCCCCTCAATTCACTTCTCTCTCACCCCCCACCCCCACCTCACCCCCTCAGTCAACTCACATAGTTTTCCTCTCCCCCTCAATTCACTTCTCTCCCACCCCACCCCGCTCCCCCCACCCCCCTCAGTCAACTCACATCTTTCTCTCCCCCTCAATTCACTTCTCTCCCCCAACCCCCATACCCTCACCCCCACCTCCCTATCCCAGTCAACTCACATCTTTCTCTCCCCCTCAATTCACTTCTTCCCCACCCCCCCACCCCCCCCTCACCCCCCTACCTCCCCTCCTGGGTCAACTCACATCTTTCTCTCCCCCTCGAAGTCGACCCTGGTGGCGAGGCCGAAGTCGGCCAGCTTGAGGTCCATGTTCTCGTTGAGAAGCATGTTGCCCAGCTTGAGGTCCCGGTGGATGATGCGCTTGGAGTGCACGTACTGCACGCCCTCCACCAGCTGCTGCATGTAGTAGCGCACTTCCGGCTCCGTCAGGCATTTCCGGTGCTTCAGCACGTGCACCAGCGACTGCAACATGGCAAAGAAGCCCCTTGAGGTGGAAGCTGTTGCTACTGTTGGGTTTGACAGGGTGAAGTTGCTGGACTGTTGGGTTTGACACAGTCAAGTTGCTGCGACTGTTGGGTTTGACAGGGTGAAGTTGCTGGACTGTTGGGTTTGACACAGTCAAGTTGCTGCGACTGTTGGGTTTGAGAGGGTGAAGTTGCTGGACTGTTGGGTTTGACAGGGTGAAGTTGCTGGACTGTTGGGTTTGACAGGGTGAAGTTGCTGGACTGTTGGGTTTGACACAGTCAAGCTGCTGGACTGTTGGGTTTGACACGGTGAAGTTGCTGGACTGTTGGGTTTGACAGGGTGAAGTTGCTGGACTGTTGGGTTTGACACAGTCAAGCTGCTGGACTG
>OY757545.1:15042951-15045451 GCA_963584105.1 Alviniconcha strummeri
GTTCAGTTCAGTTCAAGACGGTATCTATGCGCTCGGAAAGGCCCACAGGCGGTCCACCCAGTCTCTCAGAGGTTTCTATGTGTTGCCTTGGCGTTTCCATGGTGTTGCCTTAGAAACAGTTCTTAAGGTTCACCTGATTGGCGCTGGCCAGTTTCTCGCCCATTCAAAGAAGATCGTCGAACGTACGCCACCTCCCCTCAGCTGTACGCTGCTTGTATACTTTAGGAGGCTGTACCGCTGGTGGGGTTTACGTACCTTGCATCTGCTCGCATGCCAGGCGAGAGTTACCGAAGGCGACTCAGGTCTTTGTTGTTGAGTTTGTGTGTCGTCTCAGTTTTTCCTCGGAGCGCTAATTAACTCCCTTTTGTTTTGTATACTTTATGCTTTATTTGTATACTTTATGCTTTATTTCCCCCCCCCCCCCCCAATTTCGGAGATATGGGATGTTTTTCCACGGGAAAATCGGACCGTTTAACCAGGGAAAGCCAGCAGCCACAGAGTCGAGCCAACCAGCTTACTGACTACATGTAGTTCCCTACGTCGGAGTCTTTTCGGCTACAGGAAGGCCCCGGCAACTTTTTCAACTTGGAAGGAGGGGGAGGGACTTTGTGAAGGGGGAGGGGCGGGGGGGGGGGGGGCTGCCGTGTGTTCTTTTCACGTGAACACATTTGCAAACTCACTGAACCTCGGGTTTTCGTCTCCTCAGAAGAGCTAGATGCTGAGTCCACCATCGTGAGACCAAGGAGTGTGAGGAAAGAGAGCTGAGAGCTCTAAGAGAGAGAGAGAGAGGGGGGGAGAGAGAGAGGAGTTACTGTCCTGCACCGGGATTTGAACCTGCAACCTTCCATATCTCGAGTCCAGTGTCTAAACCACCCGGCCACGTCGCCTCCTTAATAACAGATCCAAAATAAACAAAAAATAAACACAAAACAAAAACAACAACAACAACAACAAACAAACAAACAAACAACAACAAAATCTCGCCTGTGAAGTATTAATTAACTCTAACCTGACAAATGTGTTGCTCGCGTCTAACAGACACAAAGGAACAATGCCACTATGAGCACAGCTGTGGCAGCTGTCAACCACGTTTTCTGTCTCTCAGTGATATTCCCGTCATCGGCGTTTGCATGCAAATCCGCACACCAATGTTTAGGAGGCCCCGACACAGAAGCTCCACGTGTAGTAATCGATGAAAGCAGGACGTACATACACATATACGACCTGAGCACCAGCGTCATGCAGCCTGATCACTGAGGGATCATTATCACTGAGTTTGGGAAACCTGCGGGTTGTTTGTTTTCAGAAACTGAAAGGGACACGCTCCAGTTTGTCACGCTAAATTAACGCGTTTCAGTTGGTCATAATATTCTGTGCCCTTCGTTTATAATGAAATTCTAGGCTATTCGTGTGTGTGTGTGTGTGTGTGTGTGTGTGTGTGTGTGTGTGTGTGTGTGTGTGTGTGTGTGTCCGTGTGTGTGTGTGTGTGTGTGTGTGTGTGTGTGTGTGTGTGTGTGTGTGTGTGTGTGTGTGTGTGTGTGTGTGTGTGTGATGTTTTGTTTTGTTGTTGTTGTTTGTTTTGTTTGTTTGTTTGTTTCTGGGGGTGTAGGGCAATGGAAAGTAAGGCCAATACAACTCCGACCTTCCATATGTTTGGTGCAGTCAGCGTACAGTGCTTTGTTGGTTTGCTTATTGTTTATTTTCTTTTTTTTCCCGCTTGCGCGGAAAGATGTTAATTAAATATAATTATTGCTTCTGTTTTTCGGTTTTTGCGTGGAAAACATGAATCAGTTATAATCAACGACAGTGATGTTCTGGACACGTCAAATCAGTTGCACGTGACAGTATGTTATTGGCCGACTTCCTCCTACGTCACAGATAATTATGCTCTCTCTCTCTGTAGGTCTCTGTCTTTCTCTGTCTGTCTGTTTGTGTCTGTCTCTGTCTCTGTCTCTGTCTGTCTGTCTGTCTCTGCCTCTCTGTGTGTCGGTGTGTCTGTCTGTCCCTGTCTCTCTCTGCCTCTCTGTGTGTCTGTGTGTCTGTCTCCCTCCCTCTCTCCCTCTGTCTGTCTGACTCTCTGTTTCTGTCTTTGTCTCTGTCTGTCTGTCCGTCTGTCTCTGCCCCCCCCCCCCCCCCACCCACCCCTTCTCTCAGGGGATACACAGGCCCCTAACAGGCTACATAATTTATTTTCTTTGCCACGTTTCCATCTCGTTGCTGTATACATGGATAGCGTTATCGCTGTTTGTCAGTCATTGTTGTATGTTATCTATAATGTTGATCTTCAGTCTTTTGGGATTTGTTGTTGCTGTTGTTGTTTGCTTTCCGTAACAAGTATCGATACTCAATATCGATATTCAGTATCGACACACAGGCGACTTTAGCACAAATTCAAAACTAATTTAACTTCCCTTTTACAGGAGAAAGAAAGGACGAACGTGGTGGCTTCAGTCTTTTCTGGCCGGTCCGGCAGTTCAGTTGTGTGTTTTTCTGTACGCAA
>OY757545.1:15050451-15060076 GCA_963584105.1 Alviniconcha strummeri
TCGAGACATGGCCGTCCTGGGCTCCCCGTCCCTAAGAGTTAATAAGGTCTCGTACTTCATGGGTTAATGCCCTCAGATTTACGGCTGTTTTATTACGGAAAATATATCCCTCGTGTCATCTGTCTTATTATGGACAATATCAGTTTCACCAGTCGACTGTGGTTATAAGGTGGAGGACGTGAACTAATTGAACGAGCTAAAAGTTGGGTGTCCGCGGCATGCACAGCGCTCAGGTGTGCTGACGACACAGGCCTACACGCAGGCGGCACACAACACCAGTCCAGACGCGACATACACATACGCACACGCACACACACGGCAGTGCGACACCGTACGACGAGGACGCAGGTAGGCCGCTAAAAACTTTTGCTCCACAGGTGTCGGAGGAGGAACTGTTATAATTAGTGGGCTTTTGCTTCGCTGTGTCAGTCGGGCACGGAGCAGTCATCTGTCTGTAGCGAGTGCCGTGTCTGTCGTCTGCCCGGTGTGGACAGACTATCGCCAAAATTAGTCCGCCCAGACGTGAGGTGGGTGTGCAGCAATTTGTTAGGTTGTGCCAACCAGGTCGGGGCTTGAGCGACACAGGGGAACGTTTGTCGCACTGGGCTACTTACTACAGTTCTGTGCTCGCCGAAGAGCGGTAGGTGTGTTGGGATTTCCGTAACTTTCTTCTCCACAGTTTGTCACTCTTCCCTGTCTTAGGAGTATACCCACAACCGTGATTTTCCTGTTAACAATGCGGATTTTATGTGTGTCAGTGCTTTTGGTACCTCCAGCCGCGGGCTGAATATTGAGGTGCTTGTCGAAAGGCAGGCACGGGACTGTCTGACTATGGTAACCTGCACAGGGCTCTCGGCAGCGCTCGTGCCGTGTGCACACGAAGGCGAGTTGGGTCCAGTTTGTTTGCACTTCGGCAGTGTCTTCTCCATGTCATGTCAGCCTAGTCTCAAATATCGATGGTTAGTGTCCCGACGGCGGTTATCGATTTGTTGATTATAAATGGGATGTTTCTGTGGTCGGGACCGCGTCCTTTTCCTAGTGTGTAGCAGTAACTGTCGAATATGTGGTGTGCGACGCGTTCCTGTCGAATCTCTCTGCATCGCCTCACGTGTTTGTTTTTACTCGTTTTTGCTTCGTCCCCCCCCCCCCCCCTCACTCCCCCCCCCCCCCCTTCTGTTCCTCGGTGGCTTCTTACTTTAGTAGCAGTGCATCGTGCTGAGCTGTTCAGAGCTCAGGAGCAGTGTTTCAGTGAAAGTTCTGGGCTCCTCATTGTTGTTAAAATGTTGCTTTACGTCCGCAGAAACCGTAGATTTATTGGGGACAGGAGCCCAGGACGTCCCTTAATTATGTTACACAGTCCCCACCAGAATGATCAGATCTGCATTCAGACGGGCAGCGATGAAAGCCAACTTGACCTTTCATCATTTGCGGGAGGGCACCGTGACAAAGCGCTGTCTGTCACTGCCAGGCATATAAAGTAGACCTTTTGAAGAGAGGAGAGCGAGGGGGGCGGGGATAGCTCAGTGGTTAGAGCACCGGACTCGTGATTGAAAGGTCGCGGGTTCGAATCCCTGCTGGAACGGCGGAAGAATTTTCTTCTCCAGGGTCGACTTTCTGTGCTGACTTTTATTTCGGTATCCGTTCCACCCCCGTGTTACCACAGAAGCACGTAAAAAATCCCGGTCATTCTGCCAAAAAGTGCAGGTGGCAGGTTACAGCTAAACACGCATACACCTTACGTATGTGGATTTTATTGAACCGTGCTTCGGCATTGGTCACAACTTGTCCCTAATATGTCAAATGACATCTGAGGACATTAAGCATCAACTCATCATCATCATCATCAGAGGAGAGCGGGGATAGCTCAGTGGTTAGAGCGCCGGACTCGTGATTGAAAGGTCGCGGGTTCGAATCCCTGCTGGAACGGCGGGAGAATTTTCTTCTCCAGGGTCGACTTTCTGTGCTGACTCTTATTTCGGTATCCGTTCCACCCCCGTGTTACCACAGTAGCACGTAAAAAATCCCGGTCATTCTGCCAAAAGTGCAGGTGGCAGGTTACAGCTAAACACGCATACACCTTACGTATGTGGATTTTAATGAACCGTGCTTCGGCATTGGTCACAACTTGTCCCTAATATGTCAAATGACATCTGAGGACATTAAGCATCAACTCATCAGAGAGGAGAGGGGAGGGGGGCGGGGATAGCTCAGTGGTTAGAGCGCCGGACTCGTGATTGAAAGGTCGCGGGTTCGAATCCCTGCTGGCTCTCGTCGCTGCCCATCTTAGTGCAGAAGTCATTCTGGTGGTGACAGGATAGGTATATAATCAATAGGTACATAATCTCCCTCTCCCCACACCACCATACCTCCTTCCCCCCTTCTCCTCGTCCCTAATAAGCCTTGTGGTTTGTGTGGACGTTAAGCACCATGTGTACTTACTAGAGAGGAGATACCATAGTTCAGGAGCTGAGTGAGAGTCGAGGTGGCCGTCCTGGGCTTTCCATCCTAACGAGCCTTATGGCTTCCGTGAACCCTGCTCATGCATTGGTCTCAGCTTGTCGCTAATATGTAAACCGACATCCGAGGTCATTAAGCAACACAGGAAAGAAGAAGAGGAGAGATGGAGTTCAGGAGCTGTGTGGAAGTCGAGGTGGCCGTCCTGGGCTTTCCGTCCTGATGAGCCTTACGGTTTCTGTGGACGTAAAGCAACATTGAACCATGCTTCGGCACTGGTCACAGTTTGTCCCTCATATGTCAGCCGACATCCGAGGACATGAAGCTGTACATAACCAGAAGAACCATAGGCGCTGGGGGGTGGGGGGTGGTTGGAAGTCAACCGACCTCACCCGCTCAAGCCACTGGCTTCAAACCTTACCGCTAGGCCAAACCGACTCGCTTGTTCGTTGGGACTGGGGTCACAGACCTTAAACTGTAGGTCTTCGGGGTGGGGGGTGGGGAGGGGGATTATTTACGAACCTTTACCACAGACCTGCTGTTGTAGTTCGCGACGGGGGAAATGCTGTTTTGAAGATGTGGGTATCCGTCGTTAGGGACTCTTTAAAAAAAAAAAAAAAATCACCTTTGTTCATCATTTTGTGCTGGCTCAGCGGCGCCCTATTTGTTGTTGTGTTTCGTGGTTGAACACTCCAGGGGTCACCCGGTATATGCAGTCGTACATTGACTAATGCATTCCATGGGGTGGAAGTGGGGTGTGGACACTCTGTGTGTGTGTGTGTGTGTGTGTGTGTGTGTGTGTGTGTGTGTGTGTGTGTGTGTGTGTGTGTGTGTGTGTGTGAGAGAGAGAGAGAGAGAGAGAGAGAGAGAGAGAGAGAGAGAGAGAGAGAGCTGTCAGTTTTTGTTGGCCCGGCAATATGGGCAGCCACACGCCGCCTTCGGAGGATGTATCTCGATTTCTAGAAGGTGGCATCCTTGTTACGCGAGGAGCTTATCATGGCTGAAGACAATCCCCACATAACCAAGCAGCGCCTAACAACGTTTTAATATAGCTTTGGTTTTCTCGCTGGTGTCAGTGCGTTATGACCACAGAGCTGGAATGTGACGCAGCCCAAGCCTTGGTGTTCTCGCTGGTGTCTGTGTTGTGACACAGCCCAAGCCTTGGTCTTCTCGCTGGTGTCAGTGTTTTGTGACCACTGAGCTAGAATGTGACGCAGCCCAGACCTTGGTGTTCTCGCTGGTGTCTGTGTGTTAATTGTGACACAGCCCAAGCCTTAGTGTTCTCGCTGGTGTCAATGTGTTGTGACTACTCATGAGCTGGAATGTGACACAGCCCAAGCCTTAGTGTTCTCGCTGGTGTCAGTGTGTTGTGACCACGGAGCTGGAATGTGACGCAGCCCAAACCTTGGTGTTCTCGCTGGTGTCTGAGTGTTGTGACACAGCCCAAGCCTTGGTGTTCTCGCTGGTGTCAGTGTTGCGACGCAGCCCAAAGCTTGGTCTTGCTGTGGTCATTGTGTTGTGACGCAGCCCAAGCCTTGGTGTTATTGCTGGTGTCAGTGTGTTCTGACGCGGCCCAAGCCTTGGCGGTGTTCTTGCTGGTGTCAGTGTGTTCTGACGCGGCCCAAGCCTTGGCGGTGTTCTCGCTGGTGTCAGTGTTGTGACGCAGCGCAAGCCTTGGTGTTCTCGCTGGTGTCAGTGTGTTGTGACGCGGCCCAAGCCTTGGCGGTGTTCTCGCTGGTGTCAGTGTTGTGACGCAGCGCAAGCCTTGGCGGTGTTCTCGCTGGTGTCAGTGTGTTGTGACGCGGCCCATGCCGAGGCGGAAGCCCTAATCGTAAACTCCACGCTGATTCATCAAATGAAGTGGCTCCAACACAGATACCGCCGCTGCCGTAGGCCACAAATGTGACATATGTTTATGATAGGAGCAACTAGGTTGCTCAGCGTGGTAAGATGTGTTTAAGGAGATTGGGCTTGTTTAATGTTGAAGGGCCGCGCAGATCTGGATCATCTTCCCTACCACCGTGAAAAGGAAAAGGGTTAAAAATGTTTTAACTGATCACAAATTATTATTCTATCTTGATTCAAGTGTTTTTTGTTTGTTTGTTTTTTGACCACCATAAAAAAGGAGGGGAGGAATAATATTTATAATTTCAGCTTGTCGCCAATAATGTGTTCTTCAGCCGCTACTTGCACTGACAAGCTACACGGTATGTGTAACGTACGCACTCTTGCCGACGATTCTTCGTAATAATAATGATAAAGGTGATTTCTATGGCGCCCATCTGCCGCGCAAGGTGGGCGCTCAGGGCGCTTTACAATGACGCGAACAAAGAATACACGGCACGTCCCGTCCCCCCTCTCCCCAACACAGGCACACACACACACACACACACACACACACACACACACACACACACACACACACACACACACACACACACACACACACACACACCACTACGGACAGACACGGCTGTGATAACGACAGTTTAGAAAGCGTTATTGAACTGAAGGGCTTGAGGGCGACTTTTTTTTTAGAGAGAGAGAAAAAAAAAAAGAAAAAAAAAAAAAAGGGGGGGGGGGGGGAGAAAAAAAGAATCAAGGTCTAAGGCAAACTGTTCCAAACAGACGGGCCAGTCTAAGAAAACGATCTTTCACCAAACGTTTCTGCCTGTGTTTACTCGACTGAGGGGGTGACAAAGGTACGGGTGTCGGATGCGGATCGTAACGGCCTGGTTGGAGTGTAAGGTTAAAGGAGCTCTTACTAGTCTTAGTAGCAGTTAGTCCGACGATATCCTGGAAGAAGCAACGAATTATGAGGGCAGCGAGCGAGGTACAAACCGAAAGTATTCATGGTATTCATACAGGTAATTCCAGCGTGTAACGCTGACAGCCTGTTTGTGTCTCGCACACAAGTAGTCCCAGCGTGTAACGCTGACAGTCTGTGTCTCATATAGGTAGTCCCAGCTGTGTAACGCTGACAGTCTGTTTGTGTCTCGTGCACAGGTAATTCACGCGTGTAACGCTGACAGTCATTTGTGTCTCGTACACATGTGATCCCAGCGTGTAACTGACGCTGACAGTCTATTTGTGTCACATACAGATAATCCCAGCTGTCAAACGCTGACAATATATTTGTGTCTCGTACACATGCGATCCCAGCGTGTAACGCTGACAGTCTATTTGTGTCACATACAGATAATCCCAGCGTGTAACGCTGACAGTCTATTTGCGTCACATACAGATAATCCCAGCTGTGTAACGCTGGCAGTCTGTTTGTGTCTCGTACACTACAGGTAATCCCAGCGTGTAACGCTGACAATCTATTTTTGTCACTTACAGATAATCCCAGCGTGTAACGCTGACAGTCTATTTGTGTCACATACAGATAATCCCAGCGTGTAACGCTGACAGTCTATTTGTGTCTCCACGCAATAGCGTGTAAACGTGTTGTGCGTTTGACCTGGTCCCACACGCACCCCGGGGCTACTTCCCCGCTGCATGGATACCCGGCGTTGGAATGACTAAACGTGTCTCGCCACTGAGGTGAACTGCAGCACAGAGTGCGTGGCAGGTGCGTGCAAAGTGGGGAATGCTGTCGACATCGCCCTGTGACAGATTCGGGCGGATGACGGTAACCAGTCGCTGCGGCGGCGGGAGAAAGGCAGAATCAACAAGAGTAACCAAGGTTTGAAACTGCTCAGCGTTTGACGTCGTCTGAATCCGTCGGGGAAACGCTTCGTCAAAAACGTGGGCGGCGGGAGTGTTGGAATGGTCGTTTTATTTGGTTTTTGTTATGTCGGCATACATTTGGCATACATTTGGTTGATTAAACTGAGCTAAATCCGAACAAAATTAAACTGAGCTAAATCCGAACAAAATCTTTAAAACCTGATTTGTTAGGGGAAAAAAAGCAAACTAGTAAGTAATTTGGTGTTTTACGCCCAGTCAACCAGTGCGGTTTTATCAGGGCGAAAACAAGAAAACACTGAAACAGAATTTGAGTCATATTTTTGTTTTATGAACTACGTTGGTTTTGAAGTACTGGTTATTTCTGCTTTGTGAGTGTGTGACTAACTGGGTTGGGGTAGGGCGGGTTGGGTGTAATGCTGACGATGATTTGATGAGCGGGTGAGTAGTTAACGCCTGCATCTTAGTATCATGTTGCCGCCTTTTTGTGCTTTTGCATGGGCCTTGCGTTTATTAAAAAAATAAAATATTATTATTCTTTAGCAAGCCAAAGCAAGCCAACGTCAGCTGAAGCCGTTAATGGAGGCTCACGTGCATGACTCAGTGTAGTTGCTCGTGCTGGAGGGATCTTATCTGACGTAACCCTAAACAGCATAATCTGTGACTCGCTGATCTGTGCTTCGAGTCGAGTCGGAATATAGTTTGGATGACTTCGACTGGGTCGTGACCCTGGTGTTTTATCTGTGGTGATAAAACACAGCCCCAGACTCGCTGAGGATCATTGACAGCCGTGATGATTCCCACCAGGGAGCGCTTGAGATTACCCCCCCCCCCCCGCCACCCCTTCCTCTTGACACCCCCAAACCCTCCACCCCGCCCTTAACCGCCAAGCAGTTTTCGGAAATGCATCGGCTAGTCTTCTTGTCAGTTGGTGGTATACATTATTGGCAGCACTGTACGGAAACGTAAGATTTAGCTAACCCTGACTGTGTTGTTGATCAGTTGTGTTTTTTCTTGTTTTTGTTTTGTTTGTTTGTTAGTTGTTGTTGTTTTCTCTCTTTCTTTTTATCTAAAAGCTTTACACGTCAGTAAGTGATATTAGAGTGATCTTACGACAAGATAACGTGTATCGTCAAATTACACCCAAATAACAAGAGACTAAAAGAAATGAACAAAAACAACGTTGTGTGAAGTTTGATTAGTTATAGTCGTTTTTTGCTGGCTTAGTTGTTGCCCGTGTTTTGGATGTCTTGTTTTTGTTCGCACTGTGTTCATTTTCTTCGCGTACGTTTGTCCTTATTCGTCATGATCTAACCGCCATGGTTGACCTGGCGTTAAAACAGTTGTATATCTTTCGGTGTTCCTTTACACGTCTCGTTATGGCTAACGAGACGTGCCCCACAGGATATCACTGGCTCTACGGGGATCTCCCCGTAGAGCCAGTGATATCCTGTGGGGCACTGATTTCCCGTAGGGCCAGTGATTTCCCACTGGCCAGTGATTTCCCACGGGCCAGTAATTTCCCGTGGACCAGTGAATTTCTACCGCCGACCCCGTGAGTTCACGTGACCAGGGTGGCTGGGACAGGCAGGAGGGACCACTGGCCACTGCTTGGGGCGTGGCCGACCGGGCACCTTGTCAAGCAATTTAAAATAAATGTTTGTCGCAGCTGAAGCGAGAGGACGCTGGCCAGTGATTTCCCCTGGCCACACAGTGGACGTTGGGGCCGGTGTGAACGGCGGGGGAGGGTTGGAGACTTGCTTGCAGCGTGGGCCCACCGGGCACCTTGTCAAGCACAAGGAGGTTTTGTAAGGGCTGTCCAGCGAGAGGACGCTGGCCAAACAGCCCGGAGGCCGCTGGAAACAGTGTGCTGGAAACAACAGCGGCGCAGTCATCGCTATATCCCCCTGTCAACACTGATGAGGACTCGCCATAGAAGAGCGTTGGCGTCAGCGCCATGACAGGTATCTGGACATTCCGGCCTCGCTGCCCCCACCCACCCCCACCCCCCCGCACCACACCCTCCCCGAGGAGAAGGGTAATGGGTTAAAATAGCCACCAACCGTTACTCGGGTTTTCGACCTAGCCATTTTAGCGTGAGGGACAAAGTCACTGACAAGTCGGTTTCTACAGACCACAACTTTTGAAGAGAGATGAGAGTCGAAGTGGAATCGAACCGAGGTCCTTCTACTTGCCTGTGCGGTTATAAGAGAAACACCGTATATACTTTTATTTGTCTGCTACAGCTTAACTTACTGTCATTTGAACACCACCAACAACAAAACTTCCGTTAGCTGACAGTCACTCCAGACCTATGGCGTAATCAGTTACGGCAGTGACTGGAGGAAGGATGTCGTAAACCAGCGCTTGGAGTTTGCTAGCAGGATGATGACGATGTAGAGCTTCATGTCCTCGGATGTCGGGCTGACTTATTAGGGACAAGCTGTGACCACAGAAACCATAAGGCTCATTAGGACGGGGAGCCCAGGACGGCCACCTCGACTCTCACACAGCTCCTGAACTCTGATGCTAGCAGGCTTGTGTCCCGTTGCCGTTTCTATCGTCACGCGCCACTGCTCCTACCTGCCCCGCTGCAGACAACTCCGTTAATAACGGGACTTAACCCCGGCCGCTGACCCAGCGAAAGACAGTCGTACTTGTAGCGGCAAACTCGGTCGTTTACGAGGAAGGTTACCGAAAAGCGATGGAGTGTGTCGTGGAGGCCCATGTAGTCTTGTGCCTCGGGCCCAGCAATGGTTTCGTTATGTTCTTGCACGCGACTCTGAAACTCTAACCCAGGCATCCCACTGCTGACCGAACCAGCAGCATGAACTGAAAGTGCTTTCGGACTGTGGTCACCGTGTCCGTGCCGGTGACGGACGTTGCCGCAATCCGGCTCATTTTCGCCGCACGGAGGCTCATACTTCTTTTCTACCGTGAAATCCAACGGCTCGGCCCATGGTGGCTTTGGTACCGGTAAATCACTGGCCGTGAGTTTGTGACATGACCCATGCTGTTAAAATTGAGTGAATCGACGACCCCCCTGCATGTACCTGTTAGCAATCATTCCGGGTCAGTGTGACCTGCCCCGTAGTCAGTCGGTCATTGACTCGACCGTCGGCTGCCACCCGCCTTGTCCTTTTGGGTCCCATTGCGTGTCAGTGTGGCCTGCCGGCCTCTTCGCCAAGGCAGTGTAGCCGCCGGCGGGGCCCTGTAGCAGTATGGCATGGTACGGGCAGTGCCGCAGTAGGTTACAATCATGGCTATGCCGGCCCGGCCCGGCCCGGCGCCTTGCCCCCGGCCCTCCAGGCAGTTACCGGGACGCCGGCCCCTACGGCGGCCTGGTGGACATCAACGTTGACCCTCCGCTTGTCCGGCCGTTACCGACGTCCCCCCCCCCCGCCCCCCACTCCACCCCCTGCTAATTATACAGATACAGCCGTAATGCCCGTTCCATCATCTCTCAGTCACTATGAAGTAG
>OY757545.1:15060276-15071963 GCA_963584105.1 Alviniconcha strummeri
CAGCAACTTAGGTGACTGACTGACTTCAAAGGATCTATGACGGGGGGACAAGGATAGCGGAGGTATATAGCTGGATATTACGGGACGAGAGAGAGAGGGAGAGAGAGAGTTGGGGGGTGGGGGGGGGGTGTCAGCTAACTATTTATTGCTGCAGTTCATAATTTGTTTCTGTCGTCAACGTCGCTCTGGGCCATGCATCAGAGCACACATAAACAGTAACACCATGCCAGTCGACAAACCAATCAGGTTTTAAACGCGTTTACATATCTTCCCCCCACCCCCTCCCCTCACACTCCCCGCCCCGCCCCTTCCCCCCAACCACATCTCCCCTTCCTCAACAGATAATCTGTTTTTAATCTCCAGTAAACAGTGCCTAAGCTATAATAAAAAATCGGGTCGCAGTATAATGTGATTCAGACAGTCAGTATCATTCGCACTCGCCCTGATATAACCACACTGGTTGACTGGGCGTAAAACACCAATTTACTTACTTACTTAGTATCATTCAAACACGACCAGTTCACCACCAAAGCCAACGACGACCGAACTATTTATAGAGCCCTACTGATTTCACTAAACACGGGAAACCCAGAACTCGATACCACGGCCGACTACGCAATATCAATAACGGGAAATATGCTAATCACACGGAAATCCCCGGGTTGCGACAGGTAAGGAACACTGACGGCGCAGCAGCGTACACAGCGCACGTGCTCTGATCTGATCTGCACAGCTGTGGCAGGTACAGATATCGATCCGACTTCGTCCACCCATCGGTACAAACAGCACGCCACACCGTGTGCCACTTTGTGCCTCTGTTTTCTGAGCGTTCCCATAACGTACGCTGCTTTTTCCAAAGACTACCATGCTGAACTCAGGAGCTGTGTGGAAGTCGAGGTAGACGTCCTGGGCTCCCCGTCCCTAACAGTCCTTAATACCATACTAAGTGGACGTAAGCAACACTGAACGAGTCAGCGACAGAGCGCAGGAGCTGTGTGAAGGTCGAGGTAGACGTCCTGGGCTCCCCGTCCCTAACAGTCCTTAATATGGTCTATGTGGACGTAAAGCAATATCTGAAGAATGAAGACTATACTATACCCCTTTCAACTGTCTTTGCAGTACAGCTACGGAGCAGTACGGCCATAACCACTACACAACGACAGGCCTTTACCCAAGTCCATAACACATTTGACGCTAGCATTAGAGCAACAAAACAAAAAATTATTTAAAAAACAAAAACAAACAAAAACCTTTTTAATACATTAAAACAACAGAACTGAAGCTACGGCCCAGACACAGGTTGTGCCAATCCAAAAGCAAAGGCCGATACCGCCTGTCTGACATTTTGACAGTCCATGTCACGCCAACCCCCACTCCGTCACATGCACTTGCTGTCCACAAAGCCAGGGCTTCTTTCAGTTCGACAAAGCCACACAGCACACGGAAAACCAACACCCACCCCCACCCCACAAAAAAACCAACATTGCGCTGACCCCAAACCCTGCTCTCTTCTTTCTTCACAAGGTTGAAACCGGGATCAAGAAACCGGTTCCATTTCCGGTGCGTCCAGAAAAACCTTACTTTGGGTATCTCTGAGCCCTGACCCCCAACCAGGACGGGGATTGGGGGGTGGGGGGCACACTGCCTGATATCTGATATCTAACGCCCTGTCGGCCGTGGGGGAAGGGAGAGGGAGGGGGAGGAGGGGGAGGGGGATCAAGTCAGGGCGAAGCAAAGTCAGCGAATCACACAGAGGTACGTTGGTTGTTGAATGCACTGCTGAATTTTAAACTGCTCTGTCCTGTTTGAAACACGCTGCTGGTGGAGTATACTATGATTACACGTTGCTGGTGGAGTATACCATGACTACATTTTCTGTAGCCCCCCCCCCCCCCCCCACCTCCTTCCCTCTCGCCCCTCATCTCCCCATTTGCGACATTTTCAATCATAGTTATTACCTACCGTACCGTTGTTGGGAACTTTCACGTACTTTGCTGTTGTCGTCGTTTCAGTGTTGTTGTTTGTTTCTTGTTTTGTTGTTGTTTTTTTGTTTTGTTTTGCCTGTTGTTGTTGTCGTTGTTGATGGTGGTGGTGGTGGTGGTCGGCATCGCCCTGATATAACCGCACTGGTTGATTGGGCGTAAAACACGAATTTACTTGGTTGATTGGTTGGTTTTTCTGGTGATAAGCAACATGGTTAAGGTCGACAGAGCTTCCAGAGACAATAGTGAGAATCTAGCCACGCATTAATTTTGTAGAAGCTGATTAAAAAAAAAAAGAAAAAAAGAACACAACAACAAAACCAACAAAAAAACATCCGATCAGCAACCTGTGTTGTGTGTTCTTGGTCTTAGGTACACCAATCGATGCTGAGACGCTATCGCCGTACAACTATCACAACACTCTTTGCACGCACCACACACTCATTTGGACAAACCCAACAGAGCTGGGTCTTCTTGTGCATCACGAAACGAAAGCAAAAGGGTCCGTCTGAAAATACATCACAGAAGTTTATCTAAGACTTCTCCGTCTCGGATCTCAGCGAAGAAAGCGCTAATCAACGAATAGGGCCATTGTCAATCAGGCAAACACTGGAACCGTTTCAAAGGCAACATTTGTGAATCTTCTCCGACAAGGGATGGAGCACATATTTGGGCAATTGGACTGAGCTGAATGAAGATGCACGGGACACACAGGCATCCACGTGTATCTTCCAAGCAAACAATAAGCCGCGTGTTCCACGGTACTGTGTGTGCATACCATTCTCGTCTTTTGGGGGGTGGTCACTGGATGCAGTGTCACGAAGTGTGTACACAGGTGGGGGGGTTTCTTCTTCTTTTTTCTTCTTTTTTCTTTGCAGAAGTGATTAAATGATCATACCTGCGGATGCATATAGCTACGTACACACATACCCGTTAGCTGCTGGGATTTTCACGTCCCGTTAACTTGCACAGGGTCAGCCCAGGACGAACAAACACTATTTTAATTCACACATTCTTGGAGTCTAATCAGGACGAACAAAGGAGTACAGCTAAAACAGACAACAATAAAATGGACACACAAGGAACTGAGTTAATAAGCGCTCGAAAGACGTCACACTTACACAACAACAAAGACCTGAGCCGAACACAGCACAGTCTAAATACATGTATCACGCATAACAAACTCTGCCGACACGCATTCTAAAAACAGCAACACACAATGCTGCCTTTGTCCTATGACGCAAGTCAACTCTTTGCTATCTTTAAACGTGTTTTAAAAAAATGTATAGTATACGAGTACATGTACACGTATCACTCAAAGCTTCACGCAGTACAAAGATTATGGCGCACTTGGGTCACCATACATAGCTGCTCAAACAGACGCCGCGGAACGGGTTGGCGCTATCAGCGATGACAGAACACCGGACACAGATGGCGTTTTAAGCAGCTTATATTATCTCTGCGCATGCACATCGTGTCATTTCGCTGAGCTCTATTCTATCGACAGGCGCCAGGGTTAAAGATAACATGGAGGAAGAGGGGGGGGGGGGACAAAAACATATTTTTAAGGGGGTGGGTGGGGGAACAAAAACATTATATTTGTTATTTTGAGTGTCTCATATACGTTTACTTGTTTGACGCTCCTAAAACTATTCTGTTATTGTCTGTTGGTATGCTTTCATTAATAAAACTTGTTTAAACAAAAGCAAAACAGAACAACAAAATGCAGTCAAGTTCAACAATATTCGCGTCAAAGTGTACAGCACTTCTGTCTTATACAGTTGTTAGTCTACAAAAACAAACTGGGTCTGGTTTGCTTCAGGTGCACTTTAAAAACATAAAGACAATATGCTACCGTGTGTGCTTGCGTGCGTGCGTGCTTGAGAATTTCACGTTTAATTGAGAGTTTTGACAACGCTTGCCCGCCCTTTATTTCAAAGGGACAAAGTGTTGTACACTTCTATGTTTTAAAACGTTATTTCCCTCAATAAATATCCTGTTCTACACACAAAGAATGTACAAGTAGAATTAACTTTCATTTACAACGTTATTACATCCACTTACGACTTTTCGCATCCCAAATAAAACCTCATAATTCCCAAAGCGCAGTCACACTACGAGCCAGCGTGTGCTGGGCCAATGGACAGGAAACAAAAAAAGCAACACAGCGACAAGGAATGCTATAAAGGGCAAGATAAGAAAGATGGTTTCTGGCTAGTAGTAGATCGCTTGGCAAGAAAAATGCAAGACTCCAAGGTCATAAAAAACGGAAAGGGAAAACATCTGTCGTCGACAATTTTTTATTTTTTATTTTTAATGCAGGCACAAAATGCGGTTAGTGTCTGTGATTTTTTTTCCCCAGTGGAAATAAAAAGATGAACACCAAAAGAGGTAGCTATATAGCTACAGCTGCCTGTAAATATAGTGTCCATAGCAAGACACACTAGTAAAAAGCAAGAAACTTTGATGTACTAGAGTGTCCATAGCAATACACGCTGATAAAGTCGTAAGAAGCATTGATTTAAGTTACTAATTTACTACTGCTTCTTAAATGATTTCAGTCACTCGTTTATAAATTTCAGTCACTCATTTATAAATGTCCAGTCATTAACTTTATAAATGCTCGACAAATCTAATTCGCCTGGTTAAGCGTATCTCACTCAAGCATTCAGCGGCCATCACCAACTTACGACAGTGCCTCCAAAAACATGCCCACTGTCTGGAAAACAACAGCTAGGGGATTCTACTGCCGATATTCGACTGTCGCACTGAAACTCGAGTCAGTTTTTAACAATTTAAGGTTTTAACTCCCCGTGGTAGGCAAAGCCAGCCATCAGTCACGCGATTTAAAATCATACTGTCGTAAGTAAGTAATTAAATTGGCGTTTTACGCCCAGTCAACCAGTGCGGTTATATCAGGGCCACACTGTCGTAAAGCTCTGGCTGAGGCCATTTCAATTAAAATTGATCTACAACTATTTTGCCTGCAGACAGAACCTGGCGATTATCCGACCACCAACGATCGCGTCTGGAGAGAGGCTTGTCTTCCCTTGATCTCTTGCCCTCGCCTCGAGTAAACGATACATTTAACTTAATCAAATACAGTGAGAACAAAACAAGGTTTGGTTCTGCAGTCAATAGCATTTCTGAACAGATAAATCTGTGAAAACGTCAGAGCAGTGTGTGTGTGTGTGTGTGTGTGTGTGTGTGTGTGTGTGTGTGTGTGTGTGTGTGTGTGTGTGTGTGTGTGTGTGTGTGAGAGAGAGAGAGAGAGAGAGAGAGTGCGGGTGTGTGAGCGTGTTTAAATTACGTAAATTACTGGTTTGTTTATTACGTAACTTTTGTGTTTTCAAGAACTGTTCTTTGAATTTTAAAATATAAAATATGTGTTATTGTGTACTGTGACGTGGTTAATGTTCAGCCACGTTTTAATTTCTCTGATGAAATAATAATCTTGAATCCTGAACCATCTCCAAAACATCTTTTAACTTTCTCAGCTAAGCATCACTAATTTCGTTCTATTACAACATACCATGCAACTACAAACATTCCAGAGACCGAAGAGGATGTGTCTATATACAGTCCCCACAGAGTTCAGACTTAATTGTGACGTTTTCTGTGTTTGGTTTAAACAATTTTATTGATGACAGCATACCAACAGACAATAACAGAATAGTTTCAGGAGCGTCAAACGAGTAAACTTTCACGAGACGCTCAAAATTACAAATTTATATATAATGTAGTGAGTAGGCTAACACTTGATGAGAGAGAGAGGGGGGGGGGATTGAAAGGGGGGAAGGAGAAAGTGAAGGAACGTGAATACAGGGAACAGGCATCATCTCTCTGTGTGTGTGTGTGTGTGTGTGTGTGTGTGTGTGTGTGTGTGTGTGTGTGTGTGTGTGTGTGTGTAATATGCACTATGATATGCGAGGCTGGTTGACTGGGCGTTAAAACTAAGTACTGATCCACGTCGAACACTATATTTGTGGAAGAACACCAGTCTGTCGCAGATGGCTTTCTTCTTCTTGTTCTTCTTCCCCACCCCCCACCCCCACCCCCTTTCTCTCTCTCTCTCCCCTTTTTTCGCCAAGGAAGGTAGCCACGAAAAGTACAATATAGTGCACAAATCAGTTTCCTAGACGCACTTAAGTTCACTCCTGCGACAGACGCTTGAACGCCTGGACGTCCACCTCGACTTTCATACAGCTCCTAAGCTCTGACGCTAGTTGCTGAAGTGTTGCTTTACGTCCACAGAAACCGTAGGCTTATTAGGGACGGGTGCCCAGGACGGCCACCTCGACTTTCACACAGCTCCTGAGCTCTGACGTGAGTGTTGAGACTTGTATACAAGTATACATGTCGCCCAGTTCAGAAGGTTACGTGCCGGTCAGCCGAGCAGAAACCGAACTAATCTTCCTGCCGTCTAGTCTGCCTTTTGTGACCCACACCGCATGTATACGTTTTTTCCCCGGAGTGGTCCAAGCTGTCACGTGAGACACGGCCACGCGGCCACACGGCCACATGCTGCCGGCAATACATCGGTTCTGTGAGTCACTGGCCCAGGGCCTTGGGACCCCAAACGTTCATCCAGCTCTCTGTGTGCAACCACAGAGATCAGAAGCTGTGTGAAAGTCGAGGTGGCCGTCCAGGGCTTTCCGTCCTAAAGAGCCTTACGGTTTCTGTGGACGTAAAGCTACACTGAACCATGCTTCGGCACTGGTCACAGTTTGTCCCTAATACGTTAACCGACATCCGAGGACATGAAGCTATTCATCATCAGCAGCAACCACAGACACTATGCTACACAGACACTACGCTACACTTGCTGTGGTATCTATCTCCTGTAGTACCACTGGTACAACAAACTCGCAGTGAGCAAGGAGACGTACAGTGTCGTTCTTCGTTTCATCACTTTGAACAGACTCCGCTGTCTATCGAATACTGGGTTTCTTTCTTTCTGTACTGAAAGACAATACCGACAAAACATGCCGGTTAAAAGCGTTTTTTTGTTTGTTTGTTTGTTTTTGTTCGTACTGGGAAACGCAATCACTGGGACAAGTCACTGCACTGGGGACCCGCATACAAGGGAATGTTGCGGAAGTCAAGACTGTTTTCTCATTTTGTTTTTAACCTTGTTCTCACTGTTCTCCACCACAAATCAACATTCTGCTGGGAAGAAGAAGAATGGGGTACACAAGGGTCGGTTGTTGTTGTTGTGTGGTGTGGTAGTGATGGTGTGTGTGTGTGTGTGTGTGTGTGTGTGTGTGTGTGTGTGTGTGTGTGTGTGTGTGTGTGTGTGTGTGTGTGTGTGTGTGCGTGCGTGCATGCGTGCGAGCGTGCGTGCGAGAGACGGGGGGGGAGAATGAGTGAGAGCCGCCGTGAGAGAGAGAGAGAGAGAGAGTGTGTGTGTGTGTGTGTGTGTGTGTGTGTGTGTGTGTGAGAGAGAGAGAGAGAGAGAGAGAGAGAGAGAGAGAGATTGTGTGTGTGTGTGCGTGCGTGCGTGTGTGAGGGAAGAGGGGAGAGAGAAAGTGCTGCGGAGGAGGGGTTATGTCCTATAGGTATTGTTTCACCTGTCGATTCCACCAGCAGAGTTCGTTTCGTGCTCAGTAACAGGAGTGGCGTTACGCGAGTACCCTAAACCTTGTCTTAACCACAGCCCACGACCCCACACAAACAAACAAAACAAAGGAAGTCAAGGCGACTGCGGTCAAGTGAGCGGCGAGAAGAGAAAAACCACAAAAAGGGGCAATAATCCGATCAAGGGACATAATCTCTGCGCCGGCACCGCCCTGTGAGGTGTTGTCAGTTAATCCCGAGAGCGTATCTCCGACCGGCGAACGCTACAGTTACAAAGTTTAAAGGTCCTGTTTCTAAAGATCGCAAAAAAGCGTGCTGGACAAAGCCGCCCTGTCCAGGGGGGAGATTAAAGGATAATCCATACGGCTACCGTCGGGTCTACTACGACGTTAACTATTCCCACTACACAGAACCACACTACAAATCAAGCGGTTGCTCACACCAACATCTATATATATATATATCATACATATTGGGCCAACAAAGGCAGCACACATATTCGGGCAACAAAGACAACACAGCTGTTACCCGGGAACAAAGCAGCTACAACAATAAGTACCTTGATTAAAAAAAAAAAAAAAAAAAGCTACGCTGTTGAGAAGGGGGGAAAAAGATCAAACGAGTGGGTAGATTTATGCGATTGTTGATATTACACATCCCCTCTCCAGCCCATGTGTGATTGTGGCAGGGGAAGAAAAAAAAGAAAAAAGCTCTGGATCTTTTGGGTTCGGTTAAAAATAAAATGTTAAAAACCTTTTTTATGCCAACTGATTTGTAAACAACAGACATGCCGGACTGATCACATATTGAAAAGAGGTCTGATTTCCGTTTTGCTTAGCTTCTTTTACACTGAGTTCCAAGACAGCTAGTCTGTGAAGACACGGGTGGCAATGTTATCTACTGGCTTCGCTATTAATTGGAACGCTATGAACGATACAAAATACACTGACTGAATCCACACAGACAGACAGACAAGACGGAGAAAGAATGTTAACCACTTCAAGTCTATTTAATTTGTAACGACGGAGAGAAAAAAGTCCACCTCTGCAAATAACTGCACCACAGCCCCTTGGGTCGATCAGGAGAGCAAACAGACGAGCAGGTCGACATGCACTTGTGTGCAGTGTGCAGGCAGACATGCAGGCAGGCTGGCAGGCAGGCAGCCTATAAGCACACAGACACACGTCAACGACCAGCACAGCATCCGCCGCCAGTACCCACGTCACTGTCATCAAACAAAAGGTGCGCAGTGGGCTAAGTGTCCGTCGGCCCGTGTCACAACGACACCGCATACCTGCTGCCCCTCCGTCTGCACACAGCCACAGCCTCGGGTGCTGTTTGTGTTTGTGGTTCAACTGAAAAGAAGTTGTCTGACGGGTTCACCCAAGGAAAAGAGCACCCTAATGGCTGCCTTTCTTTCAATGGGCAATGGGGTGTGGGAGCTTGAGGGAAGAATTAACCCTTTCACTGCCATGCTTGCCAGGCAGTCACTCGGAAAACGACCAGTGAAAGTGCCAAACTTAAAATCATTAAGACTCCCCCCCACCCACCACCTCCCCACGCCTGAGCACATAAAAAGACTTCTATCAAAATACACAGTATTGAAAGTAGATTTGTTATAGGACAACGAAATATACTGTTTTCAGCCGTGTATGTGTGCACTTTTCAGCCCGGAAATCTGACAGGCTGGGGCAGTGAAGGGGTTTGGAGAGGTGAAGGACAGCAATAAAACACTGCAACATCACAGTGAAGAAGAAGAAGAAGAAGAAGAAATACAAAAAAAAGTAGGACCGCAGCTTCAAAAGGAGTCCGATGAAACGGCTGTATTTTAGGAAACCGATCTGCCACTGTCAAGGTGGAAAAAGTCCCCCCCCCTCCCCCCCCCCACCTCCCAGAAAAAAAGAGAAGAAAAAAAAAGCATAGAGGGAGCAGGCTGACCTTAGCCGCTGAAAGTGGAACAACATTGCGCTACGCACTGCAATCTGTCCCAAGTTTGTTGTCAAACAACCCACAACGCACCATTCCAAGCCACCCTAACCTGAACAAATACACCTTTCCTCGACCCCCTCCCCCCCCCCTCGACCCCCCTCCCTCCCTCGACCCCCCTCCCCCCCCCCCCCCCCCCCCCATAAAAAAACAACAACTCCTCCCGCTGTCTCTCCTTCCACTCAAATATTTGTCGTGCTGGCATTTCCCCCTTTTCCCCTATGTAATTAACTTCGTATAGACGCGTCTTCATTACCTCAGAAACCTGCTTGTTTCCTCACGTCATGCATTTTTCCTTGAGGAAATTCCGGTCGCTTTAACGGGAGGAAAGCAAGCTACCACAGGCTGGCGCTACCCAGCCAAACCTTGGGAAACCTGTCACTGTGCTGATTGCAAAAGGTGGAATTTTGTCGGCTATTTGACCCATCACACAAAACCAAAGAGATTATATAGTCTCACTCTCTGACACAACAAGGAAGAACCCGTGCTCCCTTATCTCCTACAATTCCATAACAACAACAACAACAAAACATATTAAAGAAGAAGAAGAAGACAGCCACAAACAAACAGTCATTTTCATGAGCCGCAGCTCGCCTGAATTTCCTCTGTATTCGACATTCTGAGGACGCAGAGATAGGGAGGGGCTGGAGGACAGCTTGCGACTCATGTGACACGTACACTTAAAGCGGGCGCCGAGTCATCGCTACCGATTACCCTTTCTGTTGCTCATTTCTTCCTCTTCCCAGACTGGCAAGAGACGCCAGACAACAGACTGGTTCACTAGACTGGTATTATAGACCCCCGACCGGCTACAGGCCCAAGACTGGTTAGCCCTCAGACACTAGACAGGTTAGACCCCCGACATCATGCAGATTATATCCCCCGACACCAGACTGGTTAATCCACAAATTCAGACACCAGACTGGTTAGACCACAGACAAACTCAAGACACCAAACTGGTTAGACCACAGACAAATTCAGACACCAGGCAGATTAGACCCCTAGACACCACACAGGTTAGACCCCAGACACCAGGCTGGTTAGCCCCCAGACACCAGGCTGGTTAGCCCCCAAACACCAGGCTGGTTAGCCCCCAGACACCAGGCTGGTTAGCCCCCAGACACCAGACTCATTAAACCCCAGACACCAGACTGGTTAGCCCCCAGAAACCACGCTGGTTAGCCCCCAGACACCAGGCTGGTTAGCCCCCAGACACCAGGCTGGTTAGCCCCCAGACACCACACAGGTTAGACCCCAGACACCAGGCTGGTTAGCCCCCAGACACCAGGCTGGTTAACCCCCAGACACCAGGCTGGTTAGCCCCCAGACACCACACAGGTTAGACCCCAGACACCAGGCTGGTTAACCCCTAGACACCAGCTGGTTAGACCCCAGAGAGCCGTTGCGGCACAAGAGGCGGGGCAATAACGAGTGCCGATATTACCTACAATGACGACAGGCCGCCAAAGTGTGAGAACCAGCTGCTACCATACAGTCAGTCTGTCGGGCCGGGGCATGGGAGCGTGGACGAGCGGCGCTGCCCTCGCTATGCCCCCACCCCCATCCTCCTCCGAACCCCACCCCATCCCATCCCCAAATCAAATGTCAACCCAAAATCACGGTGGCTCAATTTCCCTCCCATGTGGACAATTTGTCCAAACACACGTTAATGGTCGCTGACTCATACGCGTAAGCATCTGTCATGTCATCTGTTTGTGACGGCAACTGTTTGACATATGATGTGTGTCAACCCCTCTTGTGTAGTCCTTGTCGTTGGCAAGCGTATTATATAGTAAGGCCATTTTGTAGGACTGCAAGTCCTTGTCGGAACCGAGCGAAAGATGTCAACAATAACTCCACACTCACGGGTGTCTTACAAAGAGCGGGGGAAAGTCCCTGTCAACCCCAAATACTTGAGAAGCTCAACACGACAAAATAGCCCCCAGTCTCATTCTAAGTGCATGCATTTGGACAGAAACGGCTGAATCGTAACTTCTCCTATTGTCCAGTCTTCGCACATCCGCCTTCTTTCCTTGACTGGTAAGAAAGGTAAACATGCACAAATGTACTCCGTGTTTCCACTCGTACCTGATTCCAGAACAGTAATGTCCCAAGAACAGCAGAAGATTGACAAATATTTAC
>OY757545.1:15072163-15084921 GCA_963584105.1 Alviniconcha strummeri
GTACGATACAGGTATAGTATCTGTATAATTATATACTCGTGAGCTGTATCTGTTTCAATGTATTCATTGCCGAGACACCTTCCCCAGACGAAATTATATCACTCACGTGGTCAGAAACACACGTGGATCGCACTTCGAATCGAAATTACACGGTACAAAGTACACAGATTCCAATCTTTGTATTATGAAACAGTGAGTACTTGCGGAGAAGATAGTCGTTATCAGCCAAAGCCGTTTTCCGTACGCATTCCCCGATTTTAGTTGTCGTCGTCGTTGCAAGGTTTTGATTGACCAGTTGACAGAAGCACCCCCCCCCCACACGCCCACCACCCCCACCCCCGTAACCCCCGACTCCCTTCCACCTCGTGACGTCAACCGGGCTGAACGACTGCGCGAAAAGCTACGCCTCTGGCACCGAGCTAATCCGACAAATCCGTGGAGACGCAAGCCGCATATTACACTGTTGACTAATCACCCGGATTATGGGAGAAATGGACTGTGTATTTGCACGCTCTTTGCTCGCTCGCGCGGAAGATGCAAGCAGGTTTGACAATAACTCTGGCTGCGGGCCGATTCTGGGACTCTTTGGAGTGTTCCCCGAGAGCTTTGTATATATATTTTTGGGTTGTTCCAGCGGGAACATTTGTGCTTTTTGGGGTGTGTGTGGGGGTGGTGGTGTTGTTTTCACACAGTGTCGCTTCGGTTTAAAAAGTGGATGTTGGTTGGAGAGAGAGAGAGAGAGAGAGAGAGAGAGAGAGAGAGAGAGAGAGAGAGAGAGAGAGAGAGAGAGTGTGTGTGAGAGTGAGTGAGTGAATGAATGTGTGTGTGTGTGTGTGTGTGTGTGTGTGTGTGTGTGTGTGTGTGTGTGTGTGTGTGGTGTGTGAGGGAGGGGGGGGAGAGAGAGAGACAGACAGACAAAGTCTCTCTCTCTCTGTCTCTCTCTGTCTCTCTCTGTCTCTCTCTCTCTCTCTCTCTCTCACACACACACACACACACACACACACACACACACACACACACACACACACACACACACACACACACACACACACACACACACACACACACACACAGAGTCGTATATACCAGGGTATACTAAAAAACTAAAATTTTACTTGTTTTAGTATAATAGCTTACTGATCATTATCGTTTCTGGCTTTTCTTCAACTAGTCTGCAAGCAAAACCACATCCTTGCGTTGCCCGGACAACCGGGCAAAGTGACCCTGGAGTCTGTCTATTTTAAGGGCTGCCACCGGGCCCTTTCAAGGGTTTAAGGACCCGTTGGAAAGGCCTGTCAGTGACGTCACTGTCACAGCGGGGCCTGCACGCGCGACCCCTGTGTGGCTCACTGGACCAGAAAGGCCAGTGCTTGGACTTCGCTCAGCACAGAGCACGGAGCTCATTAACCTACACAGTCATCAAAAGAAATTAAGAATAGGCGTCCACAGAAACCATAAGGCTTATTAGGGACGGGGAGAAGGGGGGGGGGGGGGGGGACCAGGGGGTATGGATCTTTGGGTTTAAGTAAAATATGTTTCTAGAATGACAACAGAATGTTTGAACACACACGCACGCATGCACGCACACACACACACACACACACACACACACACACACACACACACACACACACACACACACACACACACACACACACACACACACATGTTTGTAAGTAAACATGGTGCTTAACGTCCACAGAAACCATAAGGCTTATTAGGGGCGGGCAGAAGGGGCAGGGGTATGGTGGTGGGGGAAGAGGGAGATTATATACCGTATCGCTATACTTATCGCCACATTTATATTATTATATATAGCACTGTTCTCCGCTCTCAAGCCGACTGACTGCGCTTGACAACCACCTGTTTCAGGTTCAAAAATAGGACACGTGTTGGGCTGACTCCTCCTCCAAGTCCTATTTTTCCGGGCCGTAGTAACGTGTAGAGTTCAACACACACACACACACACACACACACACACACACACACACACACACACACACACACACACACACACACGCAAACGTAGATAAGGATGCCGGATATCCCAGACGGGCTTTTGCCCATATTTTATTGTAGCGGAAATGGGACTGCATGGGGAATACGCGCGTCCAACGCTTCGCCACTCCGCTATGTTCACGCTGCGGTTTTTTTTTTTTTTTCTCTTTCTCTGGATCTTTTTTTTTTTTTTTTTTTTTTTTCGAGAAGGAAATGGGGCTCGTAAAAGTATAGCAGTCGTCAAACGCTTTGATTTCTGCTTTTTTGTTTTGTTATGCTGATGATATCTTTGTTCAGTGGGGAAGGGGTATGGGGTTGGGGAGTTGGGGTGGAGACAAAGAAGGGGAGAGAGAGAGAGAGGCGGGTGCGGATGATTTATTCACTGTTGGGCCCCCCACTGAAAGCGTGCAGAAGATGGACGTCGTACCACGCAATAAAAATGATCTGACGAAACGCTGGCGCACTTAAAATGAGAATACCAGCACAGCAGCAACAGCAGGTGTAACTGCGCTACGAGCTGCATGTTTACCAAGCTACGCAACTGTTAAAGAGGCTACAGGGGTACGGGTATATAAGGAGCAAAGCCGTTGGACAAGGCCTTATGGTTTCTGTGGACGTTAAGCACCATGCTTACTTACTTACTAATTTGTCGAAAGTTCAGAGTTCAGGTGCTGTGTGAGAGTCGAGGTGGCCGTCCTGGGCTGTCCGCCCTAACGAGCATTCTGGTTTCCGTGGACGTAAAGCAATACTGAATCATGCTCACGCACAGGTCACAGCTTGTCCCTAATATGTCAACCGACATCCGAGGACATTAAGCAACACAACAGCAGCAGGACAACCATTTCCCCGTCCCTAATAAGCATCCTTGCTTCTGTGGACGTTAAGCAGAATGTTTACGGACAACCAGCCCGTCCCTAATAGGCCTACTCGCCTCCGTGGACGTTAAGCAACAATTTCTCTCCCCTCGAACAACCATTCAGAGCTCAGGAGCGGTGTGAAAGTCGAGGTGGACGTCCTGGGCTCCCGTCCCCAATAAACCTACGGTTTCTGTGGACGTAAAGCATCACTTCAACCAACCAAGTACAGCCAGTTATATCCAAGACAAGACTATTCTTCAGATTGTCCCTAATATCTTCTTTAGCAAAAGGAAATCAAAATTGACAACCCGTGCCCCGTCCCCAATAGTCCGTACGGTCTCCGTGGACGTAGAGCAACACTGAAGAAGAAGACAACCAATGCGTCAAACTCCAAGCGTTGGTTTACAACGTCCTTCCTTTGGAGGAAGGTGCCGGAAAGCGAAGCTCGGGATTTGTGCCAATGCGTTTCAAATTGAAAGGTACGCAACGTCGCGTCGCTTCACTTCTAACTCGGTGAACTCCCAGACAGACAAAGCTGTCACAACACTGTCACTCGCGGACGTGACGCCGCCAGAAGCAAGCCGAATCGGAAAAGGCTTTTGGGAACATCGGTTGAATTGTAACCAGAGGAAGTTGCGTTCTTAAATCACTGAGCATAGGACAAAATTAATTATTTCTCACGCGCTAGTCTGCGTAATGGACGTTCTGGTCACTGTCAGTATACCGTCTTTGTTTGTTAAAGTCTGTAATGATGTGCAGGGATGTGTGAAGAACCCAAAGAAAACTCTTGTCATTATTGTCGATTTATGGTGCATATCTGTGCTCAGCATCAAATAAGTGTTATACTTTCTGGCTAAAAATGCAATATGAACATAATTTTTGTTTGTGTGTGTGTGTGTGTGTGTGTGTGTGTGTGTGTGTGTGTGAGAGAGAGAGAGAGAGAGAGAGAGAGAGAGAGAGAGAGAGAGAGAGAGAGAGAGTCTCGGCTGCTTTGTGAGCTCAGGGCCCAGTATGAATAATTAAGGAAAGCTAGCTTATATAATATGCAAGAGCAGACAGTTTAGAAATGGAGAAAGGGACTACGTTATGTAATGTGTGACTGTTAATGAAGCCAGTCATACGACGAGTTGCCGCGTGATCCGTGTGTGACCAAAACAGTGAATACTATAAAAAGAAGAAAACGGTGTAGGACAAGAAGATTAGATTACGACACAAAGGGAAAAGCGTGCAGGACAAGAAGGTCTAAACGCACGCACACGCACGCACGCACGCACGCACGCACACACGCACACACTCACACACACACACACACAATCACACACACACACACACACACACACACACACACACACACACACACACACACACACACACACACGCGCGCGCGCGCACACACACACGCGGAAATAATGCGGAACAAGATTAAAACACGACACATTTTGAAAACAATGTAGAAAGATTGAATGCAGCACGTCAGAAGAAAGATGTGCTTGTGGTGAAACTAGAAAAAAAGGGAGAAAAAAGTATAGGACGAGAAGAAAGGTGTGCTTGTAGCGATCATAAAAACAGTGTAGGACGAGAAGAAAGCTATCCCCTTGTGGCGATCATAAAAACACAATGTAGGACGAGAAGAAAGCTATTCCCTTGTAGCGATCATAAAAACACAATGTAGGACGAGAAGAAAGCTATCCCCTTGTGGCGATCTTAAGAAAACAGTGTAGGACGAGAAGAAAGCTATCCCCTTGTGGCGATCATAAAAACAAAAACAGTGTAGGACGAGAAGAAAGGTGTGCTTGTAGCGATCATAAAAAAAAACAGTGTAGGACGAGAAGAAAGGCATGCTTGTAGCGGTCAGAAAAACAGTGTAGGACGAGAAGAAAGGCATGCTTGTGGCGATCATAAAGAAACCGTGTAGGACAAGAAGAAAGGTATGCTTGTGGCGATCATAAAACCCCCACAAACAAACAGTGTAGGACGAGAAGAAAGGCATACTTGTGGCGATCACAAAAAGAACAGTGTAGGACGAGAAGGAAAGGTACGCGTGTGCGGTACACCCACCACAGAAGCGAGTAAGTGAGTGGGCATCAACCCAGGCAGCGTGTGCATGCAGCTAGCTAGTTATACCTCACGCTGACCATCGATCACGACCCCGTGTGTGACCCGGTCAGCTGTCTAATGGACACTGCTATGTGTGGCCAGCCACGCATGATCTGTCCGCCGAGTGTCGTCCTTGTCTCGTGCCCCGGGCTGGTTGCACTGATGCGGCCATCGGACTGCCCGCGCCATCACCCTGGATGCTGAGGGGACGGACAGGGTTCGCGTAATTTCCGGCGTTTTACCGGTTAAGACCAGCAGATACTGGGCCAAAACAAAAAACAGCCGTCGGTCAGACGTACCGACCTGTTCTCAACAGCAACAGCAATAATAATAAAAACAATAGTTCCCCTCCCCCCCCACCCGCCCACAGTGTGCGTTTGTCAGTGTGTGTGTGTGTGTGTGTGTGTGTGTGTGTGTGTGTGTGTGTGTGTGTGTGTGTGTGTGTGTGTAGGACAAGGGAACAGTTTGTGTGTGTGTGTGTGTGTGTGTGTGTGTGTGTGTGTGTGTGTGTGTGTGTGTGTGTGTGTGTGTGTGTGACGAGGGAGCAGTTAGCGAGAGAGAGAGAGAGAGAGAGAGTGTGTGTGTGTGTGTGTGTGTGTGTGTGTGTGTGCTTGAGACGGCCGTGTATTTGACTGGTTACCGTGATTATCTGACCGGTTTCCGTGAGCCACTTTCGCCACCGTATAGATGTGGCAGCGGTTTGAAACGTCTCGCACGGTCACTGGATAGTGCAGGCAGGGAGTGTCTCTTGGCGTTTTCCTTGTTTCAGATTTGTTGTAATTTCCTGCTACTGTTGCAGTCTCTTGTTCGACTCCCTTCTCTATGTGCTAAGCCATCATCGTCATTCTCCTCAAAGCCTACAGTTCATTTTTTTTTTTTTTTTTTTAACCTTTTAGCTCTTGTTTAAGTATAGTTTTGTCGCTTGGGAAAAAGGGCTTACCCCGAAAGTTACCCCGACTCGGTTCTTTGGGTGTCATGACGTCATCACCATTCGCCTCAAAGCCTACGTTTCGTCTTTCACCTTTTAGCAGCTGTTGTTTAGGCGTTGTTTTGTCGCTTGAAAAACTGAAAGGGACTTACCCCTAAAATTCTCACTTGGTGTATACGTATCATTGTCGTATTATACAAGCGTTCTGTTTAACCTTTTATGCGACTGGTTTTCGCCTGGCGGCGGGCCACTTCCATAGTTCCAGAGCTGCAAGCATACTCAAATTTACTCAAACTCAAAAGTTGACCAATTTTTGTTTACAACAATGCACAGAGGTTTACGCCTCAGCTGAACCATTTCCACAAAGGCTTGTGGAAGGTGGAAGGCTTATTGCCTGGTCTTAATTATTTCCATTCAGCATGCAGTCAGTGGCCGAGAGCGTGTGAGAATCCAACGTGCCTGATAATAGTTGTTACAATAGATTGTTTATGGCGTCTCGTAGGAGCCCGGAGCGCTTACAAAAGCGCACCAAATGTATGTGAAAACTACCAGTTTGCTAGTAAGTAACTTGGTGTTTTACGCCCAGTGAACCACTACATTACGTACGAATGAAACAATTTAGGTTCAGGAGTCGTTGAACTGATGCCACCGGATGGCAAAGTTCAACATGGTTAGACAGCTTCAAGAGTCGACTAAGGGCGGGGCTAGGACAGAAGTGGAACGGAGGAAAGTGATGTTAAGTGAGTGTAGATCTGAGTCACTGCCCCTGCTGCTCCGGCAGCTGTCGTAACTTCCGTTTTGCATTCCTGGGAGAGACGCGCGCGTGCTGGTCAGAGAGGTCAAGCCGGTGGTAGAGTCAAAGATGCTAGTGACGAAGTCCGCTGGGGATGCTTCCTAAAGAAGGAGCTCAGTGCTATGCTTAATTTAAACTGGCGCTCGGTAATCAGGCACGCAGAAAAACTCGGCAAACTGCCCCGCCGCTGAGCGGAAAAGACGAAGGGAGCTAGCGCATGAGTACAGCGTGGGTCGTCACGCGCAATGAGAATTAGGGCACTTTCCTGTGTGTGTGTGTGTGTTGGGAGTGGGGGGGGGGGGGGGGGGGGGCAAAGGTCTGTCAATATTGCGCTCCACATGCAGACGTATAAATTAGGTAACGCTCACAAAGCTCTTTGCGCAGTCACTTGACATAATTACTTTAGTTTCAAACAATAGCGGGCCTATATATATATATATAGGCCTGCTATTTATATATATATATATATGTAGGCCCACTATTTTGAAGTAACTAAAATGATTATGTCAAGTGATTGCGCATATATATATAGAGAGAGAGAGAGAGAGGGAGAGATGGATGCACATTTAAAGAATGTGTAAACGCTTAGGGCCTGTGCGGGTTAGGCGCTCTGAAAGTAAACAGCGCTCTAAGTATCCATTATTATTATTATTATTATGGTTACATATGTAGGACATTTCCTGGTGTCTGAGGTCGAAACCGCACCAGGAAAAAAAAATACGCTCGGTTCGCAGGATGTTGTCCCGAAAGGTTGTCGCTATCACTTCGACAAGCGGGAAGCAGTGCAGGAAGTAACGAGGAAGTAAGTGGACATGGTCAGCCCACGATGGGGACTAGTTAACCGATAATATTCCATACTGACCTTGAACAAACATATTTTAAACTATTCTTTGGTATATACATAGATTATAGTAGGACAAACAAAATATGTATTATGTAGAAAAATGTACTGGGGGGATGACGTGAAAAAATTAATTAAAGATAAATTAAAATTCTGGTTATGAGATTATGGCAGTTTTCGCTACCCATAGGCCGATGTATGCGTTTTACTTTGAAACAATGGCGGTTGACCCCTCCGACATTCCCGGCGAAGAAGCGTTTTACATGTCATCAACATCATCAGACAGCTGCTCTGAGGTGAGTGTGAAATATTTTCTACAGCTATGTTGAAAATAATCAGCTCTCCTTTCAAAACTAACAGCACACTGCAGTTATCACGTGCAATGCACACCGCGAAAAGGTTATCGGCGTGTAAATAGGTCAGACAGGGCGTCTGGTCTGCTTCAGTGGTCAGCGCATACCAGAAAGTCGTCTGCTACAGGCTGCTTGCTCTTTCTGTGTTGCCTGATACAAACACTCCACGAAATGATTAATTATTTATAACATGTGTGAATGAGTCGACGTTTAGCTTACTTTTGACACGTTTGTGTGTGATAACATGCACTCTTTTTGTAGTTTTGTACGTTTTAGCGAGTTGAGTGTAAAAATTAAGATGGTAAGCCATATGTGTCAAAATTATTTTTTTCTCAGTTATTTGTTTATGGATTGTCTTCGTACCAAATGCTTGTATGCATTAAATATTGACTTTTTCTTGTCGCTGATTTATTTTTTCATGGTTCTGAGGGGCATTGACAAGTATCATGGATGGCAGGGAAGGGATAGCGTTATTCACTGATTGACTCTTGTCAGTGTGATTAGTGGTTAGGTCTGAAGGAGCGATTTAAAATATTAAAAAAATGGTAAAATTATGAAGACGTGTGACATACATGAGTACAAGCTGAATATTTCTCTAATTTCAGGAAACTGAAGAGACATGTGTTATCTGCAGAAAAGGCTTTGGTGATGGGACTGATAAAGTCACTTTAACAGAAAAGGGATGCAAGAAAATCAACAGTATCAGTGACAAGTTTGGAGAAGAAGTACGCGCTGAGGCTGGTAACTGTGTTCATTCTCTCTGCAGGCATCGATACACAAACAAAAACTATGTTTCCTCAAAGGCTGAAAAGATGCAGAAGTCAGTGGTGTCAACACCGCGAAAGAGACGTATTCAAAGTGCACATGAATCCAAAAATGACGCAAATGTGCCTTTGTGCTTGTTTTGTAACCAAAAGGCCAAAGCTGGAAAGAAAGGCAACATCAAGAGTGCACATAAACTTATTCCAGTACGGACAATGCAGTGTCAGGAATCAATTCTTCGATTTTGCAAGGAGAGGGGAAATACTGACAGATGGTCAAGAGATGTGAGAGGCAAACTTGAGTATATGCAGGATCTCTGTGCACGTGATGCAGTTTACCACAACATCTGCTATTCATATTTCAGAAATGGACAGGGTATCCCTAGTATTTTTCATACCCGTGAACCAGCATCAAAGAAAGTGTGCATTGGGCGGCCAAAAAACCAGCGCTGTCTTGAAGCTTTTCAGTGCGTTCTTGATTATTTGGACAGTGCAGATGTTCAGCAGGTGACTGTGTCTGAACTAGTCCAGCTAATGCAGAGTAAGCTGACATCCGAAGATACTGCTTATTCTGCAAAGTACATAAAACAAAAGCTGCTGGACCATTATGGAGATGGCATTGTTATTGCCGAGAAAATGGGAACAGCAGATGTCGTCACACTAAAGGAGACAGCTAGTTCCATCTTACGAGATTTTTACAAACAGCCAAGGTCAACAGACGCCGAGATAGAAAAGAAACGGCTCATAAAAACAGCTGCAAACCTCATCCGGAGTGACATCAAGGCAATGGAGGGCTCAAAAGACACCTACCCAGACATCATCGCTGAAGAGCAGATCTCTTTCCTGCCAGAGGCACTGAGGGCGTTTCTTACTCATGTTTTTAAGGGAAAAGAACTTTCCATGAAAGTAGCAGCTATAGGGCAAGCCATCATTCAGAACACCAGACCCAACACTGTGCTTGCCCCTTTACAAATTGGACTGGGGGTACAAATGCACAAAGTGTTTGGGTCGAGGTTCCTATTAGATACCTTGAGCCATCTTGGCTTTTCAGTTTCGTACACAGAGGTTAGAAAGTTTGAACTAAGTGCAGCACATCAGCAAGGCATTGATCTGCCTCCAGTGTCAGAAGTGGACACCATCCAGTTTGTTGCGGATAACGTTGACCACAACACTGTCACCCTGGATGGCCACAACACCTTTCATGGCATGGGCATCATAGCTGTCTTGACACCCGGGAAATTCCAACGAAATAAGATTCCTAGGAGAAATGTCAAACTCAAAGACATCATTTCAGCTGGACGGATTAGAATCCACTTCTACAGGTATGCTAGAAAGAAAATTCTCTCTCTCTCTCTCTCTCTCTCTCTCTCTCTCTGCATTCCTGGGTGCATGCCTGCACATATATATATGTGTGAGTGTGTGTGTGTGTGTGTGTGTGTGTGTGTGTGTGTGTGTGTGTGTGTGTGTGTGTGTGTGTGTGTGTGTGTGTGTGTGAAGGGTATTAGGAAGGGGACAGGAGAGTTTTTAGTGGGTTTTCCCCCCAGTATTTAATAACGTTTTGGTTATTTTCAGTTATGAATGGAAAAACCTGTCGACGCTGAGCTTCACAGAACTGCCAGAGATGTCTGCAACAGATTCTACCAGCTACTTTGAGACGCTGTGGGAAATCTCCTGGCCCTTAAAGTCTCCTCGGCCTGCCTGGAAAGGGATGATGCAAGCTGCACACAGTGGTGCTCATCCAGGGGTCTCTGAAGTTTTCTTCATGCCCATGATCGACCTGAATCCTGGTGACCTGTCCTGTATTTACTCCACTTTGCGATTTGTCGCAAGTCAGGCCAGAAAGTACAACGTTACACCAGTTCTCACATTCGATCAGCCCCTGTATCTGAAGGCTTTGTCTATCGTCAACAGTGAAAAAGCAGGAAGAGAACTAAAATCAGTTGTTCTTCGTCTGGGAACATTCCATCTGCAAATGAGCTTTTTGGGAAGCATCGGATATCTCATGGCTGGTTCTGGTCTTCAGGAGGCCCTGGAGCTCGTCTTTGCGCCAAATGCAGTGATCCACATGCTGAGTGGAAAAGCATATGACCGTGCAGTTCGTGGTCACTTGCTTGTGGATGCTGCATTGAATGCCCTACTCACCGCTGATGCATTTCAACTGCCGTGGATCCTGATTCACCACGATGCCAAAAATGAAACAGAGGACAGCCAGGGACACATTACTGAAGTAACAGACGACCACAATACACTTGATGGCAGCTCTGATGAAGAAATGATTGAAACAACTGGAAACAGAGCTGCAGACATAGAGCCTGACAACTTGCAGACCCAGGCCTTCTCTGAAGCAGAGACCGTCCCAGATGACAATCTGTCACACCCTGCATTCTCTGAAGCACGTGTCAGTACTGGGGACGACGATCTGGATGTTGCTGCATCTTTCTTGGAGAAAGTCCTAGATGGCGATATACTGCCAGAGAAGAATGTATTGGAATCGCTCTCCAGGATTTCCACAAAGCTGCAGAAGCACAAAGAACACTTGTCAGACTGCAGGACAGGAAGATTGTGGCTCCAGTACTTAGAGATGGTGGCCATTCTTCGGAGATCAATTAAAGCTGAGAGAACAGGGAACTTTGAGCTCCACCTGCAATGCGTTAAGGACATGTTGCCCTACTTTGCTGCCTCTGGGCACAACAACTACCTCAAGTCTGCCAGGCTGTACCTTCAACAGATGTTGGAGCTGCGTGTGACTCACCCAGATGTGTTCCAGCGTTTCATGAAGGGTCATTATAGCATCAGACGCAGCAATCGTTACTGGGCTGGTCTTTCGTCAGATCTCGTAATAGAGCAAGTTCTTATGCGCAGCTTGAAAACAAATGGAGGACTTACCAGGGGCACAGGCATTGGTGAACATGAACGACTAGTTTGGTTACTTAGCATGCCTGCGTGTGCTGAAGTCAATGATTCCATGCAGCTTGTGACTGGTGTGTCATTCACAACAAGCGAACAACACAAGGACTCAAGCAAAACGAGACAAAGCCAAGACCACAGGGACACGAGGAAGCTCCTGAATTTCTTCCAAAGGCGAAATCCATTTAGTGGTGGTGGAGCTCTGAAGAGTCTTTCGAGTGGTCGAACGGCTGATGAGTCTGTGAACGTGGACACAGCAAAACATCTGGGACAGAGCATCCTGGACGGTATGACTGGTTCTACAGTTGCTGACATCAAGTTCAAGAAGCGTGATCAAGCTGTCACTCTAGCCACCAAGTCACAGTCCACTGTGTCCTTTGACGGCGAGCCTGTGAATGTGGACCCTGCACTACTATTTCAGCGACTTGTGACGATAGCAGAGACCACCCCAGAGACGCTCCACTCGGCCTTTGAGTACGAGCTAACAAACGTACCGACATCACTGTTTGATACATCGGGGCTCCTAAGGCAAGCAAAGAAGCATACATTGGCAGATTACCTCTGGTCACTCACTGAGCAGCAAAGCGTGCAGTTGCCACAGAGAGTCCACCATGTTTTGGATGGCGGCAGTCTTCTGCATCGTTTGACGTGGGGCAGAGGTGTCACCTACAACCAGGTAGTGCAAAGCTACGTCGACTTTGTCACTCGTAACTACGGCAAGGCAAGTGTCGTTTTTGATGGCTACACCAGCTGTCCCTCCACCAAAGACATGACTCATCTCCGTAGAAAAACTGGTCGAAAAATTGCAACCGATGTCGACTTTGAAGGCGACATGTTGGTGTCCGACACAAAAGAAAGCTTCCTTGCAAATGAAACCAACAAACAGCGTTTTATTTACGAACTTAGCAATGCATTGCAGGATGGTGGAGTGGAGACACACCTTGCTGATGGAGATGCTGACTGCCTCATCGTCCGTACAGCCCTCAGGAAAGCTGAAGAAGAACCCACTGCTGTTATTGGACAAGACACAGACTTGCTTGTTCTGCTCTTGTTCCATATCAAACCCAAACATTTCGACGTGTTTTTCGCTTCTGGAGCTAAAGTGTGGGACATCAAAGCAGCACAAGCAGCACTGGGTGCAGACATCTGCGCCAACATTCTCTTCGGTCATGCAATTGGGGGATGTGACACTACCAGTAGCTTATTTTCTATAGGCAAAAGAG
>OY757545.1:15085121-15095121 GCA_963584105.1 Alviniconcha strummeri
GAGACCCCTGGGGGACTCCAGACTGAAGTGGAACAGGTTTTGAAAAGATGCTTCCAATGGTGACAGACTGCCGGTGGTCAGACATATAGGATGAGAACCACTGAAGCGCTTTAGCATGAATTCCGTAAGTGATACTCAGTCTTTTCAACAGAATCTGGTGGTCAAGGGTGTCAAACGCAGCAGAGAGATCAAGGAAAGTGACTATGGATGCTAACCTGTTGTCAATGTTAGAAAGAAGGTTGTCAGTGACAGCAAGTAGTGCTGTTTCTGTGCTGTGTTCTTTCCTGTATGCAGACCGATAGGTCTCAAGCAGACCATTGCCAGTGAGATGTTCTTGTAGTTGTGTTAAAACAGCCTTTTCAATTATTTTTTGAATGAATGGGAGATTAGACACAGGTCTGTAGTTTTTGAGCATGTTTGAGTCAAGGTTTGGCTTTTTCAAAAGAGGAGTGACAACGGCCTGCTTGAGAATGTCACACACAGTGCCCGATTCAAGAGACTCATTAACAATACGGGTAACGAGGGGAACAAGACTGTTGATGCAGGCCTTCAGAAGCCCAGTGGGAATTGGGTCAAGGGCACAACTCTTGGTTGGAGATTTCAGAACAAGACACTGATCAATACACAGACTGAACTTTCTGTAGCTAGAGAAAAATTGAAGTTTGCTGATCAGAAAAGTCTTGAGGATAATATGGTATATTAACACACTGCTGTCGGAAATTGAATACAGTAATTTTTGAAAGACCAGTATTCAACTTCACTTTGACATAAATGGTATGAATAATTTGGTTTATCTTTAACTTACGGTGCTTTCAACTACCACTGTTGCACCAATACCAATACCCTGACTTCATTAAAGACAATACATCAACCTTGGACGAATCACTACTTCTTGCATAGTCATCAAAATTAAAGGCAAAGCACTCATTTTTAACATCCAAATGAAATACTTAAGAGAAGGAGAATGCTGCCAGCAACAAAACCAATTATTCTAATAATCTTTCACTGATCATAAGCCCGTATTCAAGCACTTGTGAAGTAATGATTGCGTTGTTCAAACTGATCATTTCACACAAAAGAAAGCTGAAGCATGAAATAAAACTGATTACATAAGCACAGGTAAAGAGGAGACATGGTGGCAGAAAGTGAGAGCGCATACTCTCGGAAGCCAAACTGAGCACAGTCAAGCATGGTTACCGCATGAATGGGTGACTGTTACATGCTAAGCTTTGCAAGTGTCTTGAGATTTCTCCAGAGTCAAAGTCCATGTAGACGCTAAAAAGGTCCTTCTGAGGAGACTGTAAACTGAAGGCCCCCATGCGTTTACACATGAAAAGAGATCACATAATTATGCATGCTAAAGATCTTGCAGTCCATGTTAGAGTTCAGTGGATTATGAAAATGCCCAAATAACTCATTACACATTAAAAGTGAAGGAGTCTTCAAAATGTTGAAGTTGGACACTATATGGAAAATGAAGATGTTGGTCAGTCATGTTCTTATGTGGTTTTGTACAGCATTCAGTTGCAGCATGGACTAAACACTTGTTCAACTCCTGTTTAAGAGTCTTATTTTCAGGCACAAGGAAACATTTATTTTGAAGGTGAATCAAAGAGATGATGCATGCTGGCTTTCAACATCTGTATGCTTCATTTTTTTCTGTCAGCAGATACCTAATGGGCATACTTTTTTGGCACTGAACTTGAACATCATAGGGCACAGTCATGTTGGTTCACTTTTTATCAATGAAGGGCTGGAAAAGCTTGGCCCATGAATAACAGATTTAATACAATCTGAAACAGAATGAGGCCCTGAGTGCTCATAAGAATAACAATAACAATGTACACTTATCATGCGCTCATCAATGCCCTGAGCACTCACATGATACATACTAACCTAAATATGATATTCTATACACATGTAGAGCATAGTCCTACCAAAACAATTTACATAAAGTATTATACAAAACAAAAACAAAAAATGCAAAAAACAAAACAAAAAACGCACTACAAACACACACACACATACACAATGAGTGTAGCAGAAACTGGGTACTAATATTAGTTAGGATTGAAATACTGTGAGAAGAGGAAGGTTTTCAGTTTGGCTTTAAAAGATGACAGGGTTGAGCAGTGTCTAAGGTCTTGTGGGAGTGAATTCCAAATGTGGGGTCCAGAGGCAAGAGAAGGTGCAAAAGCCATGAGTCTTGTGTTTGTATCATTAGATTTCCAGCATGCAGGTGTCAGAAGAACAGCATAGTGTACGAGATGGAGTGCAGACATGTAGCAGTTCAGAGAGGTAAGCAGGACCAGAACCACTTACAGCACTGAAACACATACAAGCGACTTTATACTTAATACATTCTGAAATGGGAAGCCAGTGCAGTTTTTCCAGGAGAGGTGTTGAGCGGTGGTGATGGGGTGCCAAGAGAACAAGTCTTGCAACAAAGTTCTAAATTCTCTGGAGAGGTTGGATGACAGAATTAGGCGTACCCATGAGGAGACAGTTGCAGAAGTCAAGCCGTGAGAGGATATAGGAAGTAACAAGAGTCTTGGTTGCGTCTTCAGTGAGAAACCTGCGGATTGAACTAATGCGTTCAAGCTCGAAAAAAGCAGGCAGATTTTCATGACGTGCTTCTTCACGGACAGTTTTGAGTCAAGAATGAGTGCAGAATCAACCCACAAGGGAGTTAATTAGCACTTGAAAGATGTCACACAAACACAACAACAAACACCTGAGTCACCTACAGTAATTCTCACCTGGCAGGCAAGTAAATACAAGGTACATAAATGCCACCTGACATACATCCTCATATTTGATTTTTTACAGTTTGGTACTTTTGCCACACATTCTAGCCTAGTTCATTACATCACTGATACCAACTGCTGGGCACAAAATGGTAGCACTCATGGTAATGTTTTTTTGTTGTTGTGACTTTCAAATGTTGATTATTACAAACAGGAGAAGAAATCAAGTGAAAAACAGCGGTGTGTCTATTTAAATCATTTTATTCCATGCTATCAACAGGGCCTGGAAAGCTTCACTGCATGCTTTCGTTCCCCTTTAACAAGCAGGCACATGCAAAAGTTAACAGTATGGACTGATTCATAATATTAACAATAAAACACTTCCACCGAATTCTACAGTGTCAATCAAAAAATTATCTCTAGATGCCCAAAGCATTTCACAATTTCCATGCAAATCTGTAATTCTGAATGCAGGACAAAAAAAGTGTATGTACTGTTACTCAGTGCTATTGTAGACCCAAATTCCAACAAACATATCCTGCGCTGCAGTGTATTGTACTTTGACTGGTTCTGTGTGGAACTGTGCAAGAGTCATGTGTGTCATTGTGGATCTAATTTTGTGAGACTGTCTTTGATTGGTTGTGTGTGGAGTTGCAGAAGAATCAAGAGTGTCAGCGTGGATCTAATTTTGTGATGTTGTATTTGATTGGCTCTGTGTGGAGCTGCGTAAAAGACATGTATGTCATTGTGGATCTAATTTTGTGAGGTTGTATTTGACTGGTTTTGCTTGGAGCTGTGCAAGAGCCACGTGTGTCATTGTGGATCTAATTTTGTGACATTGTCTTTGATTGGTTCTGTGGGGAGTTATACAAGAATCAAATGTGTCATTGTGGATCTAATTTTGTGATGATGTATTTGATTGGTCTTGTGTGGGAATGCATAAGAGCCAAATGTGTCACTCTGGCATGGTTTGGGGTTGTGTAAGAGTCAACTGTGTCAGTGTAGTTCTAATTTTGTAACATCTAGTGCTGTGGACCTGCACATTTTTCACCACCAAAACCGATATGCAACTTTTCTGGCAAGTCCTACAGTCAAAATACATCAACAAAATAAAAAGGATATTGCTCTGTTTGCAATACTGTTCTTCAGCATCTAAACAGTTCCTTCACTGATATACCAGGTACAATGAACTGTCCCTTTGATACTTAGCAAGGAATGAAACTGTCTTCTTTTTTTAAATCTCACTCCATGACTTAAAAATTTATTTAAACAAAACCAAGACAAACAAGAACAGTACCATGTACATAAATGGTCTCAGCTGAAACTCACCTGTTTCGTCTAGCTTTCAGCTAGTCTGTTTATGTACTGTTAAGTTTTTGTTTGTTTGTTTTTCGATACATGGTTACACAAACTGTACTGCCTTTGTACTGATTTTGTCCCTTTTACTTAATCAGCATTATACTGCTTGACTGCATGAGTCAGGAGGGCCTAGCAGTAAGGCAATAGGCTGATAAGCAGAAGGCCTTGGTTTGATTCCACTTCAGCTCTCCTCTCTCTTCAAAACTCGTGGTCTATGAACACTGTCATGCAACTTTGTCTCACACAATAAATGAAACATAAAGGCTCTCATCACTGTCCATCTTAATGCAGGAATCATTCTGGTTATGACAGTGTAGCGTTACGTATATATGGTGTCTCTCTCCTCCCCCACCTCCTGGGATCTCGGTCCCCACCAGTACTTCTTCGGAGACAACTTGGCATTAAACAAGATTAACCAGCACCTGCTCGACTGCCAGCATGCATGTGAGTGGGCGTGTGGTTTGTCAGTCACAGTGTCAGTCTGTGACTATGTCTTAGACTGTATGTCTGCAAGTGTGTGTGTGTGTGTGTGTGTGTGTGTGTGTGTGTGTGTGTGTGTGTGTGTGTGTGTGTGTGTGTGTGTTTTGGTTGTAAGGATTACTGAAGGCGTGAGTGGGTGTATTGTAAGGTGCTTTGCGTTGAGCCTGTGTTGTTTAGGGAATTGTGTCTTACAAGAAATCTTAATCGTTATTATAAATGTCTGTGCATGGGTGCATGGGTGTGTGCATTTATTCCACAGATGCATCGTTGGATTTACTTGCTGCTGTACACGCCTCGTGCTGCCGCAAACTCTGACCGGTGGAGGCACATTATAAATGTCTAATTATAATAATAATAGCATTATTAATAACAGAGCTAATGGTTTTGAAGTTGGCAACAAGGTGTTTTTAAGCTGCTATAGGAGAATAGCTCACAAAAAAAAGCTTGAAAAAAGATCTGTACATGCACTAGCACACACAGAAATGATTCTCAAGAAACTCCAAACATACATGCTATTTCTCTCAAACATGTAGAAATAATTTTAAAGAAATAAAATTTAACCGGAGCAAACACTTGAAAATCTGGTCCCTTGTAAAATGGCTGCTAACATCAGAAAACAGCTGGCACACTCTTCATATCCCAAGCCAAAACACTACACGACATCAATTCATCTGCACTACATTTTCTCCAATTGTCCGGTGAAGAGTGTCAGTGGGTGGCACGATAGTAGGCCACACCCACTGATACCACTGCTGCAAGTGTTCCCCCAGCAAGCAGTGACCACTTCAGAACCTGTACACAGAATTGAATCAAGCACGGATAAATAAGCGTTCTGTTAACTCACAGCCCACAATACTTACACATTCTCACTGTCAGTACAATCTGAAGCAGAACAAGGCCCAGAAACAACACACAAGGGAGTTTATAAGTGTACCTCTGGTGGAGTTTATGTACCTTGTATTCACTCGCATGCTAGGTGAGAGTTACCATCAGCGACTCAGGTCTTTGTTGTTGTGTTCATGTGAAATCTTTCAAGCGCTAATTAACTCCCTTGTGTGTTGATTTTACTATCAATGCATTACCCCTTCTTTTTTTTAAGGGGAGACTGGCCAGTCAAATTTTGGTCCCAAAATGTTCCAGAACAGGTTTTTGTTTTTTTCCAGGTTTGGGTTCCTAAACATGCCTATTTTCATCTAAGTCAGTATTTTTATGATATATGTTTGATTTTTATGCAAATGAAAACATTCTTTGAACCTTAGTGTGTTTGTTTTTGTCCTGTGGCCGATCATTTCACTGAAAAAACACTCCATTTCATCCCTTGGTTACGGGGACTTTCTACCCAAAACTCAGCACATGTTGCCTATCAAAATGCTCAGTAGCTTCTGACCTTCAAAATGACGTCATGACCCAGTGGGAACTTCCACTGATGAAGGCACAAAGGGTTTGAAAAGGCGGGAAGGGTATTCCAACGGAAACTTCCTAATTTGGATCGAGTCGTTTCTCATTGGTCGGATTTCAAAGAGTGACCTCATTATATAGTAATCGGTGCTGCTGCGCATGCGTAGTTCGCAAATGAGAGTTCACGGACATTCCCGAACAAGCCACTTCCTGTCAAACTAGTCACTTCCTGTTTGTTGCAGACAACAAATCGAACATACGTTTGCAAATCTCCTAAGCTACAAAACTGATTTCTATGCGATAATTATGCCTTCAAAGAAGCGTAAGACTATTGCTGAAGCAAACATTGGTAAATCTACCAGGAAAAGGAAGCAGCATATGCAAGGACTGGCCGATAAAAAAGAACGAAGGCTAAGGAAAGTAGTTCGACAACTGGCGAAGCTGTCAAGCATTTTGCTACAGCCGATGGACTGGCACATTCTAGTGCTTCGGTGATGGTTTCCAACGACTCTCGCTGAGAGAATCATCATCGGCAGTTGATCATTGCAAGTTTACTTTCATTCAAACATTACACAAACCCATAGACTATAGAAACAAGTTTCATTGCATTTTTCTTTATTGTACCGATGTTTTTCAGATGGCAAATCTTTATTCACGTTTTTCTCATTTCGGCGTTTATTGGCTATGGTGATGTTGGGAGGAACATGATATCTCCGCCAAACCTGAAGCTATTACAATAAACAAACATTGTCTGTGGAGAGAATTGAATGCTCTAGGATTTTATTTGAGGATTTTTTATTCTATGGCATATTAAATTTGCAAGATGGTTTTGAAAATTAAATTCTTATGTGTCACCCTAATTTTTCATGGTAACCTCAGTTGGTGGCCCATATTTTTGGATCAAGAATGTTTACAAGAAAAATGGTAAATAGATTCACAGAATACAACCCACAGATCACAATAAAAGAATAAAATGTAATGAAAGTGATGTAAATGTTGAGATATTTTCTTCCTAATGGGGGTGATATTTTACTGAATTTCACACCTACCATGGATTTTTTTGCCGAATGGAAAGCTGCAGATAGTGAAAACAACTTTTTATACCATTTATTCTGATTTTTGTACTATAATAATCAATTTAAAATGCAACTTTAAACAAACAAAAAGTAAAAGAACTGGCCAGTCTCCCCTTAATTGTATATTCCCCCATCCTATCATATTAAATTGTGTTTGTATATGTTCCTCATCAGATTTGAACCATGTTTGTGCATGGAACTATGTTTGTGTCTACCCATCCCTGTGTGCTGTACACTGTGGATGCATGCTCCTGTATAGGTGTAAAAGTGTTCTTTGGATGGAATTTAATTAGCAAACTGGCAGCAGGTAATGACAAATGAGTCACAGCCAGAGGGTAACTGGACATGGTTTTATTCACCTCCAATAAACATCCTTCGGGAAAGACACTTGGTTTTTTCTCTGGTCTCCTTACGTGTTATTGCATGTCCCAAGTGATGTCAAAATAAAAGTGATGTCAAAATAAAATGATACATAAAGAATCATATTTCAAATGAATCAAAAGATAAAATACAACAGAATGCTGTCTCCTCCCCCACATGCTATATCAGATCCAAGGCCTGGAGAAAAGAAGGAGAAAGAGCGACAGACAGAGGACAGTGAACTAATGTGCAGATGCACACCGGCCGCACATTACACTAGATTTGTACACATTGTGCAGGGATGAGGGCATAGGATTTGCAGCCCAGACTGGGTGTGTGGCATCACGCAGCATGATCAAGTGGTTCCGTCACAACGACATGGAGCACCTGGACAGCCTGCTGAAGGAGCAGGAGGAGGAGGACAAAAAGGTCAGTGGGCAGCAGGCACGACATTGGCAGATTCCTAATGGTGGATTGGACTGGTGATTCCACCTGAAGGACAGTCACAAAGTGGTAGTGGTGGATTGGACTGGTGGATTCCAGAGATTACGGTCACAAAGTGGTAATGGTGGATTGGACCGGGAATATTCCACAGAGATTATGATTACAAAGTGGTAATGGTGGACTGGACTGGTGGACTGCACTGAACTTACAGTCACAAAGTGATAATGGTGGACTGGACGAGTGGATTCCACAGGGAAGACAGTCACAGGGTTAGAATGGCAGACTGAACTGGAAAGATTCCAAGGGCAAGTCTTTTGTCAACTTCCAGTGGTAGACTGGACTGGTAAATTCCACAGAGAGGACTTTCACCCAGCTGTAATCATGGCTGAACTGATAGATTCCAAAGAGAAAACTTTCACCAAGTTTTCATGGTGGGTCAGACTGAATTTTCTCTGTGTTCCAGAGAACGTAATCACTGAAGTAGAAAGTGAGAGAGGGGGAGGATCAGTGAAAAATAACTTTGCTTGTGTTTCTTTTCAGGTTCCGTGAGAACAAAGAACTTGAGTCTGTAATTCTTTCTAGTATGTTTTTGGTGTGATTTCAGGATCTGAAGAAAGCCAAAGTAACTCGCAAGTTCCTGCTAGTCGAGGGTCTGTACGCTAACTATGGCGACATCTGCCCTCTGCCCAAACTGGTGAGCAAATAACTGGTTCAGCATTGTGTCTACAGTTTTACACTGACAGCCAGTTTAACCCTTTCCCTGCCCCAGGGACATCATGTGCTGTCAGGTACCAAGTTCTTTCCATCTACTTTACAACTACCTGTTCCCGTTCCAGCTTCTCTTGAATTGTTAGGTGCAATGAAGTTGTGCTCAAAAGCAGTGTTTTTGGTCAGCATAACCTTTTCTCAAGACTGCCTGGAGATTTGGACAGTGAGTTTCAACCAGGTTCTATGGTTCTGTGTGAACAACACTGATGAAGCTTAAAGACAAAAAAACACCAGTAATGGAAGTGGAAACAGTGGCATCAGCTGTCAGTGACAGTGCACTGTTGTGTCCAAACAACAATGCACTGTCAGTGCCGCACTGTTGTTTGTACACAAAGTAATTCTTCAGATTACTGGGGCAAAAGTGATTCTTCAGATTACTCAGGCAGGGGAGATAACTGCCTAAGTCGTGGGATGACAGGAGCTAGCAAACCTGACATGAAACTTTTCCTCTTTAAGGTATGCACCAGAGTACCTTTGAAGAGGGACTCAGTGTGCAGGCAGATGGATAGAAAACAGTCGCATGTTAAAACATTTCCAGCTGTTTGTTAAGAAATCTGCACCTTGAGATGACCCTGCACAGTTGATTGTTTGTTTGAATCTGATAACTGACTTGTTTAGAAAGTCAGACAACTGCTGTGTTTGGGCAGGCTGCCATCCCAACTTTTCCTTTAGTTATTTATTTGTTCCATTCAAAAACAGTTTTGCAGACAGTATGCACATAAACATTCTGCAATCAACCCTCTCTTCATTTCAACTCATTATGCACAAACCTACGCTCCCCCTCTCTCTCTCTTTGTCTTTGTCTCTCTGTCTCTGTCTCTCTTTCTCTCTCCCATCTTACCCTCACACACACTTATATACATGTAGGCAGCTCTTCCTGCTCCATGTGGTTACACATAATTGTCACTGATTAGCAGGAAGGATGGGAACCAAAACAATAAATACATAGTTACATATAGATCCCTTCCAGTGACCAAACATGGTTTTCAGTAGCTGCTCCTTGCATAACTTCCTTGGGAAAAACAAGTAAGGTTTGGCGCACAGTCATCCCAAGTTTGCTGCAATGGGTGTGTTGGTTGCTCTTTGCATAACTTCCTTGGGAAAATCAACGCAAGGGAATTAATTAGCACTCAAAATATGTAACACAAATGCAACAACTACGGTAACTCTCACCTGGCATGTATGTAAATACAAGGTACATAAACTCCACTAGAGGTACATCCTCAAATTTGTCCTTGGGAAAAAATAATAATGTACATATATCACGTGCTCATCAATGCCCTGAGTGCTCACATACTACATATTAACCTAAATATGATATTCTATACACATGCAAAGCACAGTCCTATCAAAAGCAATTTACTGTAA
>OY757545.1:15100121-15117621 GCA_963584105.1 Alviniconcha strummeri
TCAACAGCATCAGAAATGTGACACCGATAACTGAAGGTCTATTTTACCCTTCAAGGCTTGTGTGGTTCAGTTGAAACTTTGGAGGTTACTGGCTGAAGGTACTGTAAATGACTGCATCTATTATAAAAGCACTGTCGTTCAAAAGGATTTTAATGCAAGTTGAATGTTTGCTTCTCTTGCTTTTCCAGGCTATCAGTCAGGGAGTGGCCATCACAATGGCCCGTTATCTGGAGAAGGAAGAGCATATGTTGCCACAGCCAAGGTAGTATTTCCTTCTCTTTTGATAATGCAGTGCTTGCGGAAGTTCATTTTGACTGTGTTTTTGTTCTTTGCTTTGTCATGGGCTGTGTGCTGTAATTTGAAAAATAGCCCATAAAAGAGTACATTATTAGTATTATTGGTCCTTTCCGTAATCTTCTCACTCACGCTCTCTTTCTCCTTTTTGGAGGGGGGGTGGGGGGCATTACTGTCTCCTTTTTGGAAGGAGGATGTTTTATTTCTCTCTCTCTTTCCCTCTCTCCTTTTCCGGGGTGGGGGGTAGGGGGGTTACTCTCCCCCCCTCCCCCAACAACAGGTGACAGAATGGTGGCTGATGGATCAGCTGGCCAGGGTTCTAGTTTTATTTGTGTTTTCTTATTGCTTGACCAGGGCGTGTAGCCATTCTGGCCTGTTGTGCGATTTCCCATGCTGTGTTTGAATTGAGATTCAGCTTCTTGGTCTGACCTGAGTATAGTGAGTAAGAGTTTTGAATACGTATTCACCTCCATAAAAAAGAAGAAAGCATGAGAGTATGTATTGATGTATGGTCACATTTGTTCATTCTGAGGTAACCCTGCAGCTGACGTGACTCACGCAACCCTGCAGGTGCAGCTAATGTTAAAATACATTGGGAGGGAGGGTGGAGTGGGATGGCGGGGGGTGGGGGTGGGGGGGGGGTGAGGAGTTACTGCTCAAGCAGATTTGAACCCACCACTTTCCAATCACAGGCGCACTGTCTCAGCATCTTTCACACAGCACTTCCAATCTACTGGTAATGGCATGATGATTGAAATGTCTTTGAGCAGTAGTGCCTTAGTATTATTGTTTACACCAGTGGCTTGAGACGTCTACCAGTAATGGTATGAGGATTGAAATGTCTTAAGCAGTAGTACCTTAGTGTTATTATTTAAGTATTATTAATTACACCAGTTGCTGGAGAGCACTTTGCAGTCCAAGGTTCACACAGATGTAAATCATGAACTCCATCACTTGCACAAGTCAGCAAGTGGATTTGAACAGCCTGTCAGACCCACAGGGTCAACTCAGGACAAATAATACTGAAAACTGAAAGCTTGAGAATGAATCGAATCGTGAAATGCATCAGCAGGGTGTGCATGGGAAGGGTATGGGTTCATCAGTCTGTGTGGTGGTGTTTTCAGCATCCGTCTAGCAGTGAGCGCCCACCTGACTGAGGCGGAGATTGACAGGTCGATGGAGGTCATCAAGAATGCCTTTCACACCGTGCTGAAGTGCAGCAGCGCATCGTAAGTCTTTCCTTCCTTGCGTCTCTTGGCATTTTTTTCTTTCTTTTTCTCTTGCTCTCTCTTTCTTTCTCTGTCCCTGTGGCTGTCTGTCTCTTTCTGTCTGTCTGCCTGTCTCTATTGCACTCTCTTGGTGTTTCTTTCTGTCTCTTAGTCTCTCGCTCTTTGTATGTCTCTCTGTGTCTTTGACTGTCTGTCTGTCTGTCTGTCTCTGTCTGTCTGTTTCTCACTCTGTCATGTTTCATATATACATAAATTAGGCCTTGTGATATTTTTTTTTACTCATCAGTAGCTTAGTGTTGTTGTTAGACTAGTTGTTAGATTTAAAGTACAATCCTTGTAAAATAAAGTTTCTGCATTCTCTCTGTGACTGACTTGAGCTGAACCCCATTTTTTCACGGTGGTCATCAGTGGCCCAAAGTGGACCCTGCCCTCCAACCTGTGAGAAACACTCAGCTGTTTTTGCATGTTATGTGCCTTCCCTGGAAGAAATGCGCCTCTTTAATATGTACATTCCTACACCCCTGCCTATGCCACCCCCCACCCCCCATCCCCCCACCACCACCACCACGTCCCATTCAGCAGGAACGTGAAATGAATTGTCTCATTGTGTGATCCCATTCCTCCCAGATCTGATCCATTTAGTTTGATTTTGTTGTTTGGCGTATGCAGGATTTTGGATGGAGGGGTAGCTGATTGATTCATCAGTGGTTGTTTGAGAACCCAGTCTGTGGACCGGCATGCTGAATGATTTTCTACAATGTGTTTTGGATTATGTTGGCAGGACTGTTGCTAATGGGAACTGCGCTGAAGACAGCAGTTAGTGCATCTTCCTCCGGGCTGGACAACCTGTCATACAGGGCACCCTGTCATACAGAGCACCACCAGGACAGCTGCCCCATTCCGTTTCTTCTTTGGCACACCACCAGAACAGCTGCCCTATTCTGTTTCTTCATCATCAAATGACCAAGAAAGCTGCCCCATTCTGTTTCTTCCTCACCACATGAACAGCTGCCCCACTAAACAAAAAAACTTTTTTATCACCACCAAGACAGCTGCCCCATTCTTGTTTTTTTTTATCACCACCAAGACAGCTGCCCCATTCTTGTTTTTTTTATCACCACCAAGACAGCTGCCCCATTCTTGTTTTTTTTATCACCACCAAGACAGCTGCCCCATTCTTGTTTTTTTTTATCACCACCAAGACAGCTGCCCCTTTCAGTTTTCCATCACCACCAACACAGCTGTCCCATTTTTTTCTCCATCATTACCAGGACAGCTGCCCCATTCTGTTTTTCATCACCAAGACAGCTGCCCCTTTCTGTTTTTCATCACCACCAACACAGCTGTCCCATTTGTTTTCCATCATCACCAAGACGGCTGCCCCACTCTGTTTTGTCATCACCAAGACCGCTGCCCCATTCTGTTTTATTATCACCACCAAGAGAGCTTCCCGATTCTGTTTTTTTATCACCACCAAGACAGCTGCCCCATTCTGTTTTTTTATCACCACCAAGAGAGCTGCCCCATTCTGTTTTTTTTATCGCCACCAAGAGAGCTGCCCCATTCTGTTTTTTTTATCGCCACCAAGACAGCTGCCCCATTCTGTTTTTTTATCGCCACCAAGACAGCTGCCCCTTTTTGTTTTTCATCACCACCAACACAGCTGCCCCATTCTTTTTTCTCCATCATCACCAAGACAGCTGCCCCATTCTGTTTTTCATCACCAAGACAGCTGCCCCATTCCGTTTTTTAATCTCCAAGACAGCTGCCCCATTCCATTTCTTCATCATCACACTGCCACGACAACTGCCCCTCTCCATTTCTTCATTGTCAAACCACCAAAACGGCTGTCCCATTCCGTTTCTTCTTCACCACTAAGACAGCTGCCCCGTTCTGTTTTTTTTTTTTTTTCACCGCCAAGAAAAAAGGAGATTTTTTTATGAGTCTTTCAAACTTTGCCAGATAATAAGTAACCCTTACTCAGCTTAGCCCACAGAGACCAGTGTTTATGACTGACCTTCTTAAGGTCACAGCAAAACTTCAGAGGTATAAACCTGAACTGACTGCAGTCAAATGTGTCATTCTTAAATGCACTGGCAATGTCATTTTCATGGTGCTTTTATAGCTCTGGCACAAAACAAAGTTGTGTGTGTGTGTGTCATCCGAAAACAAATTCACCTTTTGTTATTGTACTGTCATGAAATCTCAGTGGGCATAAACTGTTTACACCTGGCCTAGTGATTCTTTTTTTAATCGTTCACGCTTTGTATGGTGATGTGTTTAACTGAGTTGTAACCATTGGTACTAATATGAGTTACCTTGACCTAATTCAAGGTCACATCTGCATAGGAAGGGTCAAACCAAACTTGTGTGTCTTAATGAGACTTTCTATCCAATCCACCTCAAACTTTGCATCACATACATGGCACCTGGATTGACATTGGGCATGTATGTGTTCATGGGAGACAACTTGCTTCGGAAGAAAAATACACACACGGAACTCGGCTTTTCTCTGATGATGTTGAAGTTAGACTTTTCTAACTGTGCATGATAACAATCTCTGCTGGGCCTTACTGATCACACCTTCATGACCACAGTACATTCACAAGGCCATTTAACTGGTCACACCTTGTTGACCCCAGGACATCCACAGGGTCAGCTACCTGGTCACACCTTGACTGCAGTACATTTACAAGGTCAGCTTCCTGGTCACACCTTGACTGCAGTACATTCACAAGGTCAGCTACCTGGTCACACCATGATGACCGCTACATTCACAAGGTCAGCTGCCTGATCACACCTTGACCACTACATCCACCAGGTCAGCTACCTAGTCACACCATAAAGACCACAACACATGCACAAGGTAATCAGCTACCTGATCACACCATGATGTCCACAGTACGTTCACTAGGTCAGCATGGAAAAATCTGGGAGGCAAAAACGGAGAGGAAGTTTGATGGAAAGTTTGATTTATAATTCTTCATTAATCACTTGTGGGAAATTTGGGTTGCCCTACCTGGGTACTACTGCAGCAGCCACAAGAGCAGTGCTACTCATTCCTGCCAGTGTGTGTAGTATTTTTTGTGTCCAATGGTGCGGCTGCCAGTGTTTGGGATTTTTAAAGTGTGCACAGATGTTTATGCATGCCATTGCACAGAGGGGTGTACAAACACCGTAATAGAGTCTGCACTGAAAATTGACCGTGGGGAAAAGATCCCTTGCTGCATCATGGAATTGAACCCAAGTCAGTATTGTACCAGGCTTTTTGGTCCCACAGCGCTCCAGTGAGCTGTCTGGCTGCTGTGTGTGTTGCATATTCGTGTCATGTCTGAATCTCTTCCTTGCATCCCCTTCCGGTGCCAACAGATGTGTGATGCCTTTTGTGTCACTGGAGCAGCATGATGAAGAAACGGAGTATGTACTGTGCGTGTGGTGTCAAGTGGTTGTTTATTTTAAAAAAGCCTTGCATCCTTTTATACCTTTTTGTTCCGTCAGTCTGTTCAGCTTCTCTGTGTTTTGAGTGTATTGGCTCCTCTTGTTTTTCTTCTTCTTTTTTTCTGATCATCAGTTTTGCTTACTGTATGCTAGACTAAATTTCAGGCTCATGAATTTTTCATTTTGTTTGTTTGGCTGAGGAAAAGTTTGTTTGTTGTGTTACTGATTTGTGTGATTAACTTGTACATGCCGCAAATGCAGTACTATTGCATGCATGCGTACTTAGTTTGTATTTATTGTGTGTTGTATACTCTATGGACACGCACAGTGTTTGATGTCATGTTGGAGATGAAGATATATATATATATATGTACTGTTGCAAGTATTATTTATTTTATTATCACAGTTTTTATATTGTTTTTTTAGTTTTATTGGTAAGCTATGTATTCTAAACCAGTTAGAGAAAATGTCTTTTTTTATTTTTTTATTCTCTGGCAGTGGGGTGCTTGGGTAAACTTTTCTTTTACTGAATAAACATTTTTGGCATCTTATTTTCTGACGTTATTTGACAGTGTCATTCATGCTGTCTTGGATTTTGAATAGCGTAAAAAAGAAAACTGCTTTTATATGTGTGTATATATATGAGAATTAACATGCTTCTTGATCATGCTAAATTATGCGTGTGTATAGATATATCGATATATATCACGTCTGTATTTCCTCACCCTGTTACCCAGTGAAAGCGTGTGAAAAAGCCGAACCACATGGACCAACTGTGTGATGTGCCTGCATGAAAGAATTGTCCAGTCCGATCTCAAGGATTTGCATCATTTCACATAAGTTCATAGGTCTTCTTTTTGTCCTCTGGCCCTTGCTGTCAGGTCACGATGAACTACTTGAATACGGAGCAGCATCAGCGTCACATCAGGTGTCTGTTTGTTTTACGTGACAGAATGGTGTTTATTCAGAATGTTGTTTATTCAAGCAGATGGATGAGTCATTAAGCAGATGCCCCCAGGCTTGCATTTTGATTATGTCACGTCATTATGCAGTGGGCTGACGGTATGATTCACTCATCTTTTTGAAAGTTTGAAACTTGGCTTGAGTGGTAAATGAAACAGTTGGTGATGTTGTGAAAGATTTGGCTGATGATGTCATTTGAATTGGGATGTGGGCGTCGTTTGAACTGGGAATTGATACTTTAGTACTGCCATGACATGGCATGGCTCTTGTTTCTTGTTTCGGTTCATCTCCACTTCAGAAGTGGCTGAAACCTTGTATGCAGGAGAGGTACTTGGTTAGCAAGATAGCCCTGTATGGTTAGAATCATACCGCCAGTCCACCGCCGCATACCATCATGACATAATCAGAATGCAAGCCCGGGGGCATCTGCTTAATGAACTATCCTTCTGTTTGAATAAACAACATTTTGTCATTGTTTTAAGGCATAGAATGTGTCACATTTAGGTGTACAGCATTGCTGACAAGTGACTAGATAGAAACCAGTAAAAAAAAAATCTGGGACACCCCCAAAAATGCTTCCCACAACAAGTCTCAACACTGATGAGTTACAGTGAATGAAGACTGCTTCAAGTGTAAAGGTTTGACTGTGTCATGGCGACATCTGTTCAGCATGTGAGACTGTATGTACTGGTAAATTGCTTGTGTAGATACCAGCCACGTTGATTTTTGGAAGTGTACATCATCGGCATTGTTTCACAGCTAAATACTCAAGACGCAGGAGTTGTACTTGGTGTAAATTTGTTGATGTTAATTAAAATATATTAAAAAAATTAAAAGGGGGTGAAGAACAAAATACCTTTTTAAAAAACACTGTTGTTTACATTTGTTACAGTGATAACTTATTTAATCTTATTTCACACCATGTAGTGGTTTAACCAATCATTTGACTCAGAAGTATGTACATAGGTGGTATGTACTTTCTTTCGTGAACTCATCAGCGAATCTTCTGCGAGAAAACACCACAGTAACGTCTAATGATCTGTGATCATGAGATTTGATGGCATAGCAGCTTTGGTGTTCTGGTGTTGCTAGACCTTGTGGTAGAAGGTGACTTCTTTTGTGAGTGTGCATCATTTTGGATCATGGTCCAACGTCAGTGTAATATCCAACACTGCTATGTGTGGTTGTATCAGCCTAACCTTTTTTTAAATAAATATTTACATTGCTCTCTCCTTGCTTCTGTTTTGTGTTTGATGTGCTGTTGTTGATGATGCTTTTTTAACAGGCGTACACAAGCAGAGAGTGAGTGAGTGGATCTTGATGTCCTGTCAGCTGCGCAGGGTTGCCTCAGGACAAGAGAATGATGTGTGTGTGTGTGGGGGGGGGGGGTCACAGCTTATTTCACCATAAAATTATAGCAAAGAAACTTCTTCTTTTTTTGCAGCCATTTATTCATTTCAAAGTACTCCGTCTATCTGTCCTGCTTTCTCTTTGGGAGCACGCACACACACACACACACACACACACACATGCATGCACTCACACACACACAGTGGCAATGTCAGCAGTTTGTCTTGAAGTGCTTAAATACCCACCACACCCGGTACTGTGAGAATGCATAATTATAATCCTTTCGCAATACATGTAGACACAGCTGAAAATTACTTTCTGTGATCAGCTTGATCTTCCTGATCACACATTTCACACCACCATGCACATAAATACAACCTTGAGTACTGCTTCCTTCAGTCCCCCCCCTCCCCCCCCATCTCATTGCACCCGCCCCCTTCTCAGTCTCTATCTCACTGCACCTCCCCCTTTCTACTTCACCACACACACACACACACGCACACTCTTTGTCGCCCTAACCCCATATTGTTTTTTGCTTTTCTCCGTGATTTTTCAATCGGTCCGGGTGAAAACGGTGATAATGTGTTGCGTGAGTCACGTCAGCACTAGGAAAATTCAGGAGAGGCTGCGGAACACAGTCACACGTGTAGGCTACAAACACTGAGAATTTGCCCGCCACCTCTGTGGAGATGAGAGCACAATTCCCTGAGTGATGCTCAGCTGCTTAGAGCTTTGTGTGTTTTGGATCTTTATTAGGGGATCGATCAGCAGCTGTGTGAGAGTCGAGCTGACATCTTGGGCTCCCCGTCCATAATAGTCCGTACGGTCTCTGTGGTTGATGGTTGGCTGAAGTGTTGCTTTACGTCCACAGAAACCGTAGGCATATTAGGGACGGGAGCCAGGACGACCACCTCAACTTTCACACAGCTCCTGAGCCCTAATGTCTCTCTGGACGTAACTCAACACTGAAGAAGGATCTGTACTGTACCGGAAGAGAATGGACCGCAGTAAGTCTTTGCCGCCGCGGCGAAGGCATGCAGTGACGACGAGGAAGAGAGCGAAGGAAATGTTGAGTAATGGTAACCAACAGTCCAGCCGCGTATCTTCAACACGGTCGAGGCACTAAGTGAAATGTCGCATGTATCAGCTTCAATGACGACGAATTATTCATGGCATCCTCATAAATCCCGGTCTGACTGCTTCCCTGAGGCGCCGGTCCAACTTATTCATTACACCTGTAGTCGGTCTCTCAGCGAGGTTTGCTTGCTAGTACTTGCATCATTTGACTGAAACGTACGTGTCAGCTGTAGCCCCTACTAATGAGCCATGCCACGTGTCGTAGCTAGCCTATGCCACGCAACAAACAGCCCGTAAGAGGAAGTGTTTCTGGCCCCAGCGTACACAGAAATTATAGGTATAATTCATTTTTGCCCCAAGAGGCCCGTGTCGATCCATCCCCGGCCGTCACGAGATAGACCGCTGTCGCTGTTGTTCTATTTTGTTCTTTCGTGTAGTGTCCAACGTTCTGAAGACTCTGACACTTTTAGTGCATGCTGGCTTATTTTCAAGTGGTGTTTCCGGAATCCACCGAACTCTGACATGGACTACAGGATCTTTAACGTCTGTTTGTGATCTTTTTGCAAGTGTATACACATGGGGGACATCGGTTCTCATCCGAAGGACTTTTGTAGAGTCTATACAGAGAATTTCACTCCGGAGAAATCTCAGGGCGGGTGCAAAGCCTAGCACGTAACGGTCACCCATCCATTTGGTGACCAAGCTCGATCGTGCTTAATTCAACTTTGGCTATCTAGGGCGAGTCAGTTCTCTTGCTCTGAGCCACTGACTCCACAGACTCCAGATTACGTTGTTCAACGAGATCCGGTCACTTTGAAATGCCGCACTGATTTTTGTTGAGCTGTAAATCCTTGTACCGCACGACCACCACCGCTGTCACTGTCACTGTGTAGTGTGCCGGTTGATTTGTGGAACCTTGTTGTAGCCGGACGTAAAGTATCACGTCACGGTCCGCGGCCTTTCTTCTTGTCGACTCACCGTATAGGCTAGATCTCTGTTGCATCTGTATTAGTCAAAGTTATAATGCTGTACTTCTGTTTGCAGTGAGGTGGTCTAGCAGTCATTTGTAGCTGGATTCTTGCTGTCAGTATTCACAAGTTTCCTGACTCGTAGCACTCAATACGCACGCACGCACGCACGCACGCACGCACACACACACACACACACACACACACACACACCATTGTGAAGTGTTTGTCGAGCTGCAGATTCACCGTGCGTGCCCACAGTGAGCAACTTTCACCACACGACTGCATGATGTGCGTGCCTAATCAAATTATTGCTGAGCTGCAGATCCACGTTGCGTGTCTACACTAAACAATAACACCACTCTGAAGCGTGTTTAATGAGCCAGATGTAGATCCATTTGTCTGTCGACACAGAACAGTATCATACCACAGTACAGTGCATCTGTAATTGAGCTCCAAACCCTCGTTGTGTGCCTGCCTACATACTCTGAACAATAACACCACTGTGAAGCGTGTTTGGTGAGCCGTTCGTAGATCCATTTGTCTGCCGACACTGAACAGTATCATACCACAGTACAGTACATCTGTTGAGCTCCAAACCCTCGTTGTATGCCTTCCTACACTGAACAATAAACCAATGTGAAGCGTGTCAGTTCAGTGAGCCGGTTGTAGATCCGATCCATTCGTCTGCCAACACCGAACAATATCATACCACAATACAGTGCATCTGTTGAGCTCCAAACCTTCATTGTATGTCTTCCTACCCTGAACAATAACACCACTGTGAAGCGTGCTTGGTGAGCTGGCTCAGTGTAGATCCACTTACCTGTCGACACTGAACAGTATCGTACATGTACCACGTTGCGTGCCTACAATGAACAATACCACACCACTGTGAAGCGGGGTTTAGTGAACTGGTTGCAGATCCATATTGTCTTCCAACACCGAACGGTGTCATACCACAATACAGTGCGTCTGTTGAGCTTCAACCCTTTGTTGTGAGCCTGCCTACACTGGACTATATCACTCACACCCCAGAAACAGGCGTGTTTGTCAAGTCGTCCAGATCCATGCTGCATGTCTGCAGTGAACAATATACGACTAGAGCGCAGTGGGTCTGCTCGGAAGCAGAGAATAGCGCTATGCAGAACTTTGGCATTGTGAATTATTACCGCTTAGGGCTCATCTGGAGATAAGGCGTCATAGGAGTTTTCCTTCATACAAAACAAACACCACTGTGAGGCGTGTTTGCTGAGCTGTGCAGAGCCGTGTTGCACGTGTACACTGACCAATATCAATCACGCCACTGCAATGCGTGTTTGCTGAGCTGCAATCCTACTATTTCTTGTATGCCCGACTAGAACAATGCTACTGTAAGATGCCTGTTGAGCTGCAGCTCTACTGTATCATGTATGCCCGACTACAAGAAGACAACATCACTGTATGGTACCTGTTGAGCTGCAGCTCTACTGTATCATGTTATGCCCGACTACAAGAAGACAACATCACTGTATGGTACCTGTTGAGCTGCAGCTCTACTGTATCATGTTATGCCCGACTACAAGAAGACAACATCACTGTATGGTACCTGTTGAGCTGCAGCTCTACTGTATCATGTTATGCCCGACTACAAGAAGACAACATCACTGTATGGTACCTGTTGAGCTGCAGCTCTACTGTATCATGTTATGCCCGACTACAAGAAGACAACATCACTGTATGGTACCTGTTGAGCTGCAGCTCTACTGTATCATGTTATGCCCGACTACAAGAAGACAACACCACTGTATGGTACCTGTTGAGCTGCAGCTCTACTGTATCATGTTATGCCCGACTACAAGAAGACAACACCACTGTATGGTACCTGTTGAGCTGCAGCTCTACCATATTAATATTATACCCGACTAAAACAATATTACACCACTGTAACGTGTGTCTGTTGAGCTGCAGCTCCACTATATTTTGTATGCCCAACCAGAATAATATTACACCACCGTAAGCCTGTGTAAGCCTGTGTAGATCTATGCTGCAAGTCTACACCGAACACTTATTAATCACACCACTGTAAGGCGTGTTTGCTGAGTGCAGCTCGAGTCTTGTATGCCTGACTAGAACAATATTACACCACCGTAAGGCGGTGTAGGTCCATGCGGCTGTAAGTCTACACTGAACAATATCAATTACACCACTGTAAGGCGTGTCTGCACACTCCGAGCACCGCTTTCCGGCACCTTCCTCCAAACTCTGCCAGATTTAGTTACGCCGCTGAAGGGGCACTCTTTATCTCCGCGCAGCTGTCCAGCGACGCGGTCAGCGCCCTCCGAAAGGTTCGGGTACTGATATGACCGTAGAAGCAACCTAGCGCCAATGCACGCACGTAAACATGAGACGCATCCACCCCGGGTAAAAAAGAGAGTTCCGTCTTGATTCAAACGATTGTGGTTTTATTTGTGCTGGTGTAAACTTTGTTGGCGGCTATAAATGACGCCTTGTTTTATTTGAGTTGCTTGTAACAAACTTACTACTGTTTGAGCACAAAAAAACAACAACAAAAAACTGCTCGTTAGCTGACAGTTTTCTGGAGTCTATGGCGTAACTAAATACGGCAGTGGTTGAAGGAAGGATGTCGTAAACCGGTACTTGGAGTTTGGCGTGTCTGTTGAGATACTGCTCTACTATATCTTGTACGCCCGACTAGAACAATATTCCACCACTACCGTAAGGCGGTGTAGATCCACGTTTCAAGTCTACACTGAACAATATCAGTCACATCATTGTAAAGTGTCTCCTGACTAGAACAATATTCCACCACTGTAAGGCGGTGTAGATCCACGTTGCAAGTCTACACTGAACAATATCAGTCACACCACTGTAAAGTGTCTCCTGACTAGAACAATATACACCACGGTAAGGTGGTGCAGATCCACGCTGTAGGTATATACTGAACACTATCAATCACGCCACTGTAAAGTGTCTGTTGATGAGTTGATGCTTAATGTCCTCAGATGTCATTTGACATATTAGGGACAAGTTGTGACCAATGCCGAAGCACGGTTCAATAAAAGCCACATACGTAAGGTGTATGCGTGTTTAGCTGTAACCTGCTACTGTGGTAACACGGGGGTGGAACGGATACCGAAATAAGAGTCAGCACAGAAAGTCGACCCTGGAGAAGAAAATTCTCCCGCCGTTCCAGCAGGGATTCGAACCCGCGACCTTTCAATCACGAGTCCGGTGCTCTAACCACTGAGCTATCCCCGCCCCAAAGTGTCTGTTGAACCTCAGTTCGGTCTTGTATGCCCGACTAGAACAATATTACACACAGTAAGGCGTAGGCTATGTGGTGGTGCCAGCTTGCAGATCCACGTTGTATGCCAACACTGAACAATATCACACTAGAGTTGAGTGTGTTTGTACAGCTGTAGGTACAACTTCCATGATTAGCTTACGCTGAACAAGATAACACCACTGGAAAGTGTTTGAGGAGCTGTAAATCCAACTTCACGATATTTAGCCTACTTACACTGAACAAGATCACACCACTGTAAAGTGTGTCTGTAAAGCTGCAGGTCCAGCTTCTATGCTTAGCTTACGCTGAACAAGATCACACCACTGAAAAAATGCGTTTGAGGAGCTGCAGGTCCCACTTCTATGTTTAGCTTACACTGAACAAGACCACACCACTGGAACGTGTGTTTGAGAAGCTGCAGATCCATGCGGCCTGCCTACCCTGTGAACAAGCACCATACTGTTGGTCTGAGAGATGTGTCTCTGCGTAATTAGTCTGAACAATATGATACGTATTCTGCAAAGTGCGTTTGCTGAGCTGCAGATCCGGCCGCTGTCAGTGTTGATGTCAGCACTGTGTATTTGCTGTGCTGCAGATCAGCTGTCCGTGTCGATGCCAGCACTGACTGTGTATTTGCTGAGCTGCAGATCAGCTCTCTGTGTTGATGCTAGCACTGTGCATTTGCCGAGATGCAGATCCGCTGTCAATGTATTTGCCAAGCTGCAGATCAGCTGTCTGTGTCGATGCCAGCACTGACTGTGTATTTGCTGAGCTGCAGATCAGCTCTCTGTGTTGATGCCAGCACTGTGTATTTGCCGAGATGCAGATCAGCTCTCTGTGTTGATGCCAGCACTGACTGTGTACTTGCTGAGCTGCAGATCAGCTCTCTGTGTTGATGCCAGCACTGTGTATTTGCTGAGCTGCAGATCCGCTGTCTGTGTTGATGCCAGCATGGTGCCGTTTGCTGAGCAGCAGATCAGCTGTCCGGCCAGCATGGTGCACTTGCTGAACTGCAGATCCGCTGTCCGTGTTGATGCCAGCACTGACTCAACAATATCACAACACGTGCTGTACGTACGGCATGACGCGTTGTGCTGAGTTGCCGCTGTGCATACCATGAGCAATACCACACCTCTGCCAGGTACGTTTACTGAGACGCCGATCACCGTTTTGGCCTGCACTCTGACATCATACAGTTTGCTCAACCTTTGCCGCAGTGAACAGGTATCACAGCACTGCAAGGCACAACTGGTGTATTCTCGAGTTGCAGCTCTGCCTGCAATGAGTGAACACTATCCCACCTCTGTAAAAACGGTGTTTGTGAAGCTGTTGAAGGGAATGACAGCCGCACAGCAAGGTCAGACCACAGTTTGTAAAGTGTGTTGTTTTCTCTGCCTGTCCACGTTGTACAGTACAACCGACCCCATCACTATGCTGGCACCCACCAGGAAAGAACTGAAACACAACGAAATGCAGCGTTACTACACATCATAGCAGTCTCACATACACGCACTCACGCAGGCACGCACGCTGGCACGCAGGCACGCACGCACGCACGCACGCACGCACGCACGCACACACACACACACACACACACACACACACACACACACACACACACACACACACACACACACACACACCATTTCAGTACAAATTCAGCTTCCAGTCCTCTTTTTTCCCCGCGCTTATAACTGCGTTTTTGTACTACAGATACTCAAAGACTGACCCCCCCCCCCCCAGCTCCCTCCCTCGCCCCAACCTCCCACTGGACCGTTTGCTACCAAGGCAAGGCGAAACAGCAAGTGTTTGCAGCAGGATCTCAGCGGCTACAACAGATCCGAGCCGTATCACCTCCTGTCAAGATCAGAGCAAGTCACGATCTGCAACATTTCCGCAGCTACAACAGATCCGAGCCGTACCATCTCCTGTCAAAATGAGAGGATTTTAACTACAACAGATCCGAGCAGTACCATCTCCCGCCAAGATCAGAGGATCTTAACTACAACAGATCCGAGCAGTACCATCTCCCGCCAAGATCAGAGGATCTTAACTACAACAGATCCGAGCAGTACCATCTCCCGCCAAGATCAGAGGATCTTAACTACAACAGATCCGAGCAGTACCATCTCCCGCCAAGATCAGAGGATCTTAACTACAACAGATCCGAGCAGTACCATCTCCCGTCAAGATCAGAGGATCTTAACTACAACAGATCCGAGCAGTACTATCTCCTGTCAAGATCAGAGGATCTTAACTACAACAGATCCGAGCAGTACCATCTCCCGTCAAGATCAGAGGATCTTAACTACAACAGATCCGAGCAGTACCATCTCCCGTCAAGATCAGAGGATCTTAACTACAACAGATCCGAGCAGTACCATCTCCTGTCAAGATCAGAGAGCAGGTCACAATGGGCAAAAAGACATGCCAATACAACAAATCCGACCCTGCCCGTATCTGGCGTCAGTTGTGACCGGTGGAGACACAGGTGACCAGGAAGCTTAACTTCCGGCAGCCGGGACGACCTGTAACGCACGGCAGCCTTCATGCAGAGGACCGGAGCTTCTTTTTGAGTAATCGACAAGAAGGGGAACGGCGATAGCTCAGTGGTTAGAGCGCCGGACTCGTGATGGAAAGGTCTCGGGTTCGAGTCCTGGCAAGAGCGGCGGGAGAACTTTCTTCTCCAAGTTCAGCTTTCTGTGCCGACTCTTATTTCGGTATTCGTTCCACCCCCGTGTTACCGCAGTAGCACGTAAAAGGCCCCGGTCATTCTGCCAAAAGTGCAGGTGGCAGGTTACAGCTAAACACGCATGCACCCTACGTATGTGGATTTGCATGAAGTGATGTGACATGGTGCATGGTTGCATGGTGGACACGGAACGCGCCGAGACGGCAGCAGTTTCACGTGGCACCAGCCATGTAACAATCAAACAGCGCTGTAAGTACACCACTTGGGTGGATGTATAAACAACAACAACAAAAACGCAGTATAATAAGTTAGTCATTCATGTAGAATCACATGCGAGCGCAGTGAGTCTGCCCGAGAGCGGAGAATAGCGCTATCTAAAAGTGATCCACAAGGTGAAGACCTTCCTTGTGAGCCGGTTTGGCCTGGCGGTAAGGCGTTAGGCTGGTAAGCGGAAGAACCTCGGTTCAATACAGCTTCTGCTCTCCTTTCTCTTCAAAAGTTGTGGTCTGTGGGCACTGTCTTGTGACTTTGTCTCTCACAATTATGAAACATTAAAATGGCTCTCAACACTGCCCACCTTAATGCAGAAGTCATTCTGGTGGTGACAGTATAGCGATAGGTATGTAATCTCCATCTTCCCTCACCTCCATACCCCCTTACCCCCCCCACACACCCTTTCTCCCCGTCCCTAATAAGCCTCGTGGTTTCTGTGGACGTTAAGCACCATGTTTACTTACTGTGAAGACCATTCGCTCCCCTCATCCCCTCGCCCCGATATAACCGTACCGATTGACTGGGCGTAAAACACCAACTTACTTACTTACTTACCCCTCATCCCCACCACACACACAACGACAATCTGCAGAGGAACTGACCTGGACGGTTGCAGATCGTTGAGGAAGATGTAGGAGATGAAGGAAGTGAGGATGATGGAGATGGCGGAGGCGAACCCCTTCAGAATGTTGTCGGCGTACTTCATCACCAAGGAGATGATCAGCCCCAAAATGGCCTGGAACAAAGCAAAACGTATTGTAGGACGGTGTCTGTACAGACGTAGAAGACTGGTTGGTTGGTTGGTTGGTTGGTTGGTTGGTTGGTTGAACCGGTTTTACGCCGAGTTGTCTCCGAACAGGTACTGGCGGGGACCGAGATTCCTGGAGGTGGAGGGAAGAGGGAGAATGTACCTAACGCTACACTGTCACCGCCGGAATGACTCCTGCATTAATAAGACGGGCAGCGATGAGAGCCGTTTTAATGGTTCGTTAATCGTGCCGGGCAAAGTCACAAAGACGGTGTCCAAAAATCACAATTTTTTGAAGAGAGAGGACAGCCGATGCGGAATCGAACCGAGGCCCTTCTGTTTACCAGCCTGACGCCTTACCGCTAGGCCATACCGGCTCAGTGATGTGGAAGAGAAGCACAGTTATGTCCATATGTGTCGGTCTGCTTCATTACCAAGGAAATGATGAATCCTAACACGGATCGAAACAATCCGTCAGTGTACAGGATAGTAAGTAACTTGGTGTTTTACGCCCAGTCAACCAGTACTTGGTAAGTAACTTGGTGTTTTACGCCCAGTCAACCAGTACTTGGTAAGTAACTTGGTGTTTTACGTCCAGTCAACCAGTACTTGGTAAGTAACTTGGTGTTTTACGCCCAGTCAACCAGTACTTGGTAAGTAACTTGATGTTTTACGCCCAGTCAACCAGTACTTGGTAAGTAACTTGGTGTTTTACGCCCAGTCAACCAGTACGGTTACATCAGGGCGACAGTGTACAGGATGATGCTTCAACAAAATTAATATGGAAATTCTCAAGCAACGTACCATGTGTGACCGCAAGTCCGGTCAGCATACCTGATCCAAGTGGCCGCGATATTCAAGTTTAAAGACTAGCCCGCGTGATTTTTTTAAAATTAAATAGAAATGAAGTAAACATGTTGCTTAACGTCCATAGATGCCATGAGGCCTATTAGGGACGGGTATTAAATGGAACTGAAGAGCTAGCTACCTCTAATATTCCCAAATTTCAAACCGCATTTCCGGTTTGTTGGTGGCGCGAGATTTTGAACAGGTGAACGTAAGTGGCTGGGTGCGGATTTTATTCCATTAAAAATACACGCAATATTTTTGTGTGTGCAAAAAGTAAACACGGACATTAACTCCATACTACATTAAAGTACACGTTTTAGCAACAACAAC
>OY757545.1:15120121-15127086 GCA_963584105.1 Alviniconcha strummeri
AACTTTATTTTACAAGGATTTTAGTTTAGGTTCAATCAAAAAGCTGTCTAACAACTAGTCCTTGCTAAGCTACTGATGAGTAAATATGAGAGAGACTGATAGATTGAACTTTATTACACAAGGATAAAGGTCTAGGCACGAATGCCTGTAAGAGACACAGAGAGAGAAGGGAAAAAAAGAAGATAAAAAAGAAGATGCGATAGCACGCCCTAATTTGCAATCTAGAGCGCTCTAGGTCCCATTTTGTTTAAGATTACAATAGTTCACTGTGGGGCCCCAGGCACCAGCAGGCGCACACGTTTGTCAATACAGTGGGTCGGTGAGCTACGTGTGTTTGTATGCAAAACGAGCTTCATAATCCTAAACAAAACATCAAGAGGAGCCTGCGTAAAATCTATACACAATTTTCTTTCTTTCAGTTTTTCAAACATGGAATGGAGGAGATCGAATAGATCATTAGGGAAATGTACTCATCTATACGACGAAACACAAGGAACAAAGAAACACAAGCGCTTTCGACAGAACGTCTTCGTCAGGTGTAAGAAGATATAGATCTGTATTCGTCAGGTGTAAGAAGATAGAGATCTATCTTCGTCAGGTGTAAGAAGATATAGATCTGTCTTCGTCAGGTGTAAGAAGATAGAGATCTATCTTCGTCAGGTGTAAGAAGATATGGATCTGTCTTCGTTAGGTGTAAGAAGATAGGGATCTACCTTCTTACACCTGACGAAGAGTCTCTGTCGAAAACGCTTGTGTTTCATTGTTCCTTGTTTCGTCGATCTATCTTCTTACACCTGACAAAGACAGATCTCTATCTTTTTTACACCTGACGAAGACGTCCTGTCGAAAACGCTTGTGTTTCCTTGTTCCTTGTGGTTCGTCGTATAGGCGAGTACATTTCTCTAGAGCTGTTCTATTTTGTCAACCTCACCAGCAGTTGTTCACTCATTCCATGAATGGAGGGTCCGTGTCAATGCAGAACATGCACCCTTTGAGGGGATTTCTACGCCCACCTTGTATTGTGTGCCTACCGCGTGATAGCTATCGCTGGAGGTTCTGCTTATTCTTTGTACATGCTGTTAAACAACATTTGGTACGTGTACCTGCCACGTTTTCCGCTCCGCGCTGCTATCTTCCTACACCATTCAACCATGTACCGCGTCACGCCACTCTATATACAAAGCGGGGAGCGTTAGTATGTCAGTGGTTAGCGCGCCGGACTCGTGATTGAAACGTCGCAGGTTCGAATCCCTGCAGATGCGGCGGGAGAATTTTATTTTCCAGGGTCAACTTTCTGTGCTGACTCTTATTTTGGTATCCGTTCCACCCCCGTGTTACCGCAGTAGCACGTAAAAGACCCCGGTCATTCTGCCAAAAGTGCAGGCGGCAGGTTACAGCTAAATACGCATGCACCTTACGTATATGGCTTTGCATAAAGTGTCATGGTGCATGGTTGTATAGTGTACACAGGACCTGCGCCGAGACGGCAGCTATTTCACGTGGCACCAGCCATGCCAGCGCTGTAAATACACCACTTCGGTGGATATTCAAAAACGCGCTATAAAAAGCTAGTCACTCATGTAAAATCACATGCGAGCGCAATGAGTCTGCTCGACAACGGAGAACAGCGCTATATAAGAGCGATGAACAACAAGATACGTATCGGTTTAGCTGTAGCTACAACTGGCACCTGCCGCCACTCACCCATCTGTGCGTTCTTGGCCCACAGCGACTGGGTGGACGCCTTGAGGATCTTCTCAAAGTAGACTCCAGCAAAGCCGCTGCTGAGGGACATGGTCAGCACGGCCATCAGTCCCACAAGTGTCGATCCGCCCATCACGGATCGGGTAGCGCCGCCATCGCTCTCTTCCGAGCTCGGCAACTGCACGCACAGATGATGATGATGATGACGATAATGATGATGATGATGATGATGATGATGATGATGCAGAGCTTCATGTCCTCGGATGTCGGTTGACATATTAAGAACAAACTGTGACCAGTGCCGAAGCATGGTTCAATGTCGCTTTACGTCCACGGAAACCGGAAGGCTCATTAGGACGGAAAGCCCAGGACGGCCACCTCGACTTTCACACAGTTCCTGAGCTCTGAGACACTCACAGTGCACGTACAGGCCACCTAAGTCAGTACAGTGGTCAGGGCAGATTTTGGGGGTTGGACTAAGAAAAGTCTTGTTGGTTGTTGTTGTTGTTGTTGTTGTTGTTGTTGTTGTTGTTGTTGTTGTTGTTGTTGTTCTTCTTCTTCTTCTTCTTCTTCTTCTTCTTCTTCTTCTTCTTCTTCTTCTTCTTCTTCTTCTTCTTCTTCTTCTTCTTCGTTAACGTTGTTTTATATATATATGCCGTCTTGTGCAGGTTTTGTGCTCGACGTCCTTTTGCAGGCTTAGTCGTAGCGGCCGTAGACTTTGAAAATTTCGGTTGACATGTATTTTATGCCCCCCTCTCTCTTTCCTTCTCTGCCTCATACCAAACACAGAGAGAGAGAGAGAGAGAGAGAGAGAGAGAGAGAGAGAGAGAGAGAGAGAGAGGGAGAGGGAGAGAGAGGGAGAGTTAATTGCTGATAACAAATAAAATAATAACAGTCAAAATGGTCATAAAATCTCATACCCACTGAATCTCATACCAGCTTGCAAAATGGGCATATCTTGCACATCTTGTACGTATATTCACGCAAATTTGTCACCGAGTCTTTTGCTACATGGTCCACATGGCTCTCCCCTCCCCCATATATATATATATACATCCGTATATATATATATGCGTGTGCGTGCGTGCGTAGGTGTGCCCGGAAGGAAACAGGATTCTTACGCTAGTTCTCTCAGTCACCGAGGCTTTTCTGCTTCTTATGGGATTAATGTTCTCAAATTTGTCGGGCTGACATTTTCGGGACGACCCGAGGACAAACCCGAAGCTATAAATGCGATCGGGACAATCAGTGTATCTGTTGTCCCTAATATGTCAGTCAGCCCGACATCCGTGGACATTAACCCATTTATACCCACCGTCCCATATTTAGGATGCATAACCTTTTGTTGTTGTTGTTGTTGTTGTTGTTGTTGTTGTTGTTGTGTGTGTGTGTGTGTGTGTGTGTTTGTGTGTGTGTGTGTGTGTGTGTGTGTGTGTGTGTGTGTGTGTGTGTGTGTGTGTGTGTGTGTGTGTGTGTGTGTGTGTGTGTGTGTGTGTTTTTCGGTGAGTGTCACTTTGGCATCCTGCTGACATGGACGTCTGAATAGGGACCTCATTTATTCAGAGAAGAAGTGGTTGAATATTTCCCCCGTTTTGTTTTTTGTTTTTTGTGGAAGCCACCGTTTGCAAGAAAGGGAAGACTTTTGTGTCAAGGTATTCAGTGTTAAAAAAAAAGGTCTCTGGGCAGGTATGGATTAAGTTCCACATAATCAGTGTACCTGTACGAGAGCCACACCAACTGTCAGAAGGACGAGAGCCGACCAGCGGAGAGAGTCCAGGTGACGATGCAGGAACAGCACAGAGAACACCGCCGTCGTCAGGATCTTCAGCTGGTACGTCACCTGGAGGTATCATGACGTCACAGCTTAACGGTTCGACAATGACGTCACTTAGAGCAATTTTTGTAAAGCCGCATAAAGCGTCCTCGTCGTGAAACACATACCTCGTAAACAAGCGTTTATTTAAGAAAGGTGATTATTACACATGCACACTATTGATATCATGTTCCCAGTAACTGCAAACAACACATCCAGAATGTAGTAGGTAAACACGACTTTTTTATTCTGTTTTATAAATTACAGTTGTTACTTTCTTTGTTTATTTTCAGGTATTGTTTTCCTTTGCTCCAGAATCCAGCCCTCGTAAGTTTGACTAATGCATTTTCAGACGAGTGTGAGTTGACTTAAAGCATGGCTATATACAAACGAGACTTCCTTTCCTGCATCAGCCATGCTTTAAGTCACTTAAAAGCGTATATAAAACGACAATGAAGCCTGAAAGAAAGACGACTATTGTGTCATACTAGGTTAATAAATCTCTTAGCGCTTAACAACGTATGATATAAAAGTAATGAATCAGGGAGATGGAGCACAAGTGTCGGGAAGAGGTAGAGGTCGAGGACCCACCTGGAAGGTGTGTGTGGGGTGGTGGTCAAATACCCACCTGGAAGGTGGCGAGGTCTAGGACTCACCTGGAAGGTGGCGAGGCCGAAGACTCACCTGGAATGTGGCGAGGCCAAGGACTCACCTGGAAGGTAACGAGGCCGAAGACTCATCTGGAAGGTGGCGAGGTCGAGGACTCACCTGGAAGGTACGAGGCCGAGGGCTCACCTAGAAATTTGCGAGACTGAGGACTCACTGGAAAGTAGCGGGAATGAGGACTCATCTGGAAGGTGGTGAGGTCGAGGACTCACCTGGAAGGTAGCAAGGCCGAGGACTCACCTAGAAATTTGCGAGACTGAGGACTCACTGGAAGGTGGCGAGACTGAGGACTCATCTGGAAAGTGGCGAGGTCGAGGACTCACCTGAAAGGTAGAGAGGCCGAGGACTCACCTGGAAGGTAGCGAGGTCGAGGACTCACCTGAAAGGTAGAGAGGTCGAGGACTCATCTGGAAGGTAGCGAGGTCGAGGACTCACCTAAAAGGTAGAGAGGTCGAGGACTCACCTGGAAGGTAGCGAGGTCGAGGACTCACCTGGAAGGTAGAGAGGCCGAGGACTCACCTGGAAGGTGGCAGCGTCGAGGTGGGACACGGCGATAAACTGCAGGTTGTTCTGCAAGGTGTAGATGCCTGACGGTACGGCCGTCTTCACCGCTTCCTTCACGTCCATCAGCTCGTCCCACACTGCATCCCATCCTTTCCTGAATGAACAACGCACAGCTCTTCCTGAATGTACAACGTACATCCCTTCCTGAATGTACAACGTAACGCCCTTCCTGAATGTACAACGTAAAGCCCTTCCTGAATGTACAACATACAACCCTTCCTGGACATTCAACGTGCAGCCCTTCCTGAACGTACAACGTATAGCCCTTTTCTGAATGTACCACGCGGATATTCAACGTACAAAACTTCCACAGTGTACAACGTACAGCACTTCCTGGATGTACAACGTACAACCTTCCTGAATGCACGACATACTACCCTTCGTGAGTGCACAATGGGAAGATATGGGACATCACCAATCCATTTTCTTCTTCTTCTTCTTCTTCTTCTTCTTCTTCTTCTTGCTCTTCTTCTTCTTTCTAATTCTTCTTCTTCTTCTTCTTCTTCTTCTTCTTCTTCTTCATTGTAGCATTACGTCCACAGCGACAGTACATGCAGACTATTAGGGACTGGAGCCCATGACGTCCACCTCGACTGTCACACAGCTCCTGAGTTCTGAAGGTCCACCAACACAAGCAGACTTTAAGAATTATAGACTTTAAGGTAACAAAGATGTAGAATGATTAGACTTCCAAGGCACAGAATCAACACACAAAGGAGTTAATTAGCGCTCGAAAGACGTCACACAAACACAACAATAACAAAGACCAGAGTTACCTACGGTAACTCTCACGTGGCATGCGAGTAAATTCAAGGTACATAAACTCCACCAGAGTCCCTTATAAGCCGTACGGTTTCTGTGGACGTTAAGCACCATGTTTACTTACCCTAATAAGCCGTACGCTTTCTGTGGACGTTAAGCACCATGTTTACTTACCCTAATAAGCCGTACGCTTTCTGTGGACGTTAAGCACCATGTTTACTTACCCTAATAAGCCGTACGCTTTCTGTGGACGTTAAGCACCATGTTTACTTACCCTAATAAGCCGTACGCTTTCTGTGGACGTTAAGCACCATGTTTACTTACCCTAATAAGCCGTACGCTTTCTGTGGACGTTAAGCACCGTGTATACTTACCCTAAAAAGCCGTACGGTTTCTGTGGACGCTAAGCACCATGTCTACTTACTTACCAGAGGTACATTCTCTCACATGTATGCCGAGTGAGAGTTATCGTGTGCGACTCCGGTCTTTGTTATTGCTGTATTTGTGTGATGTATTTCGACGCTACTTAACTCCCTTGTTTGTTGATTCTGAACGAACGCTCTGGGCCTCGTTCTGTTTCAGACTGTTCCAGGGCATAGGCAATAGACTTCACGGTCCCTTGCCTCCAGCGTAGCGTTTACTGATACGCGATCTGTTTCAGATTGTACCAGAGCAGACTTGTTCTAGGGCATAGGCAATAGACTTCACGGTCACTCCCCTCCATCGTAGAGTTTATACGCGATCTGTTTCAGATCGTTCCAGAGCAGACTTGTTCTCGGGCATAGGCAATAGACTTCACGGTCCCTTGCCTCCAGCGTAGCGTTTACTGATACGCGATCTGTTTCAGACTGTACCAGAGCAGACTTGTTCTAGGGCATAGGCAACAGACTTCACGGTCACTCCCCTCCATCGTAGAGTTGATACGCGATCTGTTTCAGATCGTTCCAGAGCAGACTTGTTCTCGGGCATAGGCAATAGACTTCACAGTCACTCCCCTCCATCGTAGAGTTTATACGCGATCTGTTTCAGATCGTTCCAGAGCAGACTTGTTCTCAGGCATTGGCAACAGACACCCCACTCCTTCCCCTCCGCATAGAGCTTATACCTACCTCTTGGAGAGTGGGCGACCATGTAGAGACAGGCTACCAGTTTGATGAGCTCTGACATGACAACAGCCGTTGACGTCAGGTAGCGGGGGCCGCTCACTGTCTCAGTGCGCGAGTACCGAATGGTCAGCGCCAGCAAGGACGTTTGTAGTACAAGTGCACCGACGACTGGCCGACTTCTGACGATTCATTGTCAACAGATTACGCTGGGGGACAGAAAATAAATGCATAAAAAAGTAAGTAAGTAAGTAAGTAACTTGGTGGTTTTACGCCCAAAATATATAAAGAAAGAAGCACTTCATTGGACAGAGAATGTCGTGTGGGACTACATTATTTCACCTTTTTTTTAT
>OY757545.1:15127286-15169786 GCA_963584105.1 Alviniconcha strummeri
CCTTGCTGGCGCTGACCATTCGGTACTCGCGCACTGAGACAGTGAGCGGCCCCCGCTACCTGACGTCAACGGCTGTTGTCATGTCAGAGCTCATCAAACTGGTAGCCTGTCTCTACATGGTCGCCCACTCCTCCAAGAGGTAGGTATAAGCTCTATGCCGGAGGGGAAGGAGTGGGGTGTCTGTTGCCTATGCCCGAGAACAAGTCTGCTCTGGAACGATCTGAAACAGATCGCGTATAAACTCTACGATGGAGGGAAGTGACCGTGAAGTCTATTGCCTATGCCCTAGAACAAGTCTGCTCTGGAACGATCTGAAACAGATCGCGTATAAACTCTACGATGGAGGGAAGTGACCGTGAAGTCTATTGCCAATGCCCTAGAACAAGTCTGCTCTGGTACAAGCTGAAACAGATCGCGTATCAGTAAACGCTACGCTGGAGGCAAGGGACCGTGAAGTCTGTTGCCCGGTATGCCCTGGAACAGTCTGAAACAGAACGAGGCCCAGAGCGTTCGTTCAGAATCAACAAACAAGGGAGTTAAGTAGCGTCGAAATACATCACACAAATACAGCAATAACAAAGACCGGAGTCGCACACGATGACTCTCACTCGGCATACATGTGAGAGAATGTACCTCTGCCGTAAGTAAGTAGACATGGTGCTTAGCGTCCACAGAAACCGTACGGCTTATTAGGGTAAGTATACATAGTGCTTAACGTCCACAGAAAGCGTACGGCTTATTAGGGTAAGTAAACATGGTGCTTAACGTCCACAGAAAGCGTACGGCTTATTAGGGTAAGTGAACATGGTGCTTAACGTCCACAGAAAGCATACGGCTTATTAGGGTAAGTAAACATGGTGCTTAACGTCCACAGAAAGCGTACGGCTTATTAGGGTAAGTAAACATGGTGCTTAACGTCCACAGAAACCGTACGGCTTATAAGGGACTCTGGTGGAGTTTATGTACCTTGAATTTACTCGCATGCCACGTGAGAGTTACCGTAGGTAACTCTGGTCTTTGTTACTGTTGTGTTTGTGTGACGTCTTTCGAGTGCTAATTAACTCCTTTGTGTGTTGATTCTGTGCCTTGGAAGTCTATTCATTCTACATCTTTATTACCTTAAAGTCTATAATTCTTAAAGTCTGCTTGTGTTGGTGGACCTTCAGAACTCAGGAGCTGTGTGACAGTCGAGGTGGACGTCATGGGCTCCAGTCCCTAATAGTCTGCATGTACTGTCGCTGTGGACGTAATGCTACAATGAAGAAGAAGAAGAAGAAGAAGAAGAAGCAAGAAGAAGAAGAAGAAGAAGAAGAAAATGGATTGGTGATGTCCCATATCTTCCCATTGTGCACTCACGAAGGGTGGTATGTTGTGCATTCAGGAAGGTTGTACGTTGTACATCCAGGAAGTGCTGTACATTGTACACTGTGGAAGTTTTGTACGTTGAATATCCGCGTGGTACATTCAGAAAAGGGCTATACGTCGTACGTTCAGGAAAGGCTGCACGTTGAATGTCCAGGAAGGGTTGTATGTTGTACATTCAGGAAGGGCTTTACGTTGTACATTCAGGAAGGGCATTACGTTGTACATTCAGGAAGGGATGTACGTTGTACATTCAGGAAGGGCTGTGCGTTGTTCATTCAGGAAAGGATGGGATGCAGTGTGGGACGAGCTGATGGACGTGAAGGAAGCGGTGAAGACGGCCGTACCGTCAGGCATCTACACCTTGCAGAACAACCTGCAGTTTATCGCCGTGTCCCACCTCGACGCTGCCACCTTCCAGGTGAGTCCTCGGCCTCTCTACCTTCCAGGTGAGTCCTCGACCTCGCTACCTTCCAGGTGAGTCCTCGACCTCTCTACCTTTTAGGTGAGTCCTCGACCTCGCTACCTTCCAGATGAGTCCTCGACCTCTCTACCTTTCAGGTGAGTCCTCGACCTCGCTACCTTCCAGGTGAGTCCTCGGCCTCTCTACCTTTCAGGTGAGTCCTCGACCTCGCCACTTTCCAGATGAGTCCTCAGTCTCGCCACCTTCCAGTGAGTCCTCAGTCTCGCAAATTTCTAGGTGAGTCCTCGGCCTTGCTACCTTCCAGGTGAGTCCTCGACCTCACCACCTTCCAGATGAGTCCTCATTCCCGCTACTTTCCAGTGAGTCCTCAGTCTCGCAAATTTCTAGGTGAGCCCTCGGCCTCGTACCTTCCAGGTGAGTCCTCGACCTCGCCACCTTCCAGATGAGTCTTCGGCCTCGTTACCTTCCAGGTGAGTCCTTGGCCTCGCCACATTCCAGGTGAGTCTTCGGCCTCGCCACCTTCCAGGTGAGTCCTAGACCTCGCCACCTTCCAGGTGGGTATTTGACCACCACCCCACACACACCTTCCAAGTGGGTCCTCGACCTCTACCTCTTCCCGACACTTGTGCTCCATCTCCCTGATTCATTACTTTTATATCATACGTTGTTAAGCGCTAAGAGATTTATTAACCTAGTATGCCACAATAGTCGTCTTTCTTTCAGGCTTCATTGTCGTTTTATATACGCTTTTAAGTGACTTAAAGCATGGCTGATGCAGGAAAGGAAGTCTCGTTTGTATATAGCCATGCTTTAAGTCAACTCACACTCGTCTGAAAATGCATTAGTCAAACTTACGAGGGCTGGATTCTGGAGCAAAGGAAAACAATACCTGAAAATAAACAAAGAAAGTAACAACTGTAATTTATAAAACAGAATAAAAAAGTCGTGTTTACCTACTACATTCTGGATGTGTTGTTTGCAGTTACTGGGAACATGATATCAATAGTGTGCATGTGTAATAATCACCTTTCTTAAATAAACGCTTGTTTACGAGGTATGTGTTTCACGACGAGGACGCTTTATGCGGCTTTACAAAAATTGCTCTAAGTGACGTCATTGTCGAACCGTTAAGCTGTGACGTCATGATACCTCCAGGTGACGTACCAGCTGAAGATCCTGACGACGGCGGTGTTCTCTGTGCTGTTCCTGCATCGTCACCTGGACTCTCTCCGCTGGTCGGCTCTCGTCCTTCTGACAGTTGGTGTGGCTCTCGTACAGGTACACTGATTATGTGGAACTTAATCCATACCTGCCCAGAGACTTTTTTTTTACACTGAATACCTTGACACAAAAGTCTTCCCTTTCTTGCAAACGGTGGCTTCCACAAAAACAAAACGGGGTAAATATTCAACCACTTCTTCTCTGAATAAATGAGGTCCCTATTTAGACGTCCATGTCAGCAGGATGCCAAAGTGACACTCACCGAAACACACACACACACACACACATACACACATACACACACACACACACACACACACACACACACACACACTCACACTCACTCACACACACACACACACACACACACACACACACACACACACACACACACACACACACACACAACAACAACAACAACAACAACAACAACAACAACAACAACAACAACAACAACAAAAGGTTATGCATCCTAAATATGGGACGGTGGGTATAAATGGGTTAATGTCCACGGATGTCGGGCTGACTGACATATTAGGGACAACAGATACACTGATTGTCCCGATCGCATTTATAGCTTCGGGTTTGTCCTCGGGTCGTCCCGAAAATGTCAGCCCGACAAATTTGAGAACATTAATCCCATAAGAAGCAGAAAAGCCTCGGTGACTGAGAGAACTAGCGTAAGAATCCGGTTTCCTTCCGGGCACATCTACGCACGCACGCACACGCATATATATACGGATGTATATATATATATGGGGGAGGGGAGAGCCATGTGGACCATGTAGCAAAAGACTCAGTGACAAATTTGCGTGAATATACGTACAAGATGTGCAAGATATGCCCATTTTGCAAGCTGGTATGAGATTCAGCGGGTATGAGATTTTATGATCATTTTGACTGTTATTATTTTATTTGTTATCAGCAATTAACTCTCCTTCTCTCTCTCTCTCTGTGTCTGTGTTTGGTATGAGGCAGAGAAGGAAAGAGAGAGGGGGGCATAAAATACATGTCAACCGAAATTTTCAAAGTCTAGGGCCGCTACGACTAAGCCTGCAAAAGGACGTCGATCACAAAACCTGCACAAGACGGCATATATATATAAAACAACGTTAACGAAGAAGAAGAAGAAGAAGAAGAAGAAGAAGAAGAAGAAGAAGAAGAAGAAGAAGAAGAAGAAGAAGAAGAAGAAGAAGAAGAACAACAACAACAACAACAACAACAACAACAACAACAACAACAACAACAACAACAACAACCAACAAGACTTTTCTTAGTCCAACCCCCAAAATCTGCCCTGACCACTGTACTGACTTAGGTGGCCTGTACGTGCACTGTGAGTGTCTCAGAGCTCAGGAACTGTGTAAGAGTCGAGGTGGCCGTCCTGGGCTTTCCGTCCTAATGAGCCTTACGGTTTCCGTGGACGTAAAGCGACATTGAACCATGCTTCGGCATTGGTCACAGATTGTCCCTAATATGTCAACCGACATCCGAGGACATGAAGCTCTGCATCATCATCATCATCGAGTCATCATCATCATTATCGTCATCATCATCATCATCTGTGCGTGCAGTTGCCGAGCTCTGAAGAGAGCGATGGCGGCGCTAGCCGATCCGTGATGGGCGGATCGACACTTGTGGGACTGATGGCCGTGCTGACCATGTCCCTCAGCAGCGGCTTTGCTGGAGTCTACTTTGAGAAGATCCTCAAGGCGTCCACCCAGTCGCTGTGGGCCAAGAACGCACAGATGGGTGAGTGGCGGCAGGTGCCAGTTGTAGCTACAGCTAAACCGATACGTATCTTGTTGTTCATCGCTCTTATATAGCGCTGTTCTCCGTTGTCGAGCAGACTCATTGCGCTCGCATGTGATTTTACATGAGTGACTAGATTTTTATAGCGCGTTTTTGAATATCCACCGAAGTGGTGTATTTACAGCGCTGGCATGGCTGGTGCCACGTGAGACAGCTGCCGTCTCGGCGCAGGTCCTGTGTACACTATACAACCATGCACCATGACACTTCATGCAAAGCCATATACGTAAGGTGCATGCGTATTTAGCTGTAACCTGCCGCCTGCACTTTTGGCAGAATGACCGGGGTCTTTTACGTGCTACTGCGGTAACACGGGGGTGGAACGGATACCAAAATAAGAGTCAGCACAGAAAGTTGACCCTGGAGAATAAAATTCTCCCGCCGCTTCTGCAGGGATTCGAACCTGCGACGTTTCAATCACGAGTCCGGCGCGCTAACCACTGACCTACTCCCGCTCCCCGCTTTGTATTTAGAGTGGCGTGACGCGGTACATGGTTGAATAGTGTAGGAAGATAGCAGCGCGGAGCGGAAAACGTGGCAGGTACACGTACCAAATGTTGTTTAACAGCATGTACAAAGAATAAGCAGAACCTCCAGCGATAGCTATCACGCGGTAGGCACACAATACAAGGTGGGCGTAGAAATCCCCTCAAAGGGTGCATGTTCTGCGTTGACACGGACCCTCCATTCATGGAATGAGTGAACAACTGCTGGTGAGGTTGACAAAATAGAACAGCTCTAGAGAAATGTACTCGCCTATACGACGAACCACAAGGAACAAGGAAACACAAGCGTTTTCGACAGGACGTCTTCGTCAGGTGTAAAAAAGATAGAGATCTGTCTTTGTCAGGTGTAAGAAGATAGATCGACGAAACAAGGAACAATGAAACACAAGCGTTTTCGACAGAGACTCTTCGTCAGGTGTAAGAAGGTAGATCCCTATCTTCTTACACCTGACGAAGACAGATCTCTATCTTCTTACACCTGACGAAGATAGATCTCTCTTCTTACACCTGACGAAGATAGATCTCTATCTTCTTACACCTGACGAATACAGGTCTATATCTTCTTACACCTGACGAAGACGTTCTGTCGAAAGCGCTTGTGTTTCCTTGTTCCTTGTGTTTCGTCGTATAGATGAGTACATTTCCCTAATGATCTGTTCGATCTCCTCCATTCCATGTTTGAAAAACTGAAAGAAAGAAAATTGTGTATAGATTTTACGCAGGCTCCTCTTGATGTTTTGTTTAGGATTATGAAGCTCGTTTTGCATACAAACACACGTAGCTCACCGACCCACTGTATTGACAAACGTGTGCGCCTGCTGGTGCCTGGGGCCCCACAGTGAACTATTGTAATCTTAAACAAAATGGGACCTAGAGCGCTCTAGATTGCAAATTAGGGCGTGCTATCGCATCTTCTTTTTCATCTTTTTTTTCCTTCTCTCTCTCTGTGTCTCTTACAGGCATTCGTGCCTAGACCTTTATCCTTGTGTAATAAAGTTCAATCAATCAGTCTCTCTCGTATTTACTCATCAGTAGCTTAGCGAGGACTAGTTGTTAGACAGCTTTTTGATTGAACCTAAACTAAAATCCTTGTAAAATAAAGTTTTTGAGTTTGAGTTCTCTCTCTCTCTCTCTCTCTCTCTCTCTCTCTCTCTCTCTCTCTCTCTCTCTCTCTCTCTCTCGATTTTGTTTGTTTTTTTGTTTTGTTTTTTTGTTGCTTTTTGTTTGTTTTTTGTGTGGTTATTTTGTTGTTGCTGTTATGACATTAATGAAGATAAGATGAGAAAGGGTGAAAGAATATCCGACTTTTCGCCCTCACTATCGGCTTGGGCGGGCGGGGAAATAAGAAATAATAGTTGTGGTAAGGGTGAATAAATATGGACACACACACACAAACACACGCACGCACGCACACACACACACGCACGCACGCACGCAAACACACAATCGCGCGCGCGCGCCAGACACGCACATACGCACTCACTCACTCACTCACACATACACACACACACACACACACACACACACACACACACACACACACACACACACACACACACACACACACACACACACACACCAAATCGATGACAGCACAATACATTACAGTATTATACAATGTTTGCATGTAGCTGCTAATTAGGTTATTTGTCGTGTAACACGTACGTACACAGCTGTTTATTTTCCTACATTCACGCAGGACACCAGCTGTTTCCTCTAGTGCAAGCAACAATAGAACTTGTTTGGACATTAAGGCCCAGTCGTACGTGCGTTATGCATTTTTGAGCAATACTAGATGTCCTAACCAAGACCATCACTAAATAGGTCAGTCTGGGTTTTACTGTCATAGCTTCGGCCTAACTGAAGTTACCGCCCTCCAGACTTTTCCTTTTGGAGGTATAACTCTCTGTCTCTGTCTGTCTGTCTCTCTCTATCTCTGTCTCTGTCTGTCTGTGTCTGTCTGTCTGTCTGTCTGTCTGTTCCTCTCTCACTCTCTCTCTCTCTCTCTCTCTCTCTCTCTCTCTCTCTCTCTCTCTCTCTCTCTCTCTCTCTCTCTCTCTCTATATATATATATATATATATATAGAGAGAGAGAGAGAGAGAGAGAGAGAGAGAGAGAGAGAGTCATTCGCGTGCGTGCGTATGTGTGTATATACATATGTGTGTGTGTCGTACAGCCTGTTTCAGTGTGGTGCTGGGTCTGATGGCAGTGGTGGCGGGGGACTGGCACCGTGTGGTGGAGCACGGCTTCTTCCAGGGCTACAACATCACCACCGTCATCGTCGTCCTGCAACAGGTCAGGCGGCCAGCCAGCCCACTGACCAGCCAGCCAGCCCACTGACCAGCCAGCCAGCCCACTGACCAACCAACCAACCCACCTACAGACCCACCAACCCACTGACCAACCCACCAACTCACCTACAGACCCACCAACCCACTGACCAACCAACCAACCCACCTACAGACCCACCAACCCACTAACCAACCAACCAACCCACCTACAGACCCACCAACCCACTAACCAACCAACCAACCCACCTACAGACCCACCAACCCACTAACCAACCAACCAACCCACCTACAGACCCACCAACCCACTGACCAACCAACCAACCCACCTACAGACCCACCAACCCACTAACCAACCAACCAACCCACCTACAGACCCACCAACCCACTAACCAACCAACCAACCCACCTACAGACCCACCAACCCACTGACCAACCAACCAACCCACTCACAGACCCACCAACCCACCAGCGAACTCAATCACACACCCATCCATAGAGGATTGTGGCGTTCACGATCTTGGAACAATATATGTTTATTTATTTATTTCCACCCTTAAAACAACTCGTAGCAATCGCCTAGTATACTCTGATCTTCAGTTCCGACGACTTCTCTAGGACAGGTGCCTGTACAGTAACAATAACACAAGGATGCTGGTTACACAGCTGATATTTATACTAACACTCGAGCAACTGTGAAGGGAAGGTCATACCATAGCTATAAACACGAATCAGGTCACAGGTGGTAGAATAGGATACCAGACCTTTTCGTCGTTCAAGATAGCCTTATTTACCAGTTCAGTTTAGTTCAAGATGGCATCTATGCGCTCGGAAAAGTCCATAATAATTATGCGCTCCACCCCGTCTCTCAGATGTTTCCATTCCCCAAAGTTGCCTTTGAAACGGTTTCAATGTTCGTCAGACTGACGACAGCCCTCTCTCGTCCTTTCGAGGAAAATTATTGACCAACACTTTATAACTCAATGTTTGAAGAGGACTGGAAGCTGAATTAGCTTGGAAGGCAGAAACTGAAAAGGCAGAATTCCTGGCAGTGGCCGAAGCTGGCCGAGCTGTATTTTAACCTACGCTAGGCTGAAAAAGAGAAAAGATGGGTCGGGATTTGCAGCTAGAGGGGATCTTAAGTTTTCATTCCTCCGCTGTGCTCCACTGTGGGATGGGAGGGTAGGTGTGTGTGTGTGTGTGTGTGTGTGTGTGTGTGTGTGTGTGTGTGTGTGTGTGTGTGTGTGTGTGTGTGTAAAATAAAGCCCTAAAGGAATTGGTGTCTTGCTTTATACTTGAACCTCTTAAAGACTAGCCCGCGAGAATTTTGTTGTTGTTGTTGTTGCTAAAACGTGTACTTTAATGTAGTATGGAGTTAATGTCCGTGTTTACTTTTTGCAAAAAAATATATTGCGTGTATTTTTAATGGAATAAAATCCGCACCCAGCCACTTACGTTCACCTGTTCAAAATCTCGCGCCACCAACAAACCGGAAATGCGGTTTGAAATTTGGGAAATTTAGAGGTAGCTAGCTCTTCAGTTCCATATAATACCCGTCCCTAAAAGGCCTCATGGCATCTATGGACGTTAAGCAACATGTTTACTTCATTTCTATTTAATTTTTAAAAAATCACGCGGGCTAGTCTTTAAACTTGAATATCGCGGCCACTTGGATCAGGTATGCTGACCGGACTTGCGGTCACACATGAGAATGTCCATATTAATTTTGTTGAAGCATCATCCTGTACACTGTCGCCCTGATGTAACCGTACTGGTTGACTGGGCGTAAAACACCAAGTTACTTACCTCGTACTGGTTGACTGGGCGTAAAACACCAAGTTACTTACCAAGTACTGGTTGACTGGGCGTAAAACACCAAGTTACTTGCCAAGTACTGGTTGACTGGGCGTAAAACACCAAGTTACTTACCAAGTGCTGGTTGACTGGGCGTAAAACACCAAGTTACTTACCACGTACTGGTTGACTGGGCGTAAAACACCAAGTTACTTACTATCCTGTACACTGACGGATTGTTTCGAGCCGTGTTAGGATTCATCATTTCCTTGGTAATGAAGCAGACCGACACATATGGACATAACTGTGCTTCTCTTCCACATCACTGAGCCGGTATGGCCTAGCGGTAAGGCGTCAGGCTGGTAAACAGAAGGGCCTCGGTTCGATTCCGCATCGGCTGTCCTCTCTCTTCAAAAAATTGTGATTTTTGGACACCGTCTTTGTGACTTTGCCCGGCACGATTAACGAACCATTAAAACGGCTCTCATCGCTGCCCGTCTTATTAATGCAGGAGTCATTCCGGCGGTGACAGTGTAGCGTTAGGTACAGTCTCCCTCTTCCCTCCACCTCCAGGAATCTCGGTCCCCGCCAGTACCTGTTCGGAGACAACTCGGCGTAAAACCGGTTCAACCAACCAACCAACCAACCAACCAACCAACCAACCAACCAACCAGTCTTCTACGTCTGTACAGACACCGTCCTACACTACGTTTTGCTTTGTTCCAGGCCATTTTGGGGTTGATCATCTCCTTGGTGATGAAGTACGCCGACAACATTCTGAAGGGGTTCGCCTCCGCCATCTCCATCATCCTCACTTCCTTCATCTCCTACATCTTCCTCAACGATCTGCAACCGTCCAGGTCAGTTCCTGTGCAGATTGTCGTTGTGTGCGTGGTGGGGATGAGGGGTAAGTAAGTAAGTAAGTTGGTGTTTTACGCCCAGTCAACCGGTACGGTTATATCGGGGCGAGGGGATGAGGGGAGCGAATGGTCTTCACAGTAAGTAAACATGGTGCTTAACGTCCACAGAAACCATGAGGCTTATTAGGGTCGGGGAGAAGGAGGGGTAAGGGGGTATGGAGGTGAGGGAAGATGGAGATTACATACCTATCGCTATACTGTCACCACCAGAATGACTTCTGCATTAAGGTGGGCAGTGTTGAGAGCCATTTTAATGTTTCATAACTGTGAGAGACAAAGTCACAAGACAGTGCCCACAGACCACAACTTTTCAAGAGAAAGGAGAGCAGAAGCTGTATTGAACCGAGGTTCTTCCGCTTACCAGCCTAACGCCTTACCGCCAGGCCAAACCGGCTCACAAGGAAGGTCTTCACCTTGTGGATCACTTTTAGATAGCGCTATTCTCCGCTCTCGGGCAGACTCACTGCGCTCGCATGTGATTCTACATGAATGACTAACTTATTATACTGCGTTTTTGTTGTTGTTGTTTATACATCCACCCAAGTGGTGTACTTACAGCGCTGTTTGATTGTTACATGGCTGGTGCCACGTGAAACTGCTGCCGTCTCGGCGCGTTCCGTGTCCACCATGCAACCATGCACCATGTCACATCACTTCATGCAAATCCACATACGTAGGGTGCATGCGTGTTTAGCTGTAACCTGCCACCTGCACTTTTGGCAGAATGACCGGGGCCTTTTACGTGCTACTGCGGTAACACGGGGGTGGAACGAATACCGAAATAAGAGTCGGCACAGAAAGCTGAACTTGGAGAAGAAAGTTCTCCCGCCGCTCTTGCCAGGACTCGAACCCGAGACCTTTCCATCACGAGTCCGGCGCTCTAACCACTGAGCTATCGCCGTTCCCCTTCTTGTCGATTACTCAAAAAGAAGCTCCGGTCCTCTGCATGAAGGCTGCCGTGCGTTACAGGTCGTCCCGGCTGCCGGAAGTTAAGCTTCCTGGTCACCTGTGTCTCCACCGGTCACAACTGACGCCAGATACGGGCAGGGTCGGATTTGTTGTATTGGCATGTCTTTTTGCCCATTGTGACCTGCTCTCTGATCTTGACAGGAGATGGTACTGCTCGGATCTGTTGTAGTTAAGATCCTCTGATCTTGACGGGAGATGGTACTGCTCGGATCTGTTGTAGTTAAGATCCTCTGATCTTGACGGGAGATGGTACTGCTCGGATCTGTTGTAGTTAAGATCCTCTGATCTTGACAGGAGATAGTACTGCTCGGATCTGTTGTAGTTAAGATCCTCTGATCTTGACGGGAGATGGTACTGCTCGGATCTGTTGTAGTTAAGATCCTCTGATCTTGGCGGGAGATGGTACTGCTCGGATCTGTTGTAGTTAAGATCCTCTGATCTTGGCGGGAGATGGTACTGCTCGGATCTGTTGTAGTTAAGATCCTCTGATCTTGGCGGGAGATGGTACTGCTCGGATCTGTTGTAGTTAAGATCCTCTGATCTTGGCGGGAGATGGTACTGCTCGGATCTGTTGTAGTTAAAATCCTCTCATTTTGACAGGAGATGGTACGGCTCGGATCTGTTGTAGCTGCGGAAATGTTGCAGATCGTGACTTGCTCTGATCTTGACAGGAGGTGATACGGCTCGGATCTGTTGTAGCCGCTGAGATCCTGCTGCAAACACTTGCTGTTTCGCCTTGCCTTGGTAGCAAACGGTCCAGTGGGAGGTTGGGGCGAGGGAGGGAGCTGGGGGGGGGGGGTCAGTCTTTGAGTATCTGTAGTACAAAAACGCAGTTATAAGCGCGGGGAAAAAAGAGGACTGGAAGCTGAATTTGTACTGAAATGGTGTGTGTGTGTGTGTGTGTGTGTGTGTGTGTGTGTGTGTGTGTGTGTGTGTGTGTGTGTGTGTGCGTGCGTGCGTGCGTGCGTGCGTGCCTGCGTGCCTGCGTGCGTGCCTGCGTGCGTGCCTGCGTGAGTGCGTGTATGTGAGACTGCTATGATGTGTAGTAACGCTGCATTTCGTTGTGTTTCAGTTCTTTCCTGGTGGGTGCCAGCATAGTGATGGGGTCGGTTGTACTGTACAACGTGGACAGGCAGAGAAAACAACACACTTTACAAACTGTGGTCTGACCTTGCTGTGCGGCTGTCATTCCCTTCAACAGCTTCACAAACACCGTTTTTACAGGGGTGGGATAGTGTTCACTCATTGCAGGCAGAGCTGCAACTCGAGGATACACCAGTTGTGCCTTGCAGTGCTGTGATACCTGTTCACTGCGGCAAAGGTTGAGCAAACTGTATGATGTCAGAGTGCAGGCCAAAACGGTGATCGGCGTCTCAGTAAACGTACCTGGCAGAGGTGTGTTATTGCTCATGGTATGCACAGCGGCAACTCAGCACAACGCGTCATGCCGTACGTACAGCACGTGTTGTGAGATTGTTGAGTCAGTGCTGGCATCAACACGGACAACGGATCTGCAGCACAGCAAATACACAGTGCTGGCATCAACACGGACAGCGGATCTGCAGTTCAGCAAGTGCACCATGCTGGCCGGACAGCTGATCTGCTGCTCAGCAAACGGCACCATGCTGGCATCAACACAGACAGCGGATCTGTAGCTCAGCAAATACACAGTGCTGGCATCAACACAGAGAGCTGATCTGCAGCTCAGCAAATACACAGTGCTGGCATCGACACAGACAGCTGATCTGCAGCTTGGCAAATACACAGACAGCGGATCTGCATCCCAGCAAATGCACAGTGCTAGCATCAACACAGAGAGATGATCTACAGCTCAGCAAATACACAGTCAGTGCTGGCATCGACACAGACAGCGGATCTGCAGCACAGCAAATACACAGTGCTGGCATCAACACGGACAGCTGATCTGCAGCACAGCAAATACACAGTCAGTGCTGGCATCAACACGGACAGCTGATCTGCAGCACAGCAAATACACAGTGCTGGCATCAACACGGACAGCTGATCTGCAGCACAGCAAATACACAGTGCTGGCATCAACACGGACAGCTGATCTGCAGCACAGCAAATACACAGTGCTGGCATCAACACGGACAGCTGATCTGCAGCACAGCAAATACACAGTGCTGGCATCAACACGGACAGCTGATCTGCAGCACAGCAAATACACAGTGCTGGCATCAACACGGACAGCTGATCTGCAGCACAGCAAATACACAGTGCTGGCATCAACACGGACAGCTGATCTGCAGCACAGCAAATACACAGTGCTGACATCAACACTGACAGCGGCCGGATCTGCAGCTCAGCAAACGCACTTTGCAGAATACGTATCATATTGTTCAGACTAATTACGCAGAGACACATCTCTCAGACCAACAGTATGGTGCTTGTTCACAGGGCAGGCAGGCCGCATGGATCTGCAGCTTCTCAAACACACGTTCCAGTGGTGTGGTCTTGTTCAGTGTAAGCTAAACATAGAAGTTGGACCTGCAGCTCCTCAAACGCATTTTTTCAGTGGTGTGATCTTGTTCAGCGTAAGCTAAGCATAGAAGCTGGACCTGCAGCTTTACAGACACACTTTACAGTGGTGTGATCTTGTTCAGTGTAAGTAGGCTAAATATCGTGAAGTTGGATTTACAGCTCCTCAAACACTTTCCAGTGGTGTTATCTTGTTCAGCGTAAGCTAATCATGGAAGTTGTACCTACAGCTGTACAAACACACTCAACTCTAGTGTGATATTGTTCAGTGTTGGCATACAACGTGGATATGCAAGCTGGCACCACCACATAGCCTACGCCTTATTGTGTGTAATATTCTAGTCGGGCATACAAGACCGAACTGAGGTTCAACAGACACTTTACAGTGGCGTGATTGATAGTGTTCAGTATATACCTACAGCGTGGATCTGCACCACCTTACCGTGGTGTATATTGTTCTAGTCAGGAGACAGTTTACAGTGGTGTGACTGATATTGTGCAGTGTAGACTTGCAACGTGGATCTACACCGCCTTACAGTGGTGGAATATTGTTCTAGTCAGGAGACACTTTACAATGATGTGACTGATATTGTTCAGTGTAGACTTGAAACGTGGATCTACACCGCCTTACGGTAGTGGTGGAATATTGTTCTAGTCGGGCGTACAAGATATAGTAGAGCTGTATCTCAACAGACACGCCAAACTCCAAGTACCGGTTTACGACATCCTTCCTTCAACCACTGCCGTATTTAGTTACGCCATAGACTCCAGAAAACTGTCAGCTAACGAGCAGTTTTTTGTTGTTGTTTTTTTGTGCTCAAACAGTAGTAAGTTTGTTACAAACAACTCAAATAAAACAAGGCGTCATTTATAGCCGCCAACAAAGTTTACACCAGCACAAATAAAACCACAATCGTTTGAATCAAGGCGGAACTCTCTTTTTTACCCGGGGTGGATGCGTCTCATGTTTACGTGCGTGCATTGGCGCCAGGTTGCTTCTACGGGCATATTACTACCCGAACCTTTCGGAGGGTGCTGACCGCGTCGGTGGACAGCTGCGCGAAGATAAAGAGTGCCCCTTTAGTGGCGTAACTAAATCTGGCAGAGTTTGGAGGAAGGTGCCGGAAAGCGGTGCTCGGTGTGTGCAGACACGCCTTACAGTGGTGTAATTGATATTGTTCAGTGTAGACTTACAGCCGCATGGACCTACACCGCCTTACGGTGGTGTAATATTGTTCTAGTCAGGCATACAAGACTCGAGCTGCACTCAGCAAACACGCCTTACAGTGGTGTGATTAATAAGTGTTCGGTGTAGACTTGCAGCATAGATCTACACAGGCTTACGGTGGTGTAATATTATTCTGGTTGGGCATACAAAATATAGTGGAGCTGCTCATAGTGGAGCTGCAGCTCAACAGACACACGTTACAGTGGTGTAATATTGTTTTAGTCGGGTATAATATTAATAATATGGTAGAGCTGCAGCTCAACAGGTACCATACAGTGATGTTGTCTTCTTGTAGTCGGGCATAACATGATACAGTAGAGCTGCAGCTCAACAGGCACCATACAGTGATGTTGTCTTCTTGTAGTCGGGCATAACATGATACAGTAGAGCTGCAGCTCAACAGGCATCTTACAGTAGCATTGTTCTAGTCGGGCATACAAGAAATAGTAGGATTGCAGCTCAGCAAACACGCATTGCAGTGGCGTGATTGATATTGGTCAGTGTACACGTGCAACACGGCTCTGCACAGCTCAGCAAACACGCCTCACAGTGGTGTTTGTTTTGTATGAAGGAAAACTCCTATGACGCCTTATCTCCAGATGAGCCCTAAGCGGTAATAATTCACAATGCCAAAGTTCTGCATAGCGCTATTCTCTGCTTCCGAGCAGACCCACTGCGCTCTAGTCGTATATTGTTCACTGCAGACATGCAGCATGGATCTGGACGACTTGACAAACACGCCTGTTTCTGGGGTGTGAGTGATATAGTCCAGTGTAGGCAGGCTCACAACAAAGGGTTGAAGCTCAACAGACGCACTGTATTGTGGTATGACACCGTTCGGTGTTGGAGGACAATATGGATCTGCAACCAGTTCACTAAACCCCGCTTCACAGTGGTGTGGTATTGTTCATTGTAGGCACGCAACGTGGTACATGTACGATACTGTTCAGTGTCGACAGGTAAGTGGATCTACACTGAGCCAGCTCACCAAGAACGCTTCACAGTGGTGTTATTGTTCAGGGTAGGAAGACATACAATGAAGGTTTGGAGCTCAACAGATGCACTGTATTGTGGTATGATATTGTTCGGTGTTGGTAGACGAATCAGTGGATCTACAACCGGCTCGGCTAAACACGCTTCACATTGGTTTATTGTTCAGTGTAGGAAGGCATACAACGAGGGTTTGGAGCTCAACAGATGTACTGTATTGTGGTATGATACTGTTCAGTGTTGCATACAAATGGATCTACAACCGGCTCACTGAACTGACACGCTTCACATTGGTTTATTGTTCAGTGTAGGAAGGCATACAACGAGGGTTTGGAGCTCAACAGAGTACTGTACTGTGGTATGATACTGTTCAGTGTTGGCAGACAAATGGATCTACGAACGGCTCACCAAACACGCTTCACAGTGGTGTTATTGTTCAGAGTATGTAGGCAGGCACACAACGAGGGTTTGGAGCTCAATTACAGATGCACTGTACTGTGGTATGATACTGTTCGGTGTCGACAGACAAATGGATCCGGCTCATTAAACACGCTTCAGAGTGGTGTTATTGTTTGGTGTAGACACGCGACGTGGATCTGCAGCTCAGCAATAATTTTATTAGGCACGCACATCATGCAGTCGTGTGGTGAAAGTTGCTCACTGTGGGCACGCACGGTGAATCTGCAGCTCGACAAACACTTCACAATGGTGTGTGTGTGCGTGTGCGTGTGCGTGTGTGTGTGTGTGTGTGCGTGCGTGCGTGCGTGCGTGCGTGCGTATTGAGTGCTACGAGTCAGGAAACTTGTGAATACTGACAGCAAGAATCCAGCTACAAATGACTGCTAGACCACCTCACTGCAAACAGAAGTACAGCATTATAACTTTGACTAATACAGATGCAACAGAGATCTAGCCTATACGGTGAGTCGACAAGAAGAAAGGCCGCGGACCGTGACGTGATACTTTACGTCCGGCTACAACAAGGTTCCACAAATCAACCGGCACACTACACAGTGACAGTGACAGCGGTGGTGGTCGTGCGGTACAAGGATTTACAGCTCAACAAAAATCAGTGCGGCATTTCAAAGTGACCGGATCTCGTTGAACAACGTAATCTGGAGTCTGTGCAGTCAGTGGCTCAGAGCAAGAGAACTGACTCGCCCTAGATAGCCAAAGTTGAATTAAGCACGATCGAGCTTGGTCACCAAATGGATGGGTGACCGTTACGTGCTAGGCTTTGCACCGGCCCTGAGATTTCTCCGGAGTGAAATTCTGTGTATAGATTCTACAAAAGTCCTTCGGATGAGAACCGATGTCCCCCATGTGTATACACTTGCAAAAAGATCACAAACAGACGTTAAAGATCCTGTAGTCCATGTCAGAGTTCGGTGGATTCCTGAAACACCACTTGAAAATAAGCCAGCATGCACTAAAAGTGTCAGAGTCTTCAGAACGTTGGACACTACACGAAAGAACAAAATAGAACAACAGCGACAGCGGTCTATCTCGTGACGGCCGGGGATGGATCGACACGGGCCTCTTGGGGCAAAAATGAATTATACCTATAATTTCTATGTACGCTGGGGCCAGAAACACTTCCTCTTACGGGCTGTTTGTTGCGTGGCATAGGCTAGCTACGACACGTGGCATGGCTCATTAGTAGGGGCTACAGCTGACACGTACGTTTCAGTCAAACGATGCAAGTACTAGCAAGCAAACCTCGCTGAGAGACCGACTACAGGTGTAATGAATAAGTTGGACCGGCGCCTCAGGGAAGCAGTCAGACCGGGATTTATGAGGATGCCATGAATAATTCGTCGTCATTGAAGCTGATACATGCGACATTTCACTTAGTGCCTCGACCGTGTTGATGATACGCGGGTGGACTGTTGGTTACCATTACTCAACATTTCCTTCGCTCTCTTCCTCGTCGTCACTGCATGCCTTCGCCGCGGCGGCAAAGACTTACTGCGGTCCATTCTCTTCCGGTTCAGTACAGATCCTTCTTCAGTGTTGTGTTACGTCCAGAGAGACATTAGGGCTCAGGAGCTGAGTGAAAGTTGAGGTGGCCGTCCTGGCTCCCGTCCCTAATATGCCTACGGTTTCTGTGGACGTAAAGCAACACTTCAGCCAACCATCAACCACAGAGACCGTACGGACTATTACGGACGGGGAGCCCAAGATGTCAGCTCGACTCTCACACAGCTGCTGATCGATCCCCGAATAAAGATCCAAAACACACAAAGCTCTAAGCATCACTCAGGGAATTGTGCTCTCATCTCCACAGCGGTGGCGGGCAAATTCTCAGTGTTTGTAGCCTACACGTGTGACTGTGTTCCGCAGCCTCTCCTGAATTTTCCTAGTGCTGACGTGACTCACGCAACACATTATCACCGTTTTCACCCGGACCGATTGAAAAATCACGGGAAAAAGCAAAAAACAATATGGGGTTAGGGCGACAAAGTGTGTGTGCGTGTGTGTGTGTGTGGTGAAGTAGAAGGGGGGAGGTGCAGTGAGATAGAGACTGAGAAGGGGGCGGGTGCAATGAGATGGGGGGGAGGGGGGGGGGGGGACTGAAGGAAGCAGTACTCAAGGTTGTGCATGGTGGTGTGAAATGTGTGATCAGGAAGATCAAGCTGATCACAGAAAGTAATTTTCAGCTGTGTCTACATGTATTGCGAAAGGATTATAATTATGCATTCTCACAGTACCGGGTGTGGTGGGTATTTAAGCACTTCAAGACAAACTGCTGACATTGCCACTGTGTGAGTGCATGCATATGTGTGTGTATGCGTGCTCCCAAAGAGAAAGCAGGACAGATAGACGGAGTACTTTGAAATGAATAAATGGCTGCAAAAAAGAAGTTTCTTTGCTATAATTTTATGGTGAAATAAGCTGTGACCCCCCCCCCCCCCCCCACACACACACACACACACACATCATTCTCTTGTCCTGAGGCAACCCTGTGCAGCTGACAGGACATCAAGATCCACTCGCTCACTCTCTGCTTGTGTACGCCTGTTAAAAAAGCATCATCAACAACAGCACATCAAACGCATAACAGAAACAAGGAGAGAGCAATGTAAATATTTATTTAAAAAAAGGTTAGGCTGATACAACCACACATAGCAGTGTTGGATATTACACTGACGTCGGACCATGATCCAAAATGATGCACACTCACAAAAGAAGTCACCTTCTACCACAAGGACTAGCAACGCCAGAACACCAAAGCTGCTATGCCATCAAATCTCATGATCACAGATCATTAGACATTACTGTGGTGTTTTCTCGCAGAAGATTCACTGATGAGTTCACGAAAGAAAGTACATACCACCTATGTACATACTTCTGAGTCAAATGATTGGTTAAACCACTACATGGTGTGAAATAAGATTAAATAAGTTATCACTGTAACAAATGTAAACAACAGTGTTTTTTTTAAAAGGTATTTTGTTCTTCACCCCCTTTTAATTTTTTTAATATATTTTTAATTAACATCAACAAATTTACACCAAGTACAACTCCTGCGTCTCGAGTATTTAGCTGTGAAACAATGCCGATGATGTACACTTCCAAAAATCAACGTGGCTGGTATCTACGCAAGCAATTTACCAGTACATACAGTCTCACATGCTGAACAGATGTCGCCATGACACAGTCAAACCTTTACACTTGAAGCAGTCTTCATTCACTGTAACTCATCAGTGTTGAGACTTGTTGTGGGAAGCATTTTTGGGGGTGTCCCAGATTTTTTTTTTACTGGTTTCTATCTAGTCACTTGTCAGCAATGCTGTACACCTAAATGTGACACATTCTATGCCTTAAAACAATGACAAAATGTTGTTTATTCAAACAGAAGGATAGTTCATTAAGCAGATGCCCCCGGGCTTGCATTCTGATTATGTCATGATGGTATGCGACGGTGGACTGGCGGTATGATCCTAACCATACAGGGCTATCTTGCTAACCAAGTACCTCTCCTGCATACAAGGTTTCAGCCACTTCTGAAGTGGAGATGAACCGAAACAAGAAACAAGAGCCATGCCATGTCATGGCAGTACTAAAGTATCAATTCCCAGTTCAAACGACGCCCACATCCCAATTCAAATGACATCATCAGCCAAATCTTTCACAACATCACCAACTGTTTCATTTACCACTCAAGCCAAGTTTCAAACTTTCAAAAAGATGAGTGAATCATACCGTCAGCCCACTGCATAATGACGTGACATAATCAAAATGCAAGCCTGGGGGCATCTGCTTAATGACTCATCCATCTGCTTGAATAAACAACATTCTGAATAAACACCATTCTGTCACGTAAAACAAACAGACACCTGATGTGACGCTGATGCTGCTCTGTATTCAAGTAGTTCATCGTGACCTGACAGCAAGGGCCAGAGGACAAAAAGAAGACCTATGAACTTATGTGAAATGATGCAAATCCTTGAGATCGGACTGGACAATTCTTTCATGCAGGCACATCACACAGTTGGTCCATGTGGTTCGGCTTTTTCACACGCTTTCACTGGGTAACAGGGTGAGGAAATACAGACGTGATATATATCGATATATCTATACACACGCATAATTTAGCATGATCAAGAAGCATGTTAATTCTCATATATATACACACATATAAAAGCAGTTTTCTTTTTTACGCTATTCAAAATCCAAGACAGCATGAATGACACTGTCAAATAACGTCAGAAAATAAGATGCCAAAAATGTTTATTCAGTAAAAGAAAAGTTTACCCAAGCACCCCACTGCCAGAGAATAAAAAAATAAAAAAAGACATTTTCTCTAACTGGTTTAGAATACATAGCTTACCAATAAAACTAAAAAAACAATATAAAAACTGTGATAATAAAATAAATAATACTTGCAACAGTACATATATATATATATCTTCATCTCCAACATGACATCAAACACTGTGCGTGTCCATAGAGTATACAACACACAATAAATACAAACTAAGTACGCATGCATGCAATAGTACTGCATTTGCGGCATGTACAAGTTAATCACACAAATCAGTAACACAACAAACAAACTTTTCCTCAGCCAAACAAACAAAATGAAAAATTCATGAGCCTGAAATTTAGTCTAGCATACAGTAAGCAAAACTGATGATCAGAAAAAAAGAAGAAGAAAAACAAGAGGAGCCAATACACTCAAAACACAGAGAAGCTGAACAGACTGACGGAACAAAAAGGTATAAAAGGATGCAAGGCTTTTTTAAAATAAACAACCACTTGACACCACACGCACAGTACATACTCCGTTTCTTCATCATGCTGCTCCAGTGACACAAAAGGCATCACACATCTGTTGGCACCGGAAGGGGATGCAAGGAAGAGATTCAGACATGACACGAATATGCAACACACACAGCAGCCAGACAGCTCACTGGAGCGCTGTGGGACCAAAAAGCCTGGTACAATACTGACTTGGGTTCAATTCCATGATGCGGCAAGGGATCTTTTCCCCACGGTCAATTTTCAGTGCAGACTCTATTACGGTGTTTGTACACCCCTCTGTGCAATGGCATGCATAAACATCTGTGCACACTTTAAAAATCCCAAACACTGGCAGCCGCACCATTGGACACAAAAAATACTACACACACTGGCAGGAATGAGTAGCACTGCTCTTGTGGCTGCTGCAGTAGTACCCAGGTAGGGCAACCCAAATTTCCCACAAGTGATTAATGAAGAATTATAAATCAAACTTTCCATCAAACTTCCTCTCCGTTTTTGCCTCCCAGATTTTTCCATGCTGACCTAGTGAACGTACTGTGGACATCATGGTGTGATCAGGTAGCTGATTACCTTGTGCATGTGTTGTGGTCTTTATGGTGTGACTAGGTAGTTGACCTGGTGGATGTAGTGGTCAAGGTGTGATCAGGCAGCTGACCTTGTGAATGTAGCGGTCATCATGGTGTGACCAGGTAGCTGACCTTGTGAATGTACTGCAGTCAAGGTGTGACCAGGAAGCTGACCTTGTAAATGTACTGCAGTCAAGGTGTGACCAGGTAGCTGACCCTGTGGATGTCCTGGGGTCAACAAGGTGTGACCAGTTAAATGGCCTTGTGAATGTACTGTGGTCATGAAGGTGTGATCAGTAAGGCCCAGCAGAGATTGTTATCATGCACAGTTAGAAAAGTCTAACTTCAACATCATCAGAGAAAAGCCGAGTTCCGTGTGTGTATTTTTCTTCCGAAGCAAGTTGTCTCCCATGAACACATACATGCCCAATGTCAATCCAGGTGCCATGTATGTGATGCAAAGTTTGAGGTGGATTGGATAGAAAGTCTCATTAAGACACACAAGTTTGGTTTGACCCTTCCTATGCAGATGTGACCTTGAATTAGGTCAAGGTAACTCATATTAGTACCAATGGTTACAACTCAGTTAAACACATCACCATACAAAGCGTGAACGATTAAAAAAAGAATCACTAGGCCAGGTGTAAACAGTTTATGCCCACTGAGATTTCATGACAGTACAATAACAAAAGGTGAATTTGTTTTCGGACGACACACACACACACAACTTTGTTTTGTGCCGGAGCTATAAAAGCACCATGAAAATGACATTGCCAGTGCATTTAAGAATGACACATTTGACTGCAGTCAGTTCAGGTTTATACCTCTGAAGTTTTGCTGTGACCTTAAAAAGGTCAGTCATAAACACTGGTCTCTGTGGGCTAAGCTGAGTAAGGGTTACTTATTATCTGGCAAAGTTTGAAAGACTCATAAAAAAATCTCCTTTTTTCTTGGCGGTGAAAAAAAAACAAAAACAGAACGGGGCAGCTGTCTTGGTGGTGAAGAAGAAACGGAATGGGACAGCCGTTTTGGTGGTTTGACAATGAAGAAATGGAGAGGGGCAGTTGTCGTGGCAGTGTGATGATGAAGAAATGGAATGGGGCAGCTGTCTTGGAGATGAAAAAACGGAATGGGGCAGCTGTCTTGGTGATGAAAAACAGAATGGGGCAGCTGTCTTGGTGATGATGGAGAAAAAAGAATGGGGCAGCTGTGTTGGTGGTGATGAAAAACAAAAAGGGGCAGCTGTCTTGGTGGCGATAAAAAAACAGAATGGGGCAGCTGTCTTGGTGGCGATAAAAAAAACTGAATGGGGCAGCTCTCTTGGTGGTGATAAAAAAACAGAATGGGGCAGCTGTCTTGGTGGTGATAAAAAAACAGAATCGGGAAGCTCTCTTGGTGGTGATAATAAAACAGAATGGGGCAGCGGTCTTGGTGATGAAAAAACAGAGTGGGGCAGCCGTCTTGGTGATGATGGAAAACAAATGGGACAGCTGTGTTGGTGGTGATGAAAAACAGAAAGGGGCAGCTGTCTTGGTGATGAAAAACAGAATGGGGCAGCTGTCCTGGTAATGATGGAGAAAAAAATGGGACAGCTGTGTTGGTGGTGATGGAAAACTGAAAGGGGCAGCTGTCTTGGTGGTGATAAAAAAAAAACAAGAATGGGGCAGCTGTCTTGGTGGTGATAAAAAAAACAAGAATGGGGCAGCTGTCTTGGTGGTGATAAAAAAAAACAAGAATGGGGCAGCTGTCTTGGTGGTGATAAAAAAACAAGAATGGGGCAGCTGTCTTGGTGGTGATAAAAAAGTTTTTTTGTTTAGTGGGGCAGCTGTTCATGTGGTGAGGAAGAAACAGAATGGGGCAGCTTTCTTGGTCATTTGATGATGAAGAAACAGAATAGGGCAGCTGTTCTGGTGGTGTGCCAAAGAAGAAACGGAATGAGGCAGCTGTCCTGGTGGTGCTCTGTATGACAGGGTGCCCTGTATGACAGGTTGTCCAGCCCGGAGGAAGATGCACTAACTGCTGTCTTCAGCGCAGTTCCCATTAGCAACAGTCCTGCCAACATAATCCAAAACACATTGTAGAAAATCATTCAGCATGCCGGTCCACAGACTGGGTTCTCAAACAACCACTGATGAATCAATCAGCTACCCCTCCATCCAAAATCCTGCATACGCCAAACAACAAAATCAAACTAAATGGATCAGATCTGGGAGGAATGGGATCACACAATGAGACAATTCATTTCACGTTCCTGCTGAATGGGACGTGGTGGTGGTGGTGGGGGGATGGGGGGTGGGGGGTGGCATAGGCAGGGGTGTAGGAATGTACATATTAAAGAGGCGCATTTCTTCCAGGGAAGGCACATAACATGCAAAAACAGCTGAGTGTTTCTCACAGGTTGGAGGGCAGGGTCCACTTTGGGCCACTGATGACCACCGTGAAAAAATGGGGTTCAGCTCAAGTCAGTCACAGAGAGAATGCAGAAACTTTATTTTACAAGGATTGTACTTTAAATCTAACAACTAGTCTAACAACAACACTAAGCTACTGATGAGTAAAAAAAAATATCACAAGGCCTAATTTATGTATATATGAAACATGACAGAGTGAGAGACAGACAGACAGAGACAGACAGACAGACAGTCAAAGACACAGAGAGACATACAAAGAGCGAGAGACTAAGAGACAGAAAGAAACACCAAGAGAGTGCAATAGAGACAGGCAGACAGACAGAAAGAGACAGACAGCCACAGGGACAGAGAAAGAAAGAGAGAGCAAGAGAAAAAGAAAGAAAAAAATGCCAAGAGACGCAAGGAAGGAAAGACTTACGAAGCGCTGCTGCACTTCAGCACGGTGTGAAAGGCATTCTTGATGACCTCCATCGACCTGTCAATCTCCGCCTCAGTCAGGTGGGCGCTCACTGCTAGACGGATGCTGAAAACACCACCACACAGACTGATGAACCCATACCCTTCCCATGCACACCCTGCTGATGCATTTCACGATTCGATTCATTCTCAAGCTTTCAGTTTTCAGTATTATTTGTCCTGAGTTGACCCTGTGGGTCTGACAGGCTGTTCAAATCCACTTGCTGACTTGTGCAAGTGATGGAGTTCATGATTTACATCTGTGTGAACCTTGGACTGCAAAGTGCTCTCCAGCGACTTGTGTAATTAATAATACTTAAATAATACTACTAAGGTACTACTGCTTAAGACATTTCAATCCTCATACCATTACTGGTAGACGTCTCAAGCCACTGGTGTAAACAATAATACAAAGGCACTACTGCTCAAAGACATTTCAATCATCATGCCATTACCAGTAGATTGGAAGTGCTGTGTGAAAGATGCTGAGACAGTGTGCCTGTGATTGGAAAGCGGTGGGTTCAAATCTGCTTGAGCAGTAACTCCTCACCCCACCCCCACCCCCGCCATCCCACTCCACCCTCCCTCCCAATGTATTTTAACATTAGCTGCACCTGCAGGGTTGCGTGAGTCACGTCAGCTGCAGGGTTACCTCAGAATGAACAAATGTGACCATAAATCAATACATACTCTCATGCTTTCTTCTTTTTTATGGAGGTGAATACGTATTCAAAACTCTTACTCACTATACTCAGGTCAGACCAAGAAGCTGAATCTCAATTCAAACACAGCATGGGAAATCGCACAACAGGCCAGAATGGCTACACGCCCTGGTCAAGCAATAAGAAAACACATTTAAAACTAGAACCCTGGCCAGCTGATCCATCAGCCACCATTCTGTCACCTGTTGTTGGGGGAGGGGGGGAGAGTAACCCCCCTACCCCCCACCCCGGAAAAGGAGAGAGGGAAAGAGAGAGAGAAATAAAACATCCTCCTTCCAAAAAGGAGACAGTAATGCCCCCCACCCCCCCTCCAAAAAGGAGAAAGAGAGCGTGAGTGAGAAGATTACGGAAAGGACCAATAATACTAATAATGTACTCTTTTATGGGCTATTTTTCAAATTACAGCACACAGCCCATGACAAAGCAAAGAACAAAAACACAGTCAAAATGAACTTCCGCAAGCACTGCATTATCAAAAGAGAAGGAAATACTACCTTGGCTGTGGCAACATATGCTCTTCCTTCTCCAGATAACGGGCCATTGTGATGGCCACTCCCTGACTGATAGCCTGGAAAAGCAAGAGAAGCAAACATTCAACTTGCATTAAAATCCTTTTGAACGACAGTGCTTTTATAATAGATGCAGTCATTTACAGTACCTTCAGCCAGTAACCTCCAAAGTTTCAACTGAACCACACAAGCCTTGAAGGGTAAAATAGACCTTCAGTTATCGGTGTCACATTTCTGATGCTGTTGAGCCCCTGCCGTAAGTGTGTAAAGCTAAATGTAATCTGGGATATATCTATACAGAGTATTAAAGCTCTTGCTAAACAGTGCCCACGCTGCTGTGGCAATGTCACTGATGCGTGAAGCTAAATGGAATCTATCATACAAAGTATTAAAGCTCTTGCTTAACACAGTGTCCAGGAACTGTGAGACACAATGTCTGGGCAATTAAAATGAGTTTTTGCAAAAGACAGCAAGCACATCAGTTACCTCCCTCTGCATATACTAGCAAGTTGTTGCAAACAGCATTATGCCCACAAGAATAACATAGAGGCATGTAATAGCAAAATAAAGTCTGAACCAGATCTGCAACTTTCATTAGTTTCAGTTTCATCTTTATTGCTAACGGCCAGGATTCTTTCCAATTTTTCAGCAGTGGATGCTGAAAAATTGAAAGAAAGTCCTAGCCGATGGAAACTGATATACAATAACAGACTGAAGAGAAGCTCAAAAGTGTGTAAGCCTGGCAGATCTCACTAAAATTGCAGTGCCTAATAAAAATGACAATGCACAGTTTTTCTGATGGCTGGAAAAGTGTTGATTACTTCCCTTGTACACAAGCCCACTTCAAAAATAGTGTGTGCTTTGGTCAAGCTCAAGGTCACTGAAACCAGTGTGAATGGGCGAGGCCCAACAAGAACCACCACCATCCAAAGTTTGAAAAACGATCACTTTTATACAACGTTTGAGACCTGACTGCATCATTTACACGCACAAAAACTGGCCACATGAAGAGATTACAACACAGGCATAACACCAGTTTGGCATTCGGTGGTTTTTCACTGATGTCATCCTCCTCTTCTATACTGTACCTTTGACCAAGCAGCTGTAGCTGTTCTGGAAAAAACTAAAAAACATGCAACATTTCCAGCAAAGGGGGTTCACCCTAATATAACCATTCTAGTTGACAGGGTATTAAAAACCAATTCTCTATAATCTATCCAGCAAAGGGACGTTTCAGAATTTCACTTAAAAATATAGCCGAATAATTGACATGGCGAATATGGCTACTGAATGGAAGGTGAAGAAGGAAAAGAAGAAGCAATGAATGCCTACCATGTCCTGCACCATCTGCAGGGTGCGCAGGTCCAGTTCGCGGTCAGCCGCTGGTTCACAGAGCTGCAAGTGCTGGATGGGAGACAAGTCAATGCCACGAACCTTCACCCCCTTGATGCTGCAACATGAATTTGCATTTCACTGACACCGCTGACCAAACTCCACACTGCATGGGGCATGAGTGTACATCGGTCACTGACACCACTGACTGAACTCCACACTGCATGGGGCATGAGTGTACATCGGTCACTGACACCACTGACCGAACTCCACACTGCATGAGTGTACATTGGTCACTGACACCGCTGACCAAACTCCACACTGCATGAGGTGTGAGTGTACATCAGTCACTGACACCACTGACCAAACTCCACAGTGCACGGGGCACAAGTTTACATCAGTCACTGACAAAAATGACCCAACACCATGCTACAGCACATGTTTACATGAGTCACTGACACCACTGACGAAACTCCACACTGCACGGGGTACAAGTTCACATGAGTCACCGACACAAATGACCCAACTCCATGCTACAGCACATGTTTACACGAGTCACTGACACCACTGACCAAACTCCACACTGCATGGGGCATGAGTCACTGACACCAGTCAGTCACTGACACCACTGATTGAACACACTGCACAAGTTCACATCAGTCACCAATACAAATGACCAAACTCCTTGCTACAGCACATGTTTACATGAGTCACCGATGCCACTGACCAAACTCCACACTACAGCGCAAGTCTGTGTACTTTTGACTGCCTCAGCTAAAATAAAAAAAATTAATGTGTATGTTCCACAAAAGAAAACACAGGAAACTGGTGTTCACATTCACTTTCTATGAAACGAAAATCATCTGTGAACAAGTGCAAGAACTGACAAAGTCCTAGGACAGAGGGAGAACAAGCGGGCCACACTTACGCTTTAGCTGCCTTGTGCACACGTTGGCAGTTCTCCCTCAGCTTGACCAGCATGGCTGAAAGTGAAACGCAAAACATCATGGTGCGTCTGAAAACTGCCACTGCGTTCAGTACAAAATGCACGTCATTGTTAACCTGTTGGTCTGAACGCAGTTCTCAGAATAAAAAACAAAACAAACAAAAACAACAACAAAAAAGGCTGTCAGTGAGTACAAATACAGGGCACATACATATTCACCGATTTTCAAGGCATGCAGTTCCAAAACTGACACTAAAAGAATCACAGAGAGAGAGAGAACTTGAACTCAAATTGTTTATTGTACATTGGCCACAGGCCACTATACAAATGGAGAGAGAGACAGAGAGGGAGAGACAGAGACAGACAGAGAGACAGACATATGGAGAGGGAGAGACAGAGAGCTGGAGAGAAAGAGGAAGAGACAGCAAAAGATGCTGACAGAGGAGGATAGGAAGGCAGAGTCTGTGAGTGAAAGCAATACAGACTGATGACAGAGACAAAAAGACATAGCATGTCAGCAGGAGAGGTCAGGGGTGGAGGGGGGAGTCAGGCACACAGACTTAGGGACACTGAGCAAACAGTCAGAAAGAGGAAGAAGTGGAGAGAGAGAGAGAGGGAGACAGACAGACAGACAGACAGAGAGACAGACAGACTGAGAGACAGAGATGGAGACAGAGAGACAGAAAGAGAGAGAGAAAACAAATAGTGAGACACAGACACAGATGCAGAGTCTGGTTTTTGTCACTAGACTTCTGGACACAGAACAAGAGAGAGCAAACAGAAAGAGAAAGAAATGGAGAAAAAAAGAAGAAAAAGAAAAGAAAGAAAGAAAAACACCCAGATAGTGAGACACAAAAGCAGAGTCAGGTTTTCTCACTTGGGTCCTTCTCCATGAGATTCATGGCTTTGGTGGCAGCCACAGCCACCATTGGTGGTTGAGATGCTGAGAAACAATAGCCTATCCCTTGCAGCCGCTGAAACATTACACCAAGAGCAATAGTCACAGGTAGCACCATCAGTTTTCTCTGCTTGTGTGTGTGTGTGTGTGTGTGGAGGGGGGGGGGGGGGGGTTGGGTTGCATGTGCACATGTGTATGGGTGGATGTGAGTTTGTATGTGTGTGTGTGTGTGTGTGTGTGTGTGTGTGTGTGTGTGTGTGTGTGTGTGTGTGTGTGTGTGTGTATGTGTGTGCGTGCTTTCTCTGCTTGTGTGTGTGTGTGTGGCGGGGGTGGGGGGTGGGGGTGCACATGCACATGCGTGCATGTGTATGGGTAGATGTGAGTTTGTGTGTATGTGTGTGTGTGTGTATGTATATGTGTGTGTGGGTGCATGTGTGTGTGCGCGTGCATGTGTGTGTGCGCATACATGTGCGTGGGTGGGTGTGAGTTTGTGTGTGTGTCTGTGTGTGAAAACAGATGGAATGAGTTTCAAATGTGAACTATTTTGACAGTCTGACATGACCACTTTTTTATAAATACATTCCACATTACAGTGTTTGTGAGTTTGATTGCAAGAGTGTGTTAAAGTGCAATAATTAAAGTCAAGCTAGTGAAACTGGAAGGCTTGAAGCCTCACTGAGACACCCAAACAAACACACACACATACATGTATACAAATAAAACAAATCACATGTGCATATATGTAGATGTCCTGGCTGAGGTGAAACACTGGCACCTACAATTATTTTGAGTCCAAAAAAATGCAAGGAATGACAAATGTGGGAAATATGCTACTCAGCAATGATAATGATTCCTATCTTTTAACTGTGATCCAAAACTCAGGACTGATTACCTGGTGATCAATGATGAACTTCTTGCCACAGCAGAATCCTCCAAGAGAAGCCATGGAGTTCTCCAAAGAGGCTGTCAGCATCTCTATGTTGTCGATCTGACACACACAGCATCAGCATAGCTTTGAACATGCTGAACAACATACTGTGAGAGCACGAGTCATGCTGAGTGTATGAGTAAATGTAATTAAACGTGTCTCCCCTTCCTTGTTAATGAAATGTGCATTCACATGTATCCACTACCCATCCCTCCTTTGGACACACACACCACTCACACAAACATGAACACCCCCCATCCCCATGAGCATGCACTATACACACAGACACAAATGCATACTGATACTCCACACACACCACTCACACACATGAACACCTCATATACATGCACACACACACACGCTCACATACATTCACCCACCCCTGCAGCCACTCACATACATTCACACACACTCACATGCACACACACACACACATGTACTCGCCCACCCTCCCACCCCACACACCTCAAAAAGTTGTTTTTTAACACAAAAACCACACTCACGTTGATACCAAAGTGCTCAGTGAGCCCTCGGCCAGTGGCCCCCAGCACGCCAAAGGACAGGCTCTCGTCCAGCATGATGCGCACCTTGTACTTCAGCTTCAGCTCCAGCTGCCCACACAAACCAACCCACCCACTGCAGCACACTTGGAGTGACAGTGCGCGAAACTTGTTGGAATTCACTCCCACAAGACCTTAAGACACTGTTCAACCCTGTCGTCTTTTAAAGTGAAAACCTTTCTCTTCTCACAGTAGTTTCGCCCCAGTTTCTGCTACAGTCATAGTCAGTGTGTGTGTGTGTGTGTGTGTGTGTGTGTGTGTGTGTGTGTGTGTGTGTGTGTGTGTGTGTGTGTGCAGATGCACATGCATGTATGATACTGATCAGTGTCATGCACATTCAAATTCATTGCAGTGTGTGTGTGTGTTTCCATATAATACTTTACAGTAAATTGCTTTTGATAGGACTGTGCTTTGCATGTGTATAGAATATCATATTTAGGTTAATATGTAGTATGTGAGCACTCAGGGCATTGATGAGCACGTGATATATGTACATTATTATTTTTTCCCAAGGACAAATTTGAGGATGTACCTCTAGTGGAGTTTATGTACCTTGTATTTACATACATGCCAGGTGAGAGTTACTGTAGTTGTTGCATTTGTGTTACATATTTTGAGTGCTGATTAATTCCCTTGCGTTGATTTTCCCAAGGAAGTTATGCAAAGAGCAACCAACACACCCATTGCAGCAAACTTGGGATGACTGTGCGCCAAACCATACTTGTTTTTCCCAAGGAAGTTATGCAAGGAGCAGCTACTGAAAACCATGTTTGGTCACTGGAAGGGATCTATATGTAACTATGTATTTATTGTTTTGGTTCCCATCCTTCCTGCTAATCAGTGACAATTATGTGTAACCACATGGAGCAGGAAGAGCTGCCTACATGTATATAAGTGTGTGTGAGGGTAAGATGGGAGAGAGAAAGAGAGACAGAGACAGAGAGACAAAGACAAAGAGAGAGAGAGAGAGGGGGAGCATAGGTTTGTGCATAATGAGTTGAAATGAAGAGAGGGTTGATTGCAGAATGTTTATGTGCATACTGTCTGCAAAACTGTTTTTGAATGGAACAAATAAATAACTAAAGGAAAAGTTGGGATGGCAGCCTGCCCAAACACAGCAGTTGTCTGACTTTCTAAACAAGTCAGTTATCAGATTCAAACAAACAATCAACTGTGCAGGGTCATCTCAAGGTGCAGATTTCTTAACAAACAGCTGGAAATGTTTTAACATGCGACTGTTTTCTATCCATCTGCCTGCACACTGAGTCCCTCTTCAAAGGTACTCTGGTGCATACCTTAAAGAGGAAAAGTTTCATGTCAGGTTTGCTAACTCCTTTCATCCCACGACTTAGGCAGTTATCTCCCCTGCCTGAGTAATCTGAAGAATCACTTTTGCCCCAGTAATCTGAAGAATTACTTTGTGTACAAACAACAGTGCTGCACTGACAGTGCATTGTTGTTTGGACACAACAGTGCACTGTCACTGACAGCTGATGCCACTGTTTCCACTTCCATTACTGGTGTTTTTTTGTCTTTAAGCTTCATCAGTGTTGTTCACACAGAACCATAGAACCTGGTTGAAACTCACTGTCCAAATCTCCAGGCAGTCTTGAGAAAAGGTTATGCTGACCAAAAACACTGCTTTTGAGCACTTCATTGCACCTAACAATTCAAGAGAAGCTGGAACGGGAACAGGTAGTTGTAAAGTAGATGGAAAGAACTTGGTACCTGACAGCACATGATGTCCCTGGGGCAGGGAAAGGGTTAAACTGGCTGTCAGTGTAAAACTGTAGACACAATGCTGAACCAGTTATTTGCTCACCAGTTTGGGCAGAGGGCAGATGTCGCCATAGTTAGCGTACAGACCCTCGACTAGCAGGAACTTGCGAGTTACTTTGGCTTTCTTCAGATCCTGAAATCACACCAAAAACATACTAGAAAGAATTACAGACTCAAGTTCTTTGTCCTCATGGAACCTGAAAAGAAACACAAGCAAAGTTATTTTTCACTGATCTTCCCCCTCTCTCACTTTCTACTTCAGTGATTATGTTCTCTGGAACACAGAGAAAATTCAGTCTGACCCACCATGAAAACTTGGTGAAAGTTTCTCTTTGGAATCTATCAGTTCAGCCATGATTACAGCTGGGTGAAAGTCCTCTCTGTGGAATTTACCAGTCTACCACTGGAAGTTGACAAAAGACTTGCCCTTGGAATCTTTCCAGTTCAGTCTGCCATTCTAACCCTGTGACTGTCTTCCCTGTGGAATCCACTCGTCCAGTCCACCATTATCACTTTGTGACTGTAAGTTCAGTGCAATCCACCACTCCAGTCCACCATTACCACTTTGTAATCATAATCTCTGTGGAATATTCCCGGTCCAATCCACCATTACCACTTTGTGACCGTAATCTCTGGAATCCACCAGTCCAATCCACCATTACCACTTTGTGACTGTCCTCCAGGTGGAATCACCAGTCCAATCCACCATTAGGAATCTGCCAATGTCCTGCCTGCTGCCCACTGACCTTTTTGTCCTCCTCCTCCTGCTCCTTCAGCAGGCTGTCCAGGTGCTCCATGTCGTTGTGACGGAACCACTTGATCATGCTGCGTGATGCCACACACCCAGTCTGGGCTGCAAATCCTATGCCCTCATCCCTGCACAATGTGTACAAATCTAGTGTAATGTGCGGCCGGTGTGCATCTGCACATTAGTTCACTGTCCTCTGTCTGTCGCTCTTTCTCCTTCTTTTCTCCAGGCCTTGGATCTGATATAGCATGTGGGGGAGGAGACAGCATTCTGTTGTATTTTATCTTTTGATTCATTTGAAATATGATTCTTTATGTACCATTTTATTTTGACATCACTTGGGACATGCAATAACACGTAAGGAGACCAGAGAAAAAACCAAGTGTCTTTCCCGAAGGATGTTTATTGGAGGTGAATAAAACCATGTCCAGTTACCCTCTGGCTGTGACTCATTTGTCATTACCTGCTGCCAGTTTGCTAATTAAATTCCATCCAAAGAACACTTTTACACCTATACAGGAGCATGCATCCACAGTGTACAGCACACAGGGATGGGTAGACACAAACATAGTTCCATGCACAAACATGGTTCAAATCTGACGAGGAACATATACAAACACAATTTAATATGATAGGATGGGGGAATATACAATTAATGTTCTTCATAAGTAACAATAATAATAAGGGAAATTTGTAAGCACCCTACCTATCAAAATATTTTAAGTGTGGACAAAAGCAAAAACAGTGACAACATGCTACAACACAAAATAAAAAATACAAGATACACATCCACTTACTTCCTAGCACACACACACACACACACACACACACACACACACACACACACACACATGAACAGGCCCGCTAGCAGCATGCACACATCGATACAGGCAGGTCAACAGGAAATGAGGGTTAGGAGGTGGCAGGGGAAGGTCTGACTGGTAGTAAGTTCAAGTTTTAGTGTGTTGAAGCATCTGTGTCCACCTAAACCCAGTTGATCTTCTGCCCTCCGCTCCATCCATTCCTGTCCTTCTTCCAGCCAAACTTACGCAAAGATGATGTCGCCTCGTTTGGAGTAAGCAGGAATGACACTGGCAATGGTGACAAATCCGTAGGAATACAAGATGGCCTCCTCTGTCTGCATGAAGCGTGCCAGCTGCTCCTCAAGCTCCAGGTGGACATCTGCTCACAGTGACAAAATGCTTCATTTACAACCTAGCTGGCTGACATTCATGGCAAATTTCTGCTCAGCCAACTGAAAACCTTCCTCTTCTCCCAGTATTTCCATCCTAACTAAAACCAGTACCCAGTTTCTGCTACAGTCATTGTGTGTGTGTGTGTGTGTGTGTGTGTGTGTGTGTGTGTGTGTGTGTGTGCGTGCGTGCATGCGTGCGTGCATGCGTGTGTGCACGCATGCATGCGTTTTTATAGTGCATTTTTGTTTTGTTTTGGAAAATACTTTATGTAAATTGTTTTGGTAGGACTATGCTCTACATGTGTATAGAATATCATATTTAGGTTAATATGTATCATGCGAGCGCTCAGGGCATTGATCTGCGCATGATAAATGTACATTATTATTATTAATGGTGACTGAGCTTCAAGAACAAGAAGAGCAAATGCTCAGTCAACTCCGTTTTTTTCAAACTCCCATGTGACTTTAAAAATGGGTCAGGGTCATCACACCTAGCATGCATATATGTAAAATTGAATGGAAGTTATTATCTTGCAGAGTTTGAAGACCTCACTTACACGCATTATTTAAAAAAAAATTTTTTAGTGCTCTCCCTATTTTTCCCTTGGTGTTTCTACCAGAACTGGGCATTGCCAACATAATCCATCAAGCTCAAGATCAAGACAACATCCAAGAAAACAAAAACGTTAATGTTTTGCAAAGTCCAGACACATCCATTACCTCTCTTACAGTCTTACCGTACTACTCTCAGTCTTAAATAAGTGGAAATGTCAGGAAAGAAACTGTGTTCATTCTCCTGTCTACATATATATATATATAAGTTACAACAACTATGCAAAGTTTGAACTCCAATAAGATCAGAATGTCTCCAAGAAATACAACTATTATTTTCAATTTTAACATTGCTGTGGCCATGAAGGTCTGTAAAACTAAAAGTCATTGAAATGGGCAGTATAAAATTGTAAAGCTCAATGGGAGCATCCATCATGGATCTCCTATAAAATGTCTTCAAGAGAAAGCCATTTCTGTCTGAGAAAGTGAGCAAACCATTTGAGAAAATATCAAAAAGTTAAACAAAGAATTTGGACTCAAATTTGTTCTTCCTCAAATTTGTTCTCTCCCTAAGAAGGCTGATGGCCGAACATCAAATCTGCAGACCTTGACAATTCCCATGCCTGAATATTAGCAGACTTATTACAAAACATGTCCTCTTTTCTCTGAGATGGCTGGAAACTACAAATTTACCCATGGTGCCATAGAAACCACGAGGACCGCAGGACCCAACGCCATACTTCATCAGAGCTTTTACTGCTTCCTCCTGTAAACATGACAATAAAAACAGCTGAGTCATGTTTGAAAAAGATGTCAAACCATCAATAAAATATTACATCTTTTTGTCAAATCAAAAACACTTTCTTATTTTCCTATAAAAAAAATGGTTTTAACACAACAAGAAACAATTCCATCAGTATTTATTACACTCCATCCTTTTCTTGAAGAGGGTGGGGGATGGGATGGGTTGCTGGTTAGCCTTAGGTGGGCAGCTGAAAAGAATGTCGTAATTTCACAAACAATTTGAGTCTTTGGTGACAGACTGGTGGAATCTCACCATTTAAATACTTGGTTGAATGAGAGATCAAATCAATTTCACAAAGTTGTGACAAACAAAACAACTGTCTATCGACAACATTTTTGTGCACCCATACCTCTATTTCCTTGTTGCCAACGAAGCCGAGGAAGTTGAGAGTTGCCATATTGATGCAGTCTTTGCCATTTATGTGCAACACCTTACCAGCAGGCCTGCAAAAAATCAGCACTCATAAAAATGACAAATACTGTAACACCCAAACAGTTAATAGGTTAGTACTTGGACTTTTAAAGTCTGGTCAGTTACACACTGTCACCCCATGACAATACTCAAGCAGTATGCAAAACAAGAAGAAAAGCTGGTCTATCACTAGTAGTGTGGCTTTTCGTCTGCTTAAGTATTAGAAGAAGAAGCAACTAAGCAATGGTAACATTACAATGTATCACATATATATCATTTCAGCACCCACAATATATATATACTCCCTATTGTTACAAGTTTTCTTCTTCTTTTTATTGCTATTTTGTTGTTATTATTTTCACAGCATGATGTTTTGAAAACTGCATTTTTGTACATAATGATGCAACAGATGCAATGCTTTTGTAAATGTATGATTCCATATCCCGAGGAGATGACCCCCACGTTGAACACTACAAACAACTACACCAGCCCTGTCAAGAGTTCAGCAGATGCAACTGACCCTTCGATGCAGTACTTTTCCATGGCCTGCAGTATTGGGTGATCTTCAGGCACATCTGGCACCAGGGGCTCTGGCTTCCAGTCCTTCACCAACTCCTCTTTTTCCTGCACACAAATACACACAGGAGCTGACATACTAGCTTCCAGTCCCTCACCAACTTCTCCTTCTCCTTCTTCCTGCACAAAGTAGCCAACATACTAGCCTTACTGTTGCAGGTACCACCACCACCATCATGTCATCATTGTCACACACACACACACATGCACACACACCTGCACAAGCACACCCTCCCCCCCCCCCCCCCCCCCCCACCACACACACACATAAACACCTACATAAAAACCTACACAAAGTACACCTGCACACACACCTGCACACCTACACACACACACCACACACACACATAAACACCTACACAAAGTAGCCAACATGCTAGCCTTACTGTTGCAGGTACCACCACCACCATCATGTCGTCACTGTCATTTATATATTATTACACTAAACGTTATGGACAGTCAGACAGGTAGGGTGAGAGGATGAATCTATGGAAAGATGGACAGAGACAGATGGGTAGACAAAGACAGAGAAACTGAGCTCTAGACAGACTCCTTTTCCCCATTGGGTGTGTGTGTGTGTGTGTGTGTGTGTGTGTGTGTGTGTGTGTGTGTGTGTGTGTGTGTGTGGGTGTGTGTGTGTGTGTGTGTGTGTGTGTGTGTGTGTGGGTGGATGTGCAAGTGCGTGTCAGTGTATGTGAGTGAGTGAGTGTGTGTTTGCAATACCCATCTATTTTTTTCCCTCTAGCTTTTGTTTTGGTTAATGATATTTCTCTGGTTTCTCTTTTTTGTTTTGTTTTGGAAATGCGTACAATTTTGTTTTTGTTTTTGTTGCCGTTTGTTTCTTTTTGCTGTATGCACTTGTATTTTATGTTTACTGCCGTGTCATAACAGATGTTCTTTCATTGATGTTCTTTCATGTACCCCCACTGGGGTTTCTGAAATAAACCACTTGAAAGAGACAATGAGAATACAATGTACAGACACAGACAAGCAGGATTCCATTTATTGATTTAACCAAAAGTCATATTATTTTAACACAGAGAGGTCAGACAGTATAGTCCACAAAAGGATGTCATAACTCATATGAATTACTACAGAGTACATTTATTATAGTAATTCATAACATTTTTCACATCTATCACTTTATACAATACTGCATACCTTTTCACTGAGTTGAATCTTCTCTGGTTTGTAGCTTTTAGAAAAGAATAATTTTGCTATCAGCAGAATCAGCAACACCTCAAATATGAGGTGATACGCAGGAGCCTGAAAAATAATACCAAAATATTAATACACATCATCACTGTTATCAAGATTGATATTGTAGTAAGACGAAAAGAAATCTGAATACACAAAATGAAACTTGCCCTAGCCTAAAACATACACAACACTGATGGAGTGATGGTGGAGGCAGCACTGGCCAAACCAAAAGAACAATCACAGGCCAGTCGAATCGTCCCAGCCAACAGACCTTTTCGCAAAGCTCCTGACCATGTGGCATGTCAATATGATGGCAATATGGACAAATGTCAGTCCTGAGTCCAGCCACTAAACACTGAAATTGTATTTAGAATAAACATTCTCACATTCTAATTTTATTCTAGTATAAATACAATCAAATGCATCACAATATGTAACACTGTAATAATGATTACAACACTTAACTTTAAACAAAAACATGAACACTCAGAACAAAAGCAAGACTATATAATTAAAAATACTGAAATCTCAGAGTTGACTTAGACATAACAAGTATCAGATAAACCAAGCAAATGGGAAAAACACAGGAGAGAAATAGAGAGAAAAGGAGGGAGAGAGAGAGAGTGCAAAAATGAACATGGGATTTGATTCTCAAATCAAAACTATCAAATGATTCAAAACAAATAAACAGACCAACAAAATATAAACATTAAAATATTTAGAGACAAGCTGATCATGGGTCAAGCAGAATGTAATTTACATAATTAAACAAAATATCTAATTTACTAGATATCCCTCTTTGCCTACTATCATAGTTCATACTTGTAAGCTATTAATAAACTGGTCCTGAGCCCATGACTACTGAGCCAAGTGTAAATAAAGACTGTCTTAAATGCTTGACATTGATTTCAAAATTCAAGGAAAAATGCTTTCACAAACAAGTTCACAAACTCTCAGAGGTGGGAGGAAGCTCCCTCTTGTGTTTTGTTAATATATTTTTTATAGTATTAGTAATCTTGGCCATCATCCAGTTCTGGCTACTAAATATCATTATACAGATCATTATCATCCATATCATAGTGTCACATGTATCTGAGTCAGTGCTGTTAAGTGACTGCAAGTGCAACACAAACAAAAAGCCTTAAGGCACTTTTATCCGGTCATACATTACAAATGATGGCAGACTGAATGAAGATGATGCCAAATTTAGCTGTTCACTAAAGTTCAATGATAATGATATAGGAATAGGTGGTGGGAATGGACGAACAGGATGAGAAGATGGTGGCCAGAGCTGGAGAGGGCTGATGAACAGGTTAAATGATTGTGGAGGTGGTTGATGAACAGGATGAGGTGGTACTGGTAGTAGAGGGGAATGTCCAAATGATGAATGTGGTTAGATGGTAGTTGGTACTGGTGATGTAGGTGATTGATGAATAGGGTGAAAGGGAAGCAGTGGTGGACAGGACTGACTGACTTGGTAATGTGGTGGTGGTGGAGAGTGTTGATAAAACAGGGTGAAATGATGGTGGCGGGGGTTGATCAACAGAGTGAGAATAATGGTGGAGAGGGCTGATCAACAGGGTGAAATGACAATGGAGGGGGTTGATCAACAGGGTGAAATGACAGTGGAGGGGGTTGATCAACAGGGTAAGATGATAGTGGAAGGGGTTGATCAACAGGTTGAGATGATAGTGGAGGGGGTTGATCAACAGGGTGAGATGATAGTGGAGGGGGTTGATCAACAGGGTGAGATGATAGTGGAGGGGGTTGATCAACAGGGTGAAATGATGGTGTTGGAGGTTGATCAACAGGGTGAAATGACAATGGAGGGGGTTAATCATGGTGAAATGATGGTGGAGGGGGTTGATCAACTGGGTGGAATGATGGTGGATAGGGTTGATCAACTGGGTGAGATGATGGTGGAGGGGGTTGATCAACTAGGTGAGATGATGGTGGAGAGCGTTGATCAACAGGGTGAAATGACGGTGGAGGGGGTTGATCAACTGGGTGAAATGACAGTGGAGGGGGTTGATCAACAGGGTGAAATGACAGTGGGGAGGGTCAATCAAGAGGGTGGGAATAATGGTGGAGAGGGCTGATCAACAGGGTGAAATGACAGTGGATTGATCAACAGAATGAGACAATGATGGTGGAGGGGGTTGATAACAGAATGAGATGATGATGGTGGAGGGGGTTTATAAACAGGGTGAGATAGGGTTGATGGACAGGGTAAGTTTTAGGTAGAAGGAAAAAAAGAAGAAAGCTCAGACATGAGAAACGCAATAGAAGTGCACACAAAATAAACCAATGAGAATGTGTGGTCAAGCTTATCAATATTTGTATTATATCATAGCAAGCTGTATTATTAATTATACTTTTATAGTAAAAATAAGTAAGATGTCAAAGACAAGCAAATGTATCAAGAAGACCACCAAACTAGAACTAGAAGAGTGACACAGTTTACTGGATGGAAGCTCCAGCTGACTACTGCCTGCAGCCATACCATTTACAAAGCAAGGAAAATGCAATTCCCATACAATGATAGTGATATAGATGTGTATAATAATTTATACATGTATGACAAGTTACAGCATGTGCAGCATTCCTTCTTCAGAGATTTTAATTTAAAGCAGAACAAATCTTCAACTCCAATCCACCAGGAACAATATGAGGTTGACCCATGCATCAGTGACATCAGATGGGTCTATTTTCATTTTTCCTGTTGATGGCTACGTCCTCTACAAACTCTCTCACAAAAGAAGAATTCATCCTTCTCCCACATCACTGACAATCAAGTTTGTCAATGTCAACATATTCATTGCTGCTCTCTACAATTACAAAGCCAACTTCTAACTTCTGCACTTCTACAAGTTCTAGGTGCAAAAGAAAAACTGCTTGACTGGTGACTTGAAGATTAAGTCATTTCTCTTTACTGAGAAAAAATAATTAAATTTAGAAAAATCTAAGATTTAACGGTAATATTAGTTATTACAATAATACAAATAATCACTCCGACTAGAGGATGTACCTGACAAAATAATTAATAATTTCGTTTTTTGCTTCTCCTGAAAAGTTGTTGAAATCGTCTTTTGCTACGAATTCCGCGAAGGTGACGATCAGAACAGATTCATAAATATGTAGCCACAAAAAATAAAATTAAAAAATGTATTTTTTTAAGTGGGCCGGACAGAAAAAAAACATTTAAAAAAAAGCTCAACATAATTTCTTCCGCCAGTTGGCTTTGGGTGGGTTGTTACGCAACAACCTGTACACTAAGTGAGTAACCATTTTTGCTCTTGCCGATCTGTACCAAATAAAAGTTACTTTTACGCCATTTATGGACACAGTACCCAACCTTTGTCTGTGAAAAATATACACACATCGTGAACTTATCTTTCATAAATTACAAAAGAAAGTAATAACAAAGGCTTACCTGTAAAAAGCCCTGTATAAGATCGTACATGTCCCATGTCGCTGGTATGATCGCCATGATGGATGCTATGGAACTCTTCCTGCTTTTTTGGTCAAAAGAGGCGACACAAGGGCAACAATCGCTATTTTCTGTCGTCTGCTCAGATTGTTCACTTCTGGTGCTCTAGTCTCGTTACTGATTATACTTGAATTTAACCCTTTCACTGCCATGCTTGCCGCTCTGTCACTCGGAAAATGACCAATTAAAGTACAAAATCTGAAATTATTCTGGCTTTTCCACGTGAAAGGAATTCTATCAAAATGCACAATATTGAAAGCGAATTAATTTTGTCAGTTATAGGGGGATCACACTGTTTGCAGGTGTGTATGTGTGCATTTTTCAACCCGGAAATTTTACAGGCTGGGACAGTGAAGGGGTTACAAATAAATATTTCTGATGTATTTTAACAAATTTGTCTCCCATCTCTACGGCTAATAATTTAAGTTTCCCCAAAAGGGCTTTGGCGGCTGAGCCGACTGGCTCCATGCGCATTGTAGGTCGAACTGACAAACTTAAAAGCATGTTTTGCCGACCAAACTGCTATGCAAAATAAATAACGATAATAATACTGAAACTAAAGCAAAATTTTATTTCAACGCCCTGAACTAATACTTTATTGTAATTAACTGAAGTACTGCTAGGATTGCTGGTACATCAAACTTGATATTCCTCACTGAAACTGGCCACAGTTCACATTATGCAAGCCAATCACGTAGCCGTTTTTCACCGAGATGACGAGAACTCTTACCGCCAGTACTAGGCATTAAAAACATTCTTTCAGTTGTTTTCGAAAAAAAAAAAAATTCATTAAAAGAAGAAGAAGAAGAAGAAGAAGAGACAGATTTTGTCAGTTTTAATAACACACACACACACACACACACACACACACACACACACACACACACACACACACACACACGCGCGCGCGCGCGCGCGCGCGCGCACATACTGGCTAAGCTATTTAATTCGCATCCTAAGACTGACTAGCAGGTACCATCGTTTGCAAAGATTGGTCAAAGTTGTACGACTGACCTAATCGCCGCTGTTGACCAGAACTGCATCTTAGGCTCTGACTCATCCCATGCCTCTCTCTCTGACTTCACCGTGTACACCCGTTACGCGCAGCTTCAGCCGTTCTTGTGCAGACACACA
>OY757545.1:15172286-15176962 GCA_963584105.1 Alviniconcha strummeri
ACTACAATGTACACTGATTGCAATGGATGTGTGGATGCTGTGTATGAGGGATACCGGATAATGATGTGTAAGGGATAGGTATTGCGTCCAAGGGATATAGGTGTGGTTCAAAATAAAATATGCACACAAAACATCGCTGAATAAAACTAAAATGAACAGATGAATACCAGGCACATACAACTACTTCAAGGCAGTGAAGTGTACATATACTGACAACAAATACATCAAAAAAGCACATGTGATTAATGATTAGACTGAAAGTGATAGGAGTAAGTCACAAACAGCATCATGTGCATTTTATTCTCTGTTTACTGCGTACTTATGTAGCTATCCTACAAAGTTTGAACCAGACTGGGTTTTAAAAAAAAAAAAAAAAATTTAACGGGGAGGGTAGCAGGAAAACACAACTTTTTCAGTTTTCAATATACATTCAACACTGTTGCAATCCTGAAATAAGGATTGCAAAACTAAACAGGTTGGTGCCAACAAGAACAATAGCCAAGCAGTTTGGAATATCTTGCGTACTGAACACACACCAAAGAGCATTACATGTACAATTTTCTCCAGTCTTGATCCAAAAGAATAATGCTTCCACTTCAGTCCCACTCTGCTTTCACACATTTAACACTACTGTGACTTTCACAATGGGGCACAGTCATCAAAATGGATGAAGCTAAAGGAAGACTATCAACATGCAAAGTTTTATCACATATTGATCTATATGATAACTTTTTTATCTTTTTATCCTTCATGTTTTTCTGACAGTAACCCAGTGTTAAAGTTCATGCCATATTTGGCTATACAAAATCAATGGACTAACATGATCACTGAAAACGCGCAATTGTTCATGCAAGTCAATAACGAGACTGACGCCAAACAGTCTTTGTAAAAGAGAAGACCTAAAAATAACAAATAAAAATCTAATGAGATAGGTGACAGCTGCACCAATATTTTAACGACAAACCAATGAAAACTGAAAACATCTTTTACTGTAGTCAGCATACATGCATAAAAACAAGAAGAAGAAAAGTGCAATCAATGGGAATGGATCATAACAGTCAAACCATTACTGCACATAACATGTAACATCCAAGTTTCTCTTCATTTTATGTATGTTTCACTTTTCTTCATTTCATGCATGCATACCCATTCATGAACACAATTCCAATAAAAACAAAAAAACTCAGCATAAAAATGGACATGTCATCTCAGTTGTTAAAAAAAAAAAAAAAAAAAAAAAAAATGCTACATGGGAGGTGGTGGCAGTTGCACCATTCCTTATGAATGTATACTAAACTTTCACACAACATAAAAAAATGTTTGCTAATGTTACTACACTTGACTTCGTGTAAAAATCTGTCAGCTACCCACAAACAAGCACTGAACTTTGAGGCAGGCTCTCAGGTATAAGAAATGTAAAAGATGTCAAATCGACAATTTACGCACAACTTGCAAAGGCAGAAAGATGGACAGCATTTGAAAAGCAACATTAGATGTCTTGCCTAGAGATTTTCCAGAAAAAATGCTGCCTTTCAAGAAAAGTTCATTCTCAAAATGTGTGGATGATACACCCATTATCTGCAGTACGACTTTTGACGTCAGTGCTAGAACACCCAAAGTGAATTTGTGCCAGAGAATTAAAAAAAATTAATGGCTGACAGCAAAAAACAAAAAACATAAAAAAGGAATACCCCCCTCCCCCCACATGAAATCTAGGTTGAGTTACTCTGATCACATTCACAAACATCCACCTTGCTGTTTTTAAAACCAAAACATTGTCAAAGGACAGATCTTCCCTTGAAGATTTAAACATCAAACAATTCTGCTACGAATTACTCCATCTGACATGATGAGTGGCTTTTCCTTTTATTTTGTTCTTACTGTACTTTCTGCTGCTGCTTGCAGAAACAACCGAGCATCTCCTATATCGGTGCCAGTAATATACCAGAATACTGTGCAGCTCTACATAATAAAAAAAGTGATCTTAAAAAAGCTACTCAAATTAAATTATCACTCCATCTCACATTCAAATGTCACGAAGCATCACTATGAAATGCAAACCACCAATGGTAAACAGCAAAAATGATGGTACAACCAACAACAACAAAAAAGCTTCTGAAAGTGCTGTGTAATAAAAAATAAAAAACCCACTGATTCAGAACCGACTTGTGAAAAAAAGAAAGACTATGTACAAATTACCTCTAACTGTCCAAAGCAACAAAACCTATGTAATAATGGCTTAGCCTGATCTTTGCAGTCAAAACTATTTCTTTACTTGGATTAAATATTTACAATTAGAACCTGCAGTCAGGGCCTGCCAAATGACACCATCTAATCATAAAAAATATTGTAACAACCCACTTCTTGAAAAAACAATTCCCTCATGTTCCAACCTCCATTACAACAGACACATGCGTAGAGTAGGGAGAGAGTATTCAAATAAGGAAACAAAAACATAAATGAATAAAACACAATCTGGTGCCAAATGAGTGTGCCAACTTCAGATGCTACAGCGTCGTGTTTAGATTTCAACTTCTTAAGGTCAGGCAGGGAGGGAGGCAGGAGAGTGTACAAATTATACATGCATAACATACACTCAGTACTGCATGCACACACATCAAATCGAACCTGTGGCTTGATTAAAGACTTTTTCAGGACTACGAGTAAGATCCCATAAATTAATTGCTTGTAGTCAATTGTATTATTGTTTTCTGTTTGAGGTGTTTTAATGTGGGTGTAGTTTATATCTGAATCCTGTACAGTGTGCTGAGCTTTATTTTTATGTAAGAGGTTTGTGCTTTGCAAAACAAATCATTATTATTATCATTATTACACATGCGAAATAGCTTCCTTGGAAACATGGGACCCATACAGATGCAACCGGAATCTCATTCTATTTTAACATTTCACTGACTCAGTTAAGTTTGACCATTCAAGCAGTTATTTACCACCAACAAATATTTGACATGTATCAACAATTTGACTCCAGTAAACGATATCCTCTGCAAGGTGTTATTGTTCATCATCCTTTTAATGCCTTTACTGCATGTGACCCAGTTCATCTATTTCTCAGTTACAAACATATTTCATGTGAAAGGCTGTGCCCAAAATTTGCTGGACGTCAAAAAGATTGCCTCACTTAATTGGATTTATATCAGTTTCTGAAACTTTGTCCTGCAGTGACATCTGACACAAACCAAACGGAGTGGAGTGTCAAAAAACCACATGGACACACACAAAGTCTTTTGCTTGGTAAAGCTAGGCCATCACAAACTCACTGATACTAAGACATTAATTATCCCAAGAGCTAGTTGTTAATTCTTGATGATTTTGCGGTTGTTATAACTTTGTCCCACATTACAATCAACAAGACATGCAGAGCTGTGTCCAACACAAGGTATCTGATTTTACTGTCAGCTCTCCTGTATGCTACTCAAAACAGCTGATGTCATATTTTTTAATGCAGAGAATAGCAATGGTGTGACAATTCTGGAGATTAATAGTACACACTTTTGAGGTTAATTTGCTGGTGCACCGGAGTTGATGATCACATAAAAAAATTCAGTTAAAACAGGATTTTTAATCTCTTCAATTTAAGACAAAAATGATTTATATTTGTAATAGTTATCCTACAGTAGTATATTTATAAATGCAAAATGGTTTCACCTGTTTGTCTTGCTTGCTATGTGCTTTTCTTTACTTGTCTATGTGCTTGTCTTGCTTGACATAAGCTAATGTCACAAAATGCAAAAGGTTTGCTCTTCACCCCTTGACCTTTATTGCAAAACAAAGTCAAGTTACAGTCACAGCAGGTTTTCCTCTTGGCTGATTCTTTTAGGTTACACAACTTCAAAAAATAGTCCACATTTCGGGACAATCTTTTTGTACAGGGTCACATCTGGTTTCCATGCAGAAAGCAGTCTGATCTTTTGTTATTCACAGAATGAAAACCTGCAGGTCTGATCTTTTGTTATTCACAGAATGAAAACCTGCAGGTCTGATCTTTCATTATTCGCAGAATGAAAACCTGCAGGTCTGATCTTTCATTATTCGCAGAATGAAAACCTGCAGGTCTGATCTTTCATTATTCGCAGAATGAAAACCTGCAGGTCTGATCCTTCATTATTTACAGAATGAAAAACTGCAGGTCTGATCTTTCATTATTTGCAGAATGAAAACCTGCAGGGCCACCTGAATTCCAGGACTGAAGAAAAGTTTAAAAGTTTTGAACATAATACACATTCACTTCTCTCCAGACAAAACCTGCTCAAAATTTAAAACACCCAATTTGCCGTACGATTGTTACCAATACAGAGGGCCCCATATGCAAATACACAATGGGCACCGTTTGGATAACAGGGCTGGGGATACTGAGGGGCAGAGAAAATAAATGGCAATGCTTCACAAAGTTTTTTTAAAAACAGAAAAATTAAATCTCTGACTCCACAGCCGGAAATAAGAAAGAGGTGACTGATTATGGAGAAAACAAAAAGGTGACTGATCATTGTTGGCAGTGTAAACTTGAACATTTCTTCACTAAACAGGTTTCAGTAGTTTATTAACACACAAACCAGCACTGCAAGCCAAGCAAGGCATAGAAAATATCTTCTCTTTTTTATCACATCTCTTTGAATTTGATACACACATAATACAATTTAGATACAACAAACATGTAT
>OY757545.1:15177162-15206352 GCA_963584105.1 Alviniconcha strummeri
ACTCCTTATTGTTAGCTTATTTCAACTTTAACAATGCCTTTAGAAAGATCAAACATTCCCGATCCCATGTTTTTTTAAACCATCAAGAAGTAAATCTTTACCTTACCATTTTTATTACACACAAACTGGTGTACACATGAGGAAACGTTCACTAAACATTCTGTCGCTGTCAACATTCAACAACCAGTATGTTTTAAGTACAGGTAACTGGTAAGTACAGGTAACTGTATCACGGGTTCAATTCACATTAACATTGGTTTCTGGAAGGGGTGGTAACAGTCAAGTGAAACTGGAAGCAAAGACAACTTGCATATTGACAAACAACGCTGTAAATGTAACCTGACAACAAAACAGCATACACAGCTACCCATGATTTCTTGAGTACATATACTATAACTGTATAACATAGTAACAGACTTGTCATATTTAACAGCACTGAAATGTGTGCAACTGCAAGCAACACAAGTACACTACAAGTAACTGCAATACATGTAGTATGTACTGCTGCATTTTATAAAACTCAAACAAAATAGACACTGACACAGGTCCATTCAAACTTTAACTGACAGTGTCCAGCTCCTTTTTAAGGTACCAGGACTTAACACACGTACAGTTAAAAGGAAGGGTGGGAAAATGAACAATACACATGCAGCCCAAAGACAAGAGCGATCAAAGTGAAACAGTCCATAATATAATGAGTGCATTAGCACATTTTATTCATATACTTTTGAGGTAATTAAGTTTTCCAGACTCATAAGTCATATCAAAGAATCATGATTCATTTTATTTAATTATTTTATGTTTAGGCATTTTATATAATTTATGACATATGTACTTCATTCTGAGTGTCTAGTTTGCACCACAATCTTAAAAAAAATGACAACAGTAACACCTCCCAAGTTCCATACTTTCTTCGTTACAGGATGTCAACATTAGACATGGACTACAGAGGTGACTCCAGAACTGAATACTTTTTGCAAGGGGGGAACAGTAGACCATGTCATTCTGTTTTAACAACAATAGGCTATGGCAGCTTACTAGTGCCAAAAGATAAAATTACTAATTATGTGCACATAACTACAATTACTGCATCAAAAGCACATAATTAGTAATTATCTGAATATAATCAGTAATTATGTGCACATAATAGTAACTGCACGCCTTTCATGCTGCTTCCAACGGCTTACTTGCGTCAAAAGTACATTATTACATAATGCCCACATAATGATTAATTATCTTGAAACAGCATACGAGTGCATGTGCACACTTGTAAGCACTTCCCTGTCCTTTGTAGCAATGGTGGTTGCAATTTCTGATGTGGGAAAATCTGTTACTGAATTCAACCTACAGGAAAATATAAAATTACATGTGTGAAATCAGACTGTTGTCTGAACTGACCAACAGTCCTTCACGCATGTGTTGTCAGTGATAATTTTGATGCTAGTAAGCCAGCGGGGGAAGCAAGAAAAGGTTATTTTAACACGATTACTAATTATCTGCACATAATTACTCTTTATGTCTATGTTAGCACATAGTAAATATGACTTCTGGTGCTTGGTTCAAAGTGCCTACTTGCATCAAAAGCACAAAATTACTAATTATGAGCTTTCATGCTGCTTCCAACACATACTTACGTCAAAAGTATATAACTGCTATTATGTGGAGACAAAACGACTGTGTGCAGATAGTAATTATGTGCACATAATTACAAACTATCTGCACATAATTACTCATTTCTGTTTTTTGACACTAGTAAGCCACACGCCGATCAGCAAACTGCTTTGTACTGAAAGAATACCAGCCTGCTCTGGTGTAAATTAACAGAAATTCCGATAATCAAGAGTAAGATGTCGCATTACTTTATATTATTACATACGTTAAAAGATTGAAAATCCCTAAGAAGCTTTTCCATACTTTTTCAGAACAAATTCTTTGCTATAAACAAGTCAGTATGATCGCTTTCACTAGTTTCATACGCAGCACAAACGTTCTGCAAGCTGGGACAGCAAAACTGCACAGAAGACATGGCTGGTCATCGCCTGTCTTGGTAATGGTACAGGCACACATTCTAAAAAGTAAACAGCAAGATGGCAAAGAAAACAAGCAGCAACATTAAATATAAAGAAAACCACTGAGAGTCCAAGTCAGACTGCGTCACGTTACAAAATATTTTCTCTCTCAAAACACTACTTCAGACGCAAGTTTTAAAAAAAGTTAAAATTCATCATTCTATTTTTAATAATACGTAATTAACTTCTGTACTTATCATATTATACTGGTGCTCAGTTTAATGTTGTCATCACACTGAATCACAGACTCTGCTGCTGAATAAAAGTGAATTTGTGACTAAACAAATCTCTCACTGAGATCAGATTGAGTGAACCATCTACCCTATCATGCCATGTGCAATATCAAAGCATTCAATGTCTCTATGCTCAGCAAGGATTAGTATTACAGAATCAACTCCAATCCTTTGTGCCCACATATATCCGCTTTGCAATCTTTTGCACAATAACCTCACTTAATTCTTGGTCAAGAGTTTGTGACATTATCAACCATCAAAACTGGGCTGTCTGGATACAAATTTTGACCACTCTAGCAGTAGCCAAACATAGTCCATTTGGATTACTCTCATAAAAAGCAGAATCATGTGACAATGCTTAACACTACTGCAAAAAGACCAACTTCAAATTTGCGCTTAGCGTACAACTTTCAAACACAACTTTTGACAATGGGCCATGACATGTAAACTAGAACAGTGTCGTGTATTTCATGCCATGTGCCATGTAAGCTCCCCTGGGGAAAACATTATTACCCTAACAAAAAAGTAACAGAATAAATATATCTGAAATATAACCTTAATCATAATCTGTTCAACTGAAGTTCTGTTTTATTTACTTTAATTGCCTTTGAAACTGGTTAATTTGTAACAGCTCTGTCCAGATAAATTTCATAAAGTAAATGCTTACAAACCAGAGCATAAAACAAAACAACAACACCCAACTATATATGTAGATACTACTACTAGTACATAATCTACCCAACACATGATGTGGCAGTACTGCCTATGAGTACTGCATCTTCCACCATAAATATATGATATACTTATTATAGCCTGTATTAGCTTTCAAGCATGAACCACTTACACCCCATTTGATGAATATGGCTGTATTAAAACAAGCCACAACATGCAAGTTATACCAGAAGAAGTAACTGCCACAAACTTACTAATCGTTTTAGATTTTGTGTCTTACAAAAACTGACTGAACTGTGAAACACCACTTGCCCACCATTCTCTACTTCAGTGTAATTTAAATTTTAATCCTCTTTCCTAAAATCTGTACTCAGAAAATAAAGCAAGTCTAGAACACTCAACAACTACATACATGACGGTATGGTCTTGCTCTTAGTCTTAGTTAATGAATTACTTCAGTTTACTTATTGCAGCTTAAGCTAGCACACACAAACACATCTGAATGTTTCGTAACCTGCATTACATATTTAGTACATCCAGTGCTGGTAGTTACTACTTGGTCTAGTAGTTAAAAAAGATTAAGAAGTAATGAAGTCTGCCATACTGCAAGCTTTATCAACACAGTGGACTCTGGAGAAATTCAGTAAAAAGACACTTCACAAACAGAAATAATATTATTAATTTAAAAAAAAAAGTACAATATTTAACATGGGTAAATTATAAAAATTCACATGTACCTTGTCTCTGTTAGTTCATTACCACGGCCATAGGAAATACACTACCATTGTACCAGTACTACACAGGGCTCCTGAAAAAAACCAATCTGTGTGTATTCATGCACTAGGACCTCAAATATAACCCTTAGACTTAAATTTTGTGTGTGAACTGTTAAATCCATAGTAAGGAGTGAAAATACACCTTATGTCTGGCAGGTGATGATGACCACTAATTTTTCACTGAGACAAACAATCTAATGTTGACAATGTTGTTGCTGCTGTGGTAACATCAGCTTTGCTTTGTAACAAACAGCAAAATCACACGCGCTGTTTTTTTGTGAATCAGCGACTGAATCTTCTCAATAGTCACTGGCTGTTGCCTTTCACTTTATCCAATCACACAAGCTGTAACAACGTAAGTGAATGTGAACATTGTGCGTGTGCTTAGCACAATGATGCTAAAGCCAAAGGCATAGCTAGTCTGTATGCCAAGCTGAAAGCAAAAGTACTCTGAATAAGCAGCCCATGAGGTTAACTCAGCTGCAGCAAACCTGAATCCAGTAGGCCTATAGCAAGAAATAAGACTTGTACTTTGTTGTAGTTCACAGGATTTTACTTTTAGGAGTGCATGGCTAAAACATGGACAGCCGAACGATAAAGTGACATGTTTGCAGACGCGATCCGGTCAGGCTCCAACAATTAAGTTTATGAAAAACAAATTTGTACTGGACTGAGTGAATTTCTAGCATTCAGTGTTGACAAGACCTAAAAATAAATAAAAAATCAGTGACTACCAAAATGCTGCATAAAGCGAGCCGATATGCAGAAATCTCTGGAGAAAGTTAAGATTGCTGTAACAGTGCTTTACTCCCTGCTCAGAGAGGCCTTGGTGTTTACCTGTGCATGACCTCTCCAATTCCAAATTTGATGCTCTCATTCAGATGAAACTTGATGTTAATGTACTTGCATACAAGGGGAGCCTTGACCCCCCCCCTTTTTTTTTTGAAGAGGGTGAAAATACCCATATGAACTGCAAGATGGGATAGGTTACCCCCTAGTCATGAAAGATTGGCAGCCCTTGTACAGGTACATCATACATTAGTCTTACTCCACCATGTAGGAAGGTAGGGTTGTATCCATGCTACTTACGATGTGAACTGATACTGTCTAATTTCATGTACTGTGAGTGTGATGCCTACTTTTATTTTATGCACTTTTTGTGTGCAAACTAATGGCTCAGTGTGAGTTCCCAAATGGTATGAAGAAAGTATTCTGTTGTTGTAAAACTAAAAGCCATGTGATGCATAATCAGATCAAATAGTTGAAATACATGATTTTTGATGTCCCCCCCTCCCCCCCGAAAAAAAAAAAAAAAATGAAAAAAGGTGGGAGGTGAAGAAAAACTAAACTGACATTCTCAAAGCATTTTAAACACACCATTGTTTCCCATAAATTTTGTAAAGAGATCAAAGGGCTCTTGGAAAACATGTAATGTATACAAAACATGAATGCTTTTTAAACATTGACATTTCAAAAATCAAGTGACAGCCATTTTTTTTATATCATAATCATATCAAACCGTGATGCTAATTACATTATAATACACAAAAATGTATCTTTACTACCAAACAGTTGTAGCAGACCAGCTGATCACAGAGTCTAGACATGGAACACTGAATCATGAATTCTAAAACCGACACTTTCTTGCAGCCTTGCCCTTGTTAGCCATGATGATTCTCTTTAAAACCATTTCGAGCTCATCTGAAGTCTGTGAGAGGCTGTGAGAGAGGGAAACTGTGAGATCGGGCAACAGCAGCTGAAGCAACCTGCACACTTTGTCCTGGAACTCTTCAAGCGTATGCTCAGGAGAACTGCACAACATCACCTGAGGGGAGAACACAGGCACACAGTCATCCTGTCCATGGCCTTCCAGGGTCAGCTTCTCTAGCAACTCGCACACATCCTCGCAATCCATGGCAGTTTCTTCTAAGTCTGAACGTTCTAACGATGCAATGATGTCATCAATGGTTTTGCTAAAATGGCATGATCCAGGTGCAACCTGGCTCAACTGTGATGCCAAACGTGGGAAAACAGTGCACACAAGGTCATGGGTGCGAGTCTGCAAGCGAAATAGCTTGGTACTGGTTAGGACAAACCTGCAGTCACTGGGAGAAAGATGTTTTGTATAGGATTTAAAGTCACCATCAAGGTGCACGGTGTTGCGACGTGCCCGCTTGTACCTGGGGCTTAAACGGCTGCAGCAGTGGCAAGCATTCCCTTTGCCCGCCTTTTGCCGCCGGCCCCTGGCAGCACAGTCTTCACTGTGACCCTGGGGTTGACTTCTTTGTGCATGTCCTGGTACCGCCATCTTTTCTCCTTCTCCATCAGACTTTGGTCTCTTCCGAAGGCGAGAAATCATTTCTGGGCTGTCAACAGTGTTGTGCCTTTTCTTGTTCACCCGTGGAACTTCAGCTGGAGGTTCTGGTTCTGGCGCCAGCTCTTGCCGTGGCATCACAGACTTGGTCCGTATTTTGATGATAATACCCGGCTTGCTTTCACCGTCATATTTCGTCAGGCTGGGTGGGCTCTCCACAGTTTCAGCCACAGCTGTCTGCCAGTCAATGTTCTTGGCAAAGTCGCACACATCCACTTCCTTTTTAGTCAGCTTTGCACTGGCCTCTTGTCCAGGCAAACTTAACACAGGCGGACCTTCATTGTCCTTGGTATCGAGGGAGGCTCTCTCCCTCAAATTACCAGACTGCACAATGTCAGGACCATACTTGGTCAAGGAAGGAGGTGTTTCCTGTTGATTCGCCTTGGCAGAGAAGTCTCTCTGCTGTGGATGTTCTAGACCAAACTGTTTTCCACGAGCCTCTTGCTCTGGCAAAGTTAACACAGGGGGGCTGTCATTCTCACTCACAAATGGTCCTGCCTCCAGGTCAAGACTGGGGGCCATTTGCTCCAAGTCTGGAGCAGTGTCGTCATCAAGACTGTTTTTATGACTGACTAGAGGGCACCACGACTTGGACCCAGATTTGCTGCTGACTGTACCATTCATGGTGATGAGAGCGAGGTGAGGGCTGGTGAGACTTGGTGGGCTGGGAGAGGTGGTGGTGATTGGCACATGGTCCCTTGGCATGAGATCCGAAGGAGGAGGCAGGGATTGACACCGACACACACAGTGTGCAGGACTAGCACCGTCTTCGTGATCTGTGAGCACTGGGCACACTCGCTCCTCAATGTCTCCTTGACTAGCTGGTGAGATTGCACTAGGTGATGTCATGAACATGGAGGTACTGTCACACTCGGTCAGGTTCTCCTCTATGCGTACAGTCACCTCACCGCTGCCACTGCCTGGAGTAGTGGCTCCCCCTGTGCTGCGAGGAGACACCTCACTTTGTGGGGACACCTCCCATCTGCTGGCCTCATGCTCTTTCCTCTTCCGGCACCATTTAGCTGAGCCAACCACAAATTCAGAGGTGGAGTCTGGTTCCATTGGAAAGTCCCGCCCTGGACTGAGCACTGGTGACTTAATTTTGCTGTGCTCCACACCCAAAAAATGTTTTGATCCAGCACAATGGCGGGGGCTTTTGTCTTTAGCGTCCTGAGAGTGATGGTCTGTTGATTCTGTGAGGTCCACTTCAAAACCTCGTGGGGCTGTGGGTGATGCACTGTGACTCAAGTCTGTCAGTTCTGTTAAAGCTGATTTTGTATGGCACTGACGGTGATTTCTGCCCTCCGCAACAATTTTGTTTGACACAAGCTCCTCACTCACTTGATCACTGTTGGAACCTTTCTCTCTTACAGTCTGCACTTTCAGGGTCTTGCTCTTGTCTTTGTGAGGAGATCTGTCCTTCTTGGAGTGTTTACCTTGCCGTCCTTCCGTGTGGGTGTCTTTCAGTGATAGGGTGATCTGGAGAGGTGGCGGTGGTGGGGATCTCAGCTTCCTACCTCCTTGCATCGGCAGGTCCACTATTTTCTGCAGCACTGGCATGTCTTTCACATCCTCTTCTCTCCATGCTTCTCGCTGAATCTGTGGCATCTCCGCTTCCGCAGATGCTTCACTAGCATGAACACCTTCAGCTTTTTTGGGCTGTTCTTCCCTTTCCTCCTGATCTTGTTCCTCCTCTTCACCTCGATTGCTGCCATGCAGCCATTGCTCAAAGACACTCTCAAATGACATTTCTATCCTGGGCCCTTTTGCCTTTGCAAAGATCGCTGTTGTCTGCTTTGTGGTTGTCAAAAGCTCAACTATAGACTCCCCACTGCATCAGTCTGCTCTTCATGGTTCAGCACCTGCAAATATAATCATAAATAATTATTTTCCAGTGACCTGTTTTGTAACTCTCAAAAGCCTGACTGTAGACTCCCATTGCATCAGTCTGTTCTTCGTGGTTCACCACCTGTAAACATATTATACAGTCACGGCTCAGCACCTGTAAATGTATTTATATATAGTCAAACAAAAGAGTATTAATAGTCAAACAAAAAAACTTTGTCCTGCGATCTCTTCCATGGCAGTCAAAAACTTTACTGTACTGTGTAGATTCCCCACTGCTCTTCCAGTTTCATGGTTCTGCATGGCACCTGTTATATAACATATCCCCAAATTCTCTATTACTTTTCCTCAAGTTTAAATATATTACTGGCTGCTCTAGCCTTTCTTCATACTTTTAGGAGTTCCTAAAATCGGCACTGAAACATGGCTTATCACAGCTGTACTTTATCCATTTCTTTAAGACAAATTATGAAAACTGAACCAAATTGCAGTAACTATACAGTAAGATCAGTATGATGAAATATGTTTTGTTTAAAATTATATTTTTAATGTGTGTGTCTCTCTCTCTGACAATGGCACTGGAATAATAATTTTAAAAACTCAGTAAATACTAATGGTCATTTTGTATAACGCCGTATCTCACCAACATGGGTGAGCACACCACGCTTTGAATAAGAAGTCGTTTACAAAACATTTCAACTTTTACATGGATGGCAATCATCGTGTACATACTGTCAGTATTTGCAAACTTTGTGTTTAATGTGAAAAACGACCCTCATTGGGTCACTGAGCTCCAGCATAGCAACCAGGAGCTTACTGTGTCGGCTGAACTATTTAACAAAATTCTGTCAAAGGATGAACTGCAAAGAACCTGTACACAGACCAATACCTTTTACTGTTTCATTTGCAGGCATGTGGTCACTGAGTACCAGCTCTAAACTTTTCACAATTCGCCATGCTTGCAAAGACATCACTTCAGTGATACCTGTCTGCAGCATTTTGATGAAGCAAATATATTCAATAATTCAACATTCAGAACCACTGAAAAACTAAAACTGATGAGGTCACATCTGACACATTACAATGACCACGAACTAAAGTAGCAATACAGAAATTGGAAGACTGCTTTTTGCAATTTAATGAGTGCTGGGTCATGTTTGGTTGTACACATTTGTCGTTTGTGATGTGTCAAAGCATGCATGTCTTTAGTGTTTTGGACGCCTGCCTAATCACCCAAAATAAGATAGGATGTGACTATACAGGAACAATAGTCAATAATATGTGTGTCCAAGCAAAGAACATGCTCAGCTGCTTGAAAATGATATGGCACTTAAAAACTAACACAAGATATGAACATATGAGATTGTAACATATAACAGAAGGCAATGATCAGCCGAGTCTCTGAGTATACCTGTGGTGTCCGGGACCCCCAAGCTAACAAGACCATCTCCAAGTTTGAAATGGTCCAAAGCAAAGCTGTATGCTTCACTTTCAACCAGCACTATACCACCTTAATGTGGATGAAATGCTGGAAATACTGTTGATAGCTTTTTACTGTTGCTGACTATAACTAGCAGGGTATGACACTAAGGACTGCCCGACTGCCTGGGGCAGGTAACTTGCTCGGTCGGGCAGGTGAAGATCTCAGTGGCCTGCCCTGCCCGACTGGGCAAGTCGTTATCAGTTTTTTATACTTTTTTTATTGACAGTATCATATTTCAATTCAAGCACTAGATTTCGAGTCACTATGGCAGTTTTTGTTTTGCGGTTCCACAATCACAACATCAGTTTCCCTTTACATCATCAAACCGACAGACTTCAGTGTCGTAGCATGTGATTGGCTTGCCAGTGCAGTTAAGCCAATCAGAAGCTAGCTCTCTTTTCTCGTGGCGAAGTATGGCTTGCGCTCAGCTTTGGTGTGAGCTTTTTAAAAGGAGCATCGGAGGAGAGTGGGGGGGGGGGGGGGGGGGGAGGAATGAAAACAAAAATAAGTTTGAAAAGCTAACAGATCCCAGTCAAAAGAGAGGAAGTTTGTTCCCAAGTGCAGACGAAAGAATTTGCTTGGGGTGTTTGCAATGATAACATGGACCACAACTAGCCAGTACTAATGGGAATTTTAAAGCAATTTCTTCGTCTTCTCTTTCTTTTGGGGGAGGGATAGGGGGCAAGGGGAGAAGGGGGGTGTCAGATCCAAAGTGTAATCAATGAGCATTTTAAAAGACCTAATTGTGGCCGCTAAAATGTTCAAATTCATAATCATGTTCTGATCGGAAATTTCCGTTCAGCGAAGGGACACTACTCCTGATCTTGTTTTATCGTGGAAATAGGGGAAACATTGGACCTTAAAAAACAAAACAAAAAACTTTCTCATTCTTAAACAACAGATAATGAAGGCAGGAATAAACTGGCATAAATCTGAATCCTTTATTAACACAGAAAATAAAGAAATGTATCTGCCGCACGTTTGGCACATGTTCCTTGTGTTAAAAAAATACAACCACAGATACAAGCTGCCTGGGCTATATTGGTCATGGCTTGGGGCATGCATGGCAGTTTGGGTCATTAACAATAATTAAAATTCTGAAATTAGAACTGTTACAGTGTTAGAATGAAATGAACAGTAACTGCCTGTTGGCTTTCACAGAAGTCATGACACATGACAGAATGAGGCAGAGTTATCATTCTGTACTGCAATGGTTCATTGCTGATAGTGATACCATTAGTACTGAGACAGGTACCACTGGCAGTGGCACTGTAGAAAAAATTTATTATGAGCTTGAGTACTTTACAGAATTTTATCTCTTTCAAATTCAAGCATGGACCTGGCAATTAACAATGTTACAAATTTATGTAACTTTGTGGGGAAGATGGTTTGTGTGTGTGTGTGTGAGTGTCAATCTACTTAGAACTTTTATCACACTTTCTACCCTTCAAAATCCATTTGACAAACATACTGCCTATTTTAATCAAAATGGTTGATTTTAAGAATCTGGCATGGGCAACTAGTTTTGCCACTCGGGCAAGTAGAAAATTCATCTACTTGCAAGGGCAAGTGGGGAAAAAAGTTATTGTCATACCCTGACTAGGGAGCGGATAGCTCAGTGGTTAGAGCGATGACTTGCGGTTGAAAGGCCAAGTCCCCGCAGGAGCAGCGGGAGAATTTTCTGCTCCAGGGTCAACTTTCTGTGCCTACTCTTATTTAGTAGCATGTAAAAGATCCTGGTCATTCTGCCGAAAGTACAGGGCACATATTACAGCTACTAAACACACATGCACCCTATGTATGTGGCTTTGCACAAAGTGACGTGACATGGTGCATGATTGTATGGTGCACACAGAATGTGCTGTGATGGCAGCAGTTTCATGTGGCACCAGCCATGCAATAACCAGTCCTGTAAGTACACCACTTCACTGGCTATTCAAGAATGTGCTATTAATAGCTAGTCACTCTTTCAGAATCACATGCAAGCGCAGTCAGTCTGCTCAAAAAAACACTGATATAACCGTACCAGTTGACTGGGTGTAAAACACCAACTGCTCAAAAACCGAGAACAGCACTATTTAAAAAGCAATCAACAACAACAAATACTGCAGTGGCCAACACTTCAACAGCATCAATAGGCATGCTGCTCATCTCACCAACACAACCATGCTGTCTCAAAGTGCTGCACAAGATGAAGATTGTCAATAGCTTAGCACCACAGCACAGCACATACGCAAATCTGTGTCATGAACTAAAAATAACTGAAATGAAAGTAGATTTGGTCCCTCCATGGGTACAGGCTATTAGAAATGCACCTGGAGTGACCTGTTCTTCAAGTAACACTTTGGGAAGGATGTTTTCCAACTGTTGCTAGCTTGTGACCGGATGTAACACATGAGCTGCTGTGCATGTGTGACCTAGTTTTGTGAGGGCTCCTAGATGCTGCACTATGTATGAATTGCCCAGACTTGACACTCCAACCAAGCAGTCGCAGTAAAAAGGCAACAACCTGAAATGCAAGCAGATTCAATGCTATGTCAAACAATTTCTTCTCCAGCACAATCATCCAGGACATTAAACCAGACCCCCCCCCCCCCCCCCCCCATGCTCTGCTACCCCAAATGACAGTACTGATCTGCTTTATAATTTATTTTTTAATTTATTATCAATAGTCATAACTGGACTGGAATAAGATGTATTACGAGCAGTCATGCTATGTGGATCCATATAAAATTGTCACTAGTGTAAGCTTGACACCAACTTCATCCATTAGGTGGCCACAATCAGGTTGCTCAAAATGCTTGATGATTAGACTGCATCTCTCTCTCTCTCTCACACACACAGCTAAATCAGTAACCAGGGTTTGCATTAATGGTAATTTCCAACATTTTACCAATTAAGATTAAAAAAATACCAGAAATCAGCAATTGGTCAATCAGCTTGTTAATTATTTTGCTTGACCAGTTCTAAAAAAAGATAAATAAATGCAGCACAGACAGACACAGTGCATGTGTGTGCATCACTCTATGTGTGCGCGCGCATGCGCTAGACAGGGAAGAGAACAGGGTGCTTGCAGTACAGCGGTAATACATATATAATAATATATAGATGGCAATGTATCTGACTGGTTACACTTACAGTGATCGTCTGACTGGTTTCTGTGAACCACTTTCACTACCTTGCTGATGCCACACCTTTTTGAAAAATGTCCAGCACAGTCACTGAGTAAATGATCTTAGCTTTCTCCCTGGCATGGGTCTCATTCACACTGTTACAACATATAGTCAGCAACACAGTCAAGTCAATATACTTTAGTCATCTTGCACAGGGCAATTCAAATAGCTAGTACAGGCTCATTAATTTTAAAACCTGTAAAAGGAATGTCACAAGCACTGTAATTTATACTAATTATAGCTCAACAAAAGACAACACTGGATAAAATTCCATAATACAAATGATATCACATGAGAAAACATGTACTTCTTGCATCTCCACCCCCCCCCCCCCCCCCACCTCCACACCCACTCTCTGATACTCTTTACCCAACTTACACATACCACTGCTTATCGTTGACATCACCTCTAAACCAAACACAACCAAACATCACTGTATTCACACAAAGAGGTACTGGTTCACTGATTATTTTGAAATATAATCAGTGGCTGTGATTGTAACTTTCTAAGTAAAACGAACAAACAAAAACAATACTCCCAAATTTAATCGTAACTCAAAATAATTCCTATTGTCGCATTACGACAAATTCAACATTATGGATGGGGACTTAAATTATCTTGCTCTTGCCACCAACAACATCGGCGTACACGCATTTTGGACATGGTTTTTATCAGCTCTCGATTAAGAAGAAAAATAAGATCAACCTGATGACTGGTCGCTTGAAACTGTTTACACGCAAAACCTTTACGTAGCCGCTAGCCACCACAATCAAACACGTCAATGCATCAAACGTTCCTGAACAGATGATCCACATGACATGTGTCTCCGTTTACCCAAATGAATTTTGCTGCAAATTCCCCGTCACGGTTTCCCCATGCAGTGGACGTAACTGGAACATTTTAACCAAAACAGCCTGTTCAGCAACCTGCATCATGATAAACAAACGCCATTGCTGCCACCTCATAAAAGCCCATCTCCTCTTCCTCTGGCCCATAAGAATGACAAATATTGGAAAATATCTTTCAAATGTGTGCTCACCTCATCCAGTTTCATCTAACATCTCCTTTATTGGCTTGGAGTAGCTTGTAAACAACTGAAGTTTCAAGAACGTGAAAAATCGCACTGCATCTGTTTCGCTAGCAAGCGCCACCTAGCCCACTGCCTGTTCGTTGTCAACTTCCGCCTCCTGCGGTTACGTTAGATAACTCTGAAGGACACCACGCTCCAAAGCGGACTCTCACGCAGACACTGAAAATTCTCTCTGCGTTTTCTGTTTTTGTTTTCGCGAATCCGTCAAGATGATGTACGATCTAAAGAATGAGGAAGAAGCCAAAGAGTACATAAAAAATGTTGGGATTGAATATCGCTATCAATGCTACAGTGAAAAAAGACCAGACGGTAAGTTTGTTGTTGTGTCCTGATGAAAATAACGCCCTTTGCGTAAGCCACATTGAGTGTAAGCGTGCGTGCGTGCGTGTGTGTGTGTGTGTGTGTGTGTTCGTGCGGTTACAGGGGGTCGTGTGTGTGACACTGACAGTGTGTGCGCGCGCGCTTTATTGGTACTCTGACGAATTTGTAGCATTCTGACCAATTTATTGTTTGCAGTGGCAATATTCACGGTGTCCTGAACAAACTCAGCCAGACTACAGTCAGGGCCCGTTTATCCGAAGTTTACTGTGCACTTGCGGTCGAACCAAACTAAAGGAAGTAGCCTTCTCAGATTTGATGAAAAAACGATTTAAAAAGGGGCAAAATCCAAGGAGACGGTCGGAAATTCCTGGACCGTTTTAAATGTTATTCATTTCGGGTCACTAATATTATCACAGTCATTAAATGAGGTCCATATCTACCAATTACAGCTGAAATCTGCAACAAAAAGGTGATTTTTTTCATATATTTTTGTCTTTGATTGTTTCAAGTTGGTGTCACAGATTGCAAATGGCGAACAAAGCCGATAAAGTGCTGCTAGGTAAGTGGCCTTGTTAAACAAGCTACGGCAATTAAAAAACATGGAAAATGTATGGAAAAAATTGCAGTCTGAGAACATTGAGTCATGAGTATGACTGCCTTGCCAAAATCGGCACTAAGGAAGTGTTCACGTTGTTATTGGGAAACTAGGTCAAAGGGCAATGTGTGCCGACTCGAACTGACAATCAAAGACAAAAATATATGATAAAACTCACCTTTTGTTGAGGATTTTGGCTGTAATCGGTAGATATGGATCCCATTTAATGACTGTGATATTTGTGACCAAAAATAACTTAAAACAGTCCAGGAATTTCTGTCTCCTTGGATTTTACCTAAAAAAGAAAGAATTAGTATGGATTTTTGTTATTTCAGTCTTGATTTGACTGTTGCATTGTTTTTTCCTTTGCCGGCTAATTTGCCAGAAAGATAACCAGTCATTATGAATTAAAAATAGACTAGGGTATAGTACTAAAACCCAGTAGAACATACCTTTTCTAATGGACTTGCTTTTTTTTTCCAGAATGCTGCAATGTGTCATCATTTGTTTGCTGAGTAATGTCATGTTTGGACTGGTTTTTCTTGCTGTTTACACCAACATACAACACTGATGATGGTTGGTTGGTTGGAGGGGAAATCAGAATGGAGGAGGAAAAAGCACCATGTGAAAAAAGAAAAAGACAAAAAGATTGAACTGAATAAATAAGGTATTGTGCTTACTGATTTCTCTTCTTCCTCTTCCCTTTAGGCTGCCATCGCCTTGCAGACTTCTTTGAGAGTGTAAAGAAAGAGTTTGAGAAGGCAGCAACAGTGTACAAGTCGAACTGCGATGAGTCAAAGTATGGCCACAGCTGCTTCAAATTTGGAAACTACAAAATGGTTGGGAGAGGTATAACTTTAACCAGATTCACTTCATTTGTAATTTTATTTATGTGTCTGTTGGAATCACTGCCTTTTTTCTCCTGAATGTTCATAGGGTGAAAGTTTCTTAAGTCACGACAGCTCCTTTGGCTGATGCATTTATAAGTTAACCATTTTTTTATGGCACACACACACACACATGATGTAGGTAATGATCACATGGCCTTAGACTATAATATTAAGCCTGTGTATGCATACATCACATGTACATGTATGCAATGTTTAGTCATCATTGTGTAACCGTTTTTCTGTTGTTTCCAAAAATTAAAAACAAAAGACTCAGGGCAGGGTTTAACTTTAACTTCACATTGTTTAATAGAGATTTAAATTTACCAGATGAATGGAGCTAAATACTAAACTAAGTGCTAAATAAGTAACAGACTAAGTGTGGAATAAATACTAGACTAAGTTCAGAATAAGTAATAGACTAAGTGCGGAATAAAACCCTGGTGTGTGGAACATGGGTTTCTCCTTTTTGAACTATTTTTTTTGTTTTTGGAGAGAGAGAAAAAAAGACTGCCTGCCTATGGTGGTTAGTTATTTCCTTCCCCTCAGCTGATCTCTGACGTACAACTTTTACCTCGTAAAATTATGACATCATGTCAATGATGACACTGCATATTGCTTTCTACTATTTATAAACACTAATGTTGCCATGCTGGCACGTGCATGACAATCAGCTGCTACTCTGTTCTTTCTCTCTCATACCCACAAACACACACACACACACAATCTATACACACATATATATATATATACACACACATACACAAAACAGCCAGCCACAATTGCCTATTGTGAGTGTGAGGCAATGGGGAGTATATTCACAGTGTACTACTACTAGTTTTGACTCCTGTCACAGTGTCGGGCAATGTGGAGCATATACTGTGTACTAGTTTTGCTGACTCAGTGACTGTTAGGCTGTGGGAAGTATTATATCGTGTACTGGTTTTGTGTAGCAGTGAGGGAATGGACAGTATAGTTATCTATTTTTTCCAACTGTGAGGAAATAGCAAGTATTATGCCCTGTAGATGTACTGGTTTTGCCTACTGTGAGGCAATGGGCAGTATATATTTATTATACCATGTAGATGTACTGATCTTGCCTACTGTGAGGCAATGGGCAGTATATATTTATTGTTAACTACTTTTGCTAACTGTGAGGCAGTGAGTATTATAGTTTATACAGCGTACTGATTTTTCCTACTTTGAGGCAATGGGCGTTTTATACTGCAGACTAGTTTTGCGAACTTTGAGGTAATGGGGAGTATATATATATATACTGCAGAGCTCAGGCACTGTGTGAAAGTTGAGGTGGTCATCCTGGGCTCCCTGTCCCTAATACTAGTAATAGGCTGTATGGTCTCTGTGGACACAAAGCAACACTGGGTCTCTGTGGACATAAAGTAACACTGGGTCTCTGTGGACATAAAGCAATACTGGGTATCTGTGGACATAAAGCAACACTGGGTCTCTGTGGACATAAACTGATAAAGCAACAATGAACTTGAAGGTGCTTGTGTACTAGTTTTGCCTACAGTGAGGCAGTGGGGAGTATAAACAGTGTACTTGTTTTGCCAGGGCAGCCTCAGGGACTTTCATTGTTCTGTCTAACGCTTCTTAGATTTTCAGTTCTGTAGGGATCTTTAATACATATTTGATGTTGTCATAGTTGTAGCGTCCTTCAGCTGAATACTTTGGGAGGTCACCTGGTATCAAATGCAGCTGTACACCAACAAATGCATTCCATATGGTAATAATAACAATAATGATAATAATTATTATTTATTTTATATAGTGCCTCAACAGCAATTATGTGGGCTCTTAGCACTGTACAGATCAACAAATATAATAAAACACACCCATCAGTATGTTATTTAAATTAGCCTAAAACAACAATTTAAAAAGATCAGTTCTATATTTCAGTGCACACATATTCAAGATTCATTTAAAACATAGCATTTAGTATATTATATATATAATACACAATCTGCAAATAATGCATTACACACATGCACACACTCCACCATCAGGGCTTGCGAATCGCGTTGGGTGCTTTCTGCTCACCTCCTGCTCAAAATCTATACATAGAAGCACATGAACCGTCGTTAACCACTCACGGATTAAAAATTGTCTTTAAACTATGTTCTGAAACTCAAATCTCTGCCAGAAAACCAAGCCTATAGTTGTGTTTTTGAACCCGAAAACACCAAATTATTTGAAGAATCAGAGTCAAAGGTTCCACCTCTTGGCATCCGCATTCTTCCCCATTTGGAGAAATCCAAACTTAACCTAAATTTGGTAGATGATGCTCCCTCACTGGACATCATCCCTTGGAAACTTTCAGTTCCTGCAGTCCGTTTTGACCTAGCCAGTGTTAAAAAAGATAAACAAACCCAGAAATATGTAAACAGCTCTATTTACAACTTATCTCTGAATACCCTTTATCAGAAAAAAAAATCACCGACAGTTCTAAAACAGAGGAAGGAGTTGCTGCGGCAGCTGTATCCACAAAATGAATTAAAAAACCTTTTACATGTCGGCTTCCAGATGACAGTTCAATACAGCAGAGTTGAGGGCTATTCTTTTAGCTCTCAAACATGTGTATGATTCCAAAGAAAAATCATTTTTGATACTACCTGATTCCCTTTCATCGTTACAGTCTATATTAAACCTAAAATATGATCATCCAGTCTTAGTTCAAATTTTCAAATTATATACAGAAATGACAAGAGAGGGGAGAGAGATTGTTTTCATCTGGGTTCCCAGCCATGTTGGCATTAGGGGAAATTTGGCTGCAGATTCTGCAGCTAAGGATGCCCTTGATGGAGACATCTCAGTTGAGCCCATCCCATTCTCAGACCTAAAACCACGCACAAATAAATATATATTAGAACTGTGGCAGTCTGAGTGGGACGAGTTCCCAGAAAATAAATTATATAAGATATTACCAGTATTAAAAGAATGTATATATCTTGTCCTCAGAAAAACAGAAAAGAAGAAACTGTGATGGCCCGATTGCACATCGGCCATTCTTTTCTAACTCATTCCTTTTTATTGAAGTGTGAGGAACCGCCAGTATGCATCGGATGTGATAAACGTTTAACCACAGAGCATATTTTACTTACTTGTTCGGATTTTATTGAAATAAGAGAGAGCCACTTTACAGCTAAATCACTGCGCATGTTGTTTAAGGATATTTCACCTGAAAAGATTTTTAACTTTTTGAAAGAAATTAATATTTTTGGATTTTTAAAAATTTAAGATCATTTTTAGTTATGTTTGTGTTTTCACCTTTTAAGCATGGTTTTAAAACTGTATATAGACCCATTTTAAGACATACACATTATTAAAAATTAAATATACAATATGAGATGGGTATCACCCTGATATAGCCGCACTGGTTGAGTGGGCTTAAAACACCAACTTACTTACACACACACACACACACACACACACACACACACACACACACACACACACACACACACACACACACAAACATACACATGGTGAGAGGACTGCATGTGTAAATGTTTTTTATTACCATGTCACAAGGGCAGCGACATGCTGTCCTTGGGGAATTTATTGCCATATTGTGGATTGCAGATGCTGTTATGCAAGGAGTTTATCATGGCTGAAGATAGTGCCCACATAACTGTTCAGCGCATTACAACAACAATTTAACATGGCCTTGGCATTTCTAATGCAAATGACCTGAAGCACATGGGTCTGGCATGCTCTTCATTTCTGTCCAAGAGACTGGTCATTCTGTCCAGCTTCCCTGCCACATTTGTGTATGGTGCTTAGGAACCTACCAGAGAGTGAAGAATTAAGTTACTAAACTGACAGCTTTTCTGGTTCAGGGGTGGAGAAGGATGTAGACGTGGGGCTGGACTACTATTTGAAGGGCTGTGACAATGACTACCTCCCGGCCTGTCACAAAGCCGCACTTCTTCTTCACAGTCAAAAAATGGCCACCACTGAGGATCCTGACCGAGCAGTCAAGCTACTCCAACAAGCCTGCGAATCCAATCATGAGCCTAGCTGCTATCAGGTAAATCTTTTGTTTGTTCTGAATTCGCTTTCAGACATTATTTGCTTAGAATGTTTTAGAAGTTAAGTGTATATATATATATATATGCGTGTGTGTGTGCAGGTGTGTGTATGTGCATGTATGTGTGTGTAATGAAGGTCTTGCCTGTTTGGTTTCTTGTGATTTGAGTTGCTTGTAGTCATTGTTATTGTCATTTTTCATTTGAGGTGCCTCAGTGTGTATGTAAATTCGATTTTTGTGCTGTCGAGCTCAGTTTTTATGTTAGAGGTTTGCGCCTGATAAATATTTCATTATTATTGTTATTATTAGACATATCTGTTTCATCTTGCTTTGTATATTATGCTCATTGGAAAGCACTTTGTGTGTTTTGGGGCCCTAGACCAGCTTTATTGTTATAATTATTTCCTTTCAGTTGAGTGGCTGGTTCCTTGTGGGCACTCACTCCATCAAAAAAGACCTAAAGAAGGCGTTTGAGTATTCCAAGAAGGCATGTGACCTTGGGAACTGCTACAGTTGCTCAAACCTGAGCCAGATGTACAAAAAGGGGGATGGTGTGGCCAAGGATGCAACACTGGCAGAAAAATACAGACTGCAAGCCAAGGAACTGCATGAGGAAATGACCCGCACTCGTAGAACCATCACAGTAAACTAGCAAAATAGAAGAACACTGTTACTGACATTGCAGAACACTGCAATGGGTGTGCCACAGTGAATAACTTTTTGTCTTTCAGACTGCCATATATATGCGTCCAGCAGTGGGGTATTGCTAATAAAAACGTAGTAAGTATGTAACAGAAATTAAGGTCCTGTTAGCAGAGACTGAAGGTTGCCTCTCTTAAACTAGGAGCAGATCAAATGTATGTAATAGCTATGGTGCTTTGCCTGCTGACAGTAATGACTAATCTTCCATTCTAACTTCTGCCTTCTAGATCCTGGTTCATTCAGCTTCATTTTCCCCTGTCCTCTTCAAACATGAATAATGCTCATAATGAACAGCATATCAGGTTTTTACGTACTCTGATGGATTAAAAAATTAATGTCAGGGATAAATTGCCTTAAAAATTGCCAAAATGATAGCACACAGAACAGTTCACACATGAAGACAATGGAATAAAGTATTGTCACTGTGATGGACTTTTGTAGGTTTTTATGAATTCAACTTTGTGTACCTATAGCAGAATACAGACATGTAGTGTCACAAGGTTTTGTTTGAACTCTCTGCATTGCAGCGGTCTGAACAGGTAAGATTTGACCCACAATGTTGGAACTATGTAAGCCCTTGTATATATATATATGTTTTTTTGATGTAAACAAATGAAAAAATGCCTGTTTAAAAACACAATGATAAACTGTAGGGATATCTTAAATCTGAAGGTGATAGTGTGAAGAGTTTTGAGAGAGATTTAAATTTGTGTGTCTATGGGTCCACTGTGGCCCACAACATAATGCGAAGATTACTTATGTGTGGCCACATCATGAACTTGATGAAGTAGCTGGAGTTGATTTGCATGAAAAAAGGCAGTGGTCAACCTGTACTCTGAAAGAACACAATGGGGTTGTTGTTAACCTGGCAAACATTTCTACTATTTCAATTACAACTTTGGGAAAACTTTTGAAAGATGGATAGAACGCATGCATTTGGGCATACAGATACCATCTTGAACAAAACGGAATGAAGGTCAGTGATATCAGAGAACTGTGGGCAAAGAGTACTTTCCTTGGTGTGGTTTAGTGGTTGGCATTGATCTACAAAATAAGATCCAAACACATAAAAGGTTCAAAAGAACGCTTATTTATCATGACGTGGACACACAATCTGCAAATTCCGTTTGTCAGGCCACAAAACAGTACTTGAGACAACAGTTAAATGGTTAAAAACAATGAAAAATGAGAGAGAAACTTACTGACCTTTCCAGCAGTATATTATTATGCTGTCACTTTGCACCTATAGTTATGACAGTAGTGTGCGATTGTGATGCTACTATGCACACGTTTGCAGGCTTTGGTCTTCCGTCATTTTGTGGCAGTTTATGTAGTTGGTCTTTTAACTTCCACCTTATGATGCTAACAACTTCACGATCCTTCAGATGTGGATGACATGCATGTCCATGCTTTCCTTATAGGCAGTGTACCATCTGTCCTGATCTTTCGGATGTGGGAAACTTAGGCAATCATGCTTTCTGCATAGGCAAACTGAGGTTTATTCTGATCTGTTGGATGTGGGTGTTTTAGGCACCCATGCTTTCATCATAGGCTAACGGCCATTTATCCTGGTCTGTTGGATGTGAGTGCTTTGGGTGCCTGTGCTTTCATCATAGGCAAGCTCCCATTTATCTTGATCTGTTGGGTGTGGGCAACTTCAGCACCCAGGTGGTAAAAGTCTTGCCAGTTCTTTGTTTTGTTTTAGTGTGATGCATGGGTACGTTTGTTTTAAAAACACATTTGGTCATTTGAGACACACTTCATGTTAGTGCTCAGTATTATCGTCATCATTTTTCTTGCTAATAATTTTATCATCTAGGCTCTAGCCTTCCACTGGAACAGCCTGAAAGTTAAAATGGCTGGATTAAGTTATCATTCTTTTCTTAACACAGAACTGATCCAACCCAGACCCCTCAGCATTTTTCTCCAGCAGTAGATTTTTTATTTTATTTTTCCCCTTTTTTTCCTGATTTTTTTTGGGGGGACATGAAGTAAGTGTTAGACTTTTTTTGTTTTCAGGTGCAAGAGTGCAAAACATTTTTCTCTGAGAAGATGTATGTATTATTTATATTCCCTGTTTCTTTGACACACTGCCTTTTAAAAAAAAAAAAAAAGGAAAAAAAAGAAGAAGCTTTACTGTGTCTTCAGTGTTTGTGAACCTTTCTATCTTTCCTCTGAAAAAAGGGAGAAGAGTGTGCTATGTAAAAAAAATGAAAACATCTAGAGTGCATAAAAAAGGATGGTGGTCATTAAAATGTCTGACACACACATGTAGCATATGCAGTGGAAAACTCAACGCCCATGCAGCATGCACAGCTGGACTGGATTTGGACTTCATTGCTGTATTATTCTGAGGGTTTGTGAAACATGCTTTCAACAGCAGTTGAGGTACAGAGAGTGATGTTTGCTTGAAAGATGTGACAGGTTTTGTATCAACATGTTGCATTTGTGGAAAGGTTGCTTAGTATGGTCTTTTGTGGTGATGTGTGTTAGAAGCTCATGTTGTGATGAATGCTGGAAAGTGTATTGTGATTGTATGCATGTGTGTGTGGGAGTGTGTATGTGTGTGAGTGTGTGCGTGCATGTGTGCATTTGTGAGAGAGGTGTTTTGTGTCAGTATCAGTGCAGACCTTGGGATACTGTTGAAGACAGAATTTAAAAAAATTAAAAACAAATGCATGAGGATTGTGTAAATTGTTGTTGATTTTATTGAATAGTTTGGTGAGAAGTTGAGTACAGTTGCATCATCAAGATTTAAAACAGATTCAAAAGACAGATTTTCAACAGCAAAACAAAAGAACACACACATGCTCATGCCAGAGTGTCAGCAAGATCATCTAACATTTTGTTTTACTGATCTGTACCCTGTGAGAACAAAAATAAATGTGCTTCTTATGTAGCACAAAGCAGTAGTTTCAGATTATAATATTATATCCTGATTATCAACCCATCACATTCACACAGTACAAGTAAAAAAAATGTGTTTGAATAATATTTAATACATGACATTATATATGTATATAATACATATGATTAGAGTAATACTGACAGTTTTTCAGTTACCTGTAATACTGATGCAAAAGCTGAACTGTAACAGCTGAGAAGGGAAACAAATGTAATCAATAAAAAAAATTAAAAGAGACTAACAGTAGTAATACTGATTTATTCAGCAGAACAGTGATTCCCTGAAAATTAACTGTACACATCAGAAACTGTATTGCTGAAACACAACAAACTGCTTCAAAATAATTACAACAGAAAAGACAAAGAAACATTTACAATACACAACAAATATACACTTTATAAATGATAATAGTAGCATAAGCAAAATAAACTTTCACCAGTCTCTTTTTGAGTGTGTGTGTGTGTGTGTGTGTGTGTGTGTGTGTGTGTGTGTGTGTGTGTGTGTGTGTGTGTGTGTGCAACAGTAATGTGCCTGTGCTTGTTCTATGTCCATTTTATGAAAAAGCATACAGATCAACAGTCTCACAAAACAACAACAAACCAGAACATCTACTTCAGCTATAAATTAATGCAACCTAACTTGAACAGAAACCTTCCTTATTCTCTCCATACTACTGAAGCACGACCCTTTGACTAACCAAAACAGTGACCTCTTCAAAAGGTCACAATAAAACAGGAACCAGAAGAAATAAAGAGAGCTCGAGGACTGCAAATCACCTGATGACGTTCCAGTTATTTTTCTCAAAGCCTTTTTGTGCTGTCAGTGATCCATAGTTTGGAACTGAAAAATAAAGAAAGTGAACAGCTGTCAGTATAAAATAAAAGTCCAGTGTTTGTTTGGCTGTAGTGAGTATAAAATAAAAGTCCAGTGTTTGTGTAGTGAGTATAAAACAAAAGTCCAGTGTTTGTCCATTCAGTCGTCCTTTTGTAAGTCCATAATTTATTACTAACACAAGTCCCAAAGCTGTGTTTTTCAAGGAGATATTTCTTTTTAGTTCACAAAGGATAGCAATTGCAATGAGTACTGTTAAATGTGATGTATGTATTGCTAATGGTTATTATCTGCCCTAAACTTACTTTTAGTTTTGTTGTTGTTGGTGGTGGTGGTGTGTGTGTGTGTGTGCGTGTGTGTGTGTGTGTGTGTGTGTGTGTGTGTGTGTGTGTGTGTGTGTGTGTGTTTTATTCCACAAATTTCAATTGTTATATATTTGGGGACAATTGATCTGAGAGTTAGTCTAGCATTCCCCCTGTACTTGCACATGACTGCAGGTGGTGGTGTATATCTGTGTGTTTGTGTGCAGCATACATGTGTGTGTTAAAGCTAGCATTTGCAAGCCACAAGCATGAACATGGACAAAATGAAAGATGCTTCGGAGTCACGCCCATGCAGCATTCTACAGCCAAGCTGAATAGTTTAATACGTATGTACGTTCACTGTTGCAACAGAAGATTACCTTTTACAAGTTACCTTTTGTCATCTCTGTAAGCTTAATCGCTTTCTGGGATTTTGGCTGCACCAGTCCTGACCTTGAGCCAAACTTAACATGCACAGTTCAAGTGTACGCATTGTTTTTGTGTTGAAGCATGATGTAAAAAGAAAATTACTAGCGCTTTTGCCAAGATAGCCATGGAATCATTCAATGGCTTCATCCACATCTCTCCTTCAATCTGCAGCTGCTTAGGAATCATTCATGTGTTCCCGCTAGAAACGCTAAACAGTGTATAGACCCAATGTGCCTTTCCTCACCCATGAAGTGAGACATTTGAAACAGAGATTTTGATCAAATCAGTCAGTGGGACTAACTAACGTATGGTTGACAGGAATCAGAATCAAGATCAGAGTTGCTTGTACACTGACAAATTCATTCCATCTGTAGGGTAAGAGAACCAGCTGTGATTGTAATCAGTTTGACTGATGTGTGTGACCATTTAAAAAAAAAAAAAAAAAAAAAAAAATATCCCACTATGTGGCAGCAACACATTGTCTTTTGGAGGATTCATCTCCATTTCTGGAGGGTTCTGTCTTGTTGCAGGTCAGGTTTCAATGAAGGAAATTTTATGCTATAACTATGCAGCGCATAACATTTAATGTAGCCCTGGTGTTCTTGCTGGAAGGCAGAAGGGTCTAAGTCAATGCTAAAAAAAATAAGCCAGTTAAAAAAATTGTCAGACAGGAAAATTACACTTAATGGTTTGGGACATTAATTTGACCTTTGGGGCATTAGTTTGGCCTCACTTTGAGAATGTTTAAATATGAGACCATGTTTAAATATGTACATTCTTTTTGTCACAAAAGGTCCATAAATGAGATATAGAGTCATATACTGAATCATATGCCTTACAAAGCTGAGTGTGTGATAGGTGATCAGGTGGTACTTACCTTTCTGCGCATGAGAGAGGCGTTTTTGGCTATGTGGTAAACGGAGTATGGCGTCCAGCTCTTGGTTGACCTGAGGTCCTCTGCCGGACAGGATAAGATGTCCCCCGGGAACATCATCAATTTCCTGTGTGTCCTTCACCGACACCTGACCTGCAATGAAACAGGATGGTTAATATGTGTCCTTTGCTGACATCTAACCAGCAATGAGACAGGGCTGTCAATCTGTCTTTCGTTGACACCCGACCTGCTGTTAGACAGGACTGTCAGTTTTTGTCTTTCGCTGACACCTGACCTGCTATGAGACAGGACTGCCAATCTGTCTTTTGCTGACACCTGACCTGCTGTGAGACAGGACTGTCAGTTTTTATGTCTTTCGCTGACACCTGACCTGCTATGAGACAGGACTGCCAATCGGTCTTTTGCTAACACCTGACCTGCTGTGAGACAGGACTGCTAATCTGTCTTTTGCTGACACCCGACCTGCTGTTAGACAGGACTGTCAGTTTTTGTCTTTCGCTGACATCTGACCCGCTATGAGACAGGACTGTCAATCTGTCTTTCACTGACACCTGACCTGCTGTGAGACAGGACTGTCAGTTTTTTATGTCTGTTGCTGACACCTGACCCGCTACGAGACAGGACTGCTAATCTGTCTTTTGCTGACACCTGACCTGCTGTGAGACAGGACTGTCAGTTTTTATGTCTTTCGCTGACACCTGACCCACTATGAGAATGAGACAGGACTGTCAATCTGTCTTTTACTGACACATGACCTGCTGTGAGACAGGACTGTCAGCTTCTATGTCTTTTGCTGACACCTGATCTGCAATTAGACAGGACTGTCAATCTGTGTCTTTCACTGACACCTCACCCGCAATGAGACAGGACTGTCAGTCTGTGTCTTTCACTGACACCTGACCTGCAATGAAATAGGACTGTCAATATGTGTCTTTCACTAACAGCTGATCTACAATGAGACAGCATGGTCAGTCTGTGTCCTTCACTGACACCTGGCGTACAATGAGACAAGACTGTCAGTCTGTGTCCTTCACTGACACCTGACATGCAATGAGACAGGACTGTCAATCTGTGTTCTTCACTGACACCTGACATGCAATAAAACAGGACTATCAATCTGTCTTCACTGACACCTGATCAGGTGTGTGATTTCCCTTATGTGACAGGACTGTCAGTGTGTGTCCTTCGTTGACACCCGACCTGCAATGAAATAGGACTATCAATCTGTGTCCTTCACTGACACCTGATCTACAATGAGGCAGGACTGTCAACGTGTGTCCTTCACTGACACCTGACCAGCAGTGAGACAGGACTGACTGGCAGTCTCCTCCATGACCTTCACTGACAACTTGAACTCACCTACAATAAGACAGGACTGGCAGTCTTGACTGTGCCCTTCTCTGACAATTGACTTTAATTTATTGTGTGTTACAACTACCATATATAGTCTTCTTTTTGTGCACACATATGCGTGCATGAGAGAGTGTGTGTGTACGTACGTGCGTATGTTTCTGTCAGTGTGCGTGTGTGTGTGTGTGTGTGTGTGTGTGTGTGTGTGTATGTTTCTGACTGTCAGTGTGTGTGTGTGTGTGTGTGTGTGTGTGTGTGTGTGTGTGTGTGTGTGTGTGTGTGTGTGTGTGTGTGTGTGTGTGTGTGAGTTTTTCTGACTGTCAGTGTGTGTGTGTGTGCGGGCGTGCGCGCGCTCCACGGTGCGGGTGAGAGAAGCGGGTGGGAGGAGGTAGAGACTGCTTGAGTGACTGCTTACAGAGCCTCGTGTGGCGGCGGCCCTTAAGACAATGAGAAGGTTCGTCATACGGTGTGAAAGCTTATGATTTCCCTTCGTGAACAGCTCGACTCACCATCCACAAAGACGACGAGGAGGTTCGTCATACTTATGATTCCCCTTCCTGAACAACTCAACTCACCATCCACAAAGACGATGCGATTGCCCCCGGCCTGCAGCACTTCCTTTACGTGTCTCCAGCTCCCTCCTTGGCGCCCGTGACGTAACCTGCCACAGAATTAAGACACACAGAGACTCAGCTGGTCATTGAGGGTGGAAGTTAACGTTAGGCACTGACAGACCGGTGTCCTTGTTCCAACCCTCTCTCTCTCTTCATATCTACTCGTCAGTAGCTTAGCAAGGGCTAGTTAGACAGGTTTTTGACGGCTGAACTTAAACTACAATCCTTATAAAATAAAGTGTTCGAGTTCTCTCTCTCTCTCTCTCTCTCTCTCTCTCTCTCTCTCTCTCTCTCTCTCCCTCTCTCTCTCTCTCTCCTCTCTCTCTCTCTCTCTCTCTCTCTCTCTCTCTCTCTTATGTTTCAGAAACCTCTTGGGAATATCGGCATTTTCAGGACGGCCAGCACTGACAAAGACACCGGTCTCTGTCAGTGCCGATCAAACCCTCATCAATCAGTCAGAAAAACTGCAGTTTGCAGCCGGCTTGGACTTGAACTCCGATACCGTCAACAGTAACTAGTGTACACAGGTTTAGAGAGACAGGATGCGTGGGATACATGCTCCAGGAGCTGAACCTGAGGCCACTGCAGGAGCTCAGGAAGCACTGTTTCAACGGCTGACGGTTCTCTACAGGACCGTTGAGTGCCACATGCGCTATGCCAGCCATGCCTACACACACACACACACACACACACACACACACACACACACGCACGCACGCACGCACGCACGCACGCACGCACGCACGCACGCCCTAACACACACACACCACACACACACACACACACACACACCACACACACACACACACACACACACACACACACACACACACACACACCACACACACACTTCGCACTGTTTTTAGTTGACAAAAGACATAACCTGCCATTTGCTGAGCATATATCAAAAATGATTTTTTAAATTTATTTTTTAATGCAGGTGGTTACCTGGGAGGCCCCCATATGGGAAAGTCTTGCGGCGGCCCAACTCTTCGGGCCGCTCTGTAGGCCTTGTGGTAGTCATCGTATCCACAATCCTCAGAAAAGCGAGCGTGTGGAGGTACTGTTTCATCTAGCTGTAAACCAACAACAGCACTGCACTCAGTCAGTCACGTTTGATAAAACTAAAAGTTGAGCATGTCTTCAGTGGTCTTTAAAAAAAAATTAAAAAAAAATAAAAATTCAAGTGAGATCTTTTGACTAATGCAGTAAATAGCAGCGGGACAATCTGCCAAAACGTTGTAGAAACGTAAACTGATCAATATAATGCAACAGTTATTACAGCACATCTCGTCGAGTGCAATGGCTCTCTCCCTCCCTCTCTCTCTCTCTTGTGCACTTATACAGAAAACCACATGGAACACTCATAGACAACCCAGTACAACACTCATAAAAACACAGTGCAACTCATAGCTAATGCAATACAACATTCATAGACAATACAAAACTCCCAGACAATACAACACTCATAGACAACAGAAGACTCACAGACAATACAACATTCACAGACAACACAACGCAACACTCACAAACAATACAACACTCGTAGACAATACAACACTCACAGACAGTACAATACAATACTCACAGACA
>OY757545.1:15206552-15236552 GCA_963584105.1 Alviniconcha strummeri
GACAGAGGCAGTGCTACAGAGAACGTTACAGCCATATATAGGTCCATGGTTACAGCTAAATGCCTCCTTTCTGTTGATAGTCAGTTAATAAATTAATCAGTCCATCAACCAGACAAAGGCAGTGTCTGTCGCCCCCCCCCCCCCCCCCCCCCCTCCAGTCAGATTATCGAACCAACCAGTTTTCCATCCACTGAACATTCGAAGACACGAATATAACATGTATAATACATGTACTGATTGCCCTTGCGTTCATAGAATTACAACTACTGTGTTATTCTGTGTTTTTATTTATATTCATATATAAATGAATATTTTATATTCATATAAATAAGCGTTCGTTTGAACCTTTCTGTGTTTAACTATATACGTTTAACATAGATAAACTATCAACATAAATGAATATTTCTATTCATATAAATAAGCGTTCGTTTGAACCTTTCTGTGTTTAACTATATACGTTTAACATAGATAAACTATCAACATAAATGAATATTTCTATTCATATAAATAAGCGTTCGTTTGAACCTTTTTGTGTTTGGATCTCGTTATTCTGTGTGTGAACATAATCACTGGGTCAGAAGCACCATGAGACACCAAGGCTGCGTCCAGCGATAAAAGCTGTTTCAGGTTTAGCTGCATGGACATCTGAGGACATTAACCACGCAGCATCATAGCGGGGATTGCTCAGTGGTTAGAGCCCCGGACTCGTGATTGAAAGGTCTCGGGTTCGAACCCCTGCAGGAGCGGCGGGAGAATTTTCTTCTCCAGGGTCAACTTTCTGTGCTGACTCTTATTTCGGTATCCGTGGCCCCCGTATTACCGCAGTAGCACGTAAAAGTTCCCGGTCATTCTCCCAAAAGTGCAGGTGGCAGGTTAGAGCTAAACATGCATGCACCTTACGTATGTGGCTTTGCATGAAGTGACATGGTGCATGGTTGTATGGTGTACACAGAACTTGCGCCGAGACGGCAGCAGTTTGATGTGGCACCAGCCATGCCAGCGCTGTAAGTACACCACTTCGGTGGATATTAAAAACGCGCTATAAAAGGCTAGTCATTCATGTAGAATTACATGCGAGCGCAATGAGTCTGCTCGAGAGCGGAGAATAGCGCTATATAAAAACAATCATCATCATAGTTGGGGGGCGGGGATAGCTCAGTGGTTAGAGCGCCGGACTCGTGATTGAAAGGTCGCGGGTTCGAATCTCTGCTGGAACGGCGGGAGAATTTTCTTCTCCAGGGTCGACTTTCTGTGCTGACTCTTCTTTCGGTATCCGTTCCACCCCCGTGTTACCACAGTAGCACGTAAAAAATCCCGGTCATTCTGCCAAAAGTGCAGGTGGCAGGTTACAGCTAAACACGCATACACCTTACCTATGTGGCTTTTATTGAACCGTGCTTCGGCATTGGTCACAACTTGTCCCTAATATGTCAAATGACATCTGAGGACATTAAGCATCAACTCATCATCATCAAAGTTGCATGCAATCTGGTCCCCGGTAGCTCATAGGATACCATCAGAATCTTAGGACAGGCCGTCCAATCAAAACTAGTTCTGTACGCCCAGACAGTCATAACAGTTATATCAGGCCCGCAGTGACGTCATGCAACCTACGTCTGTAGTGAAGATAAACAGCATATTGTCGGTGTATCCCAGGGATTTCAGCACTGACATCACGTTGCCAACCGCCTCGTCCAGAGCGGCTGTCATTCCTGCAAAAAAGACGAATCACCGTCGTCACTGTCTTCTTCTTCGTCTTCTCGCACACTACCGCTTTTCAGGAAAAGCACCGGCATTTCTTTTCAATGAAAATAGTGTAACTTGTAGACCGTGTTCATTTTTTATTTTTTTTAAATAAAAAATAATAATTATATATATATACAGCTTGTTATCATTTCAACACCATAAGTTAAAGAATAGTTGTCAGGTGCTTACACCTAACGTGAGCCCGGCTGTTGTCACAGAGCCCAGGAGCTGTGTTAAAGCCGAGGTGGCCGTCCTGGGCTCCCGTCTCTAATAAACCTACGGTTTCTGTGGACGTAAGGCAACACTTCAACCAACTTCGACTGTTTTACTCAGTAAAAATTAATCCAATTTCTTAAAGGTAAGAAAAAGAAAAAGAAGAAGAAGAAGAAGAAGAAGAAGAAGAAGAAATTCAGCTGATCAGCATAGGAAATCCATGAATATCGTAAGTATAATTATAAAGAAACAAACAAACAAAACAAAAACAAGAACAAAAGCAACAGCAACAACACCAGAACAACAAAAACAACATAAACAACACAACAACAACAACAGAAATCTTACCACATTTGATTCTGCGAGTGGAGTTGTGAATGTGACTGCAGTAGTTCGTAATGTATTCCTCTGGGACCTGAATAGTGAAACAGTTTACTGAAATTCAATGGTCCTGATGATGTTCACGATGATGACGATGCGTGCATGTGTGTGAGTTAACGACAACGGTGATAACTACTCCTAGCTAAGGTGAAATGAATGGCCTGACGATTAGCAGCAATGGATACCAAACTATGACAACTACAAAGACAACTGCAACAATGATGACGGCGATGATGATGATGATGACGACGACGACGATGATGATGATGACGACGACGACGATGATGATGACGACGACGATGACGACGACAATGATGCTAGTGACGACCACAGTGATGATCACGATGATAAATAATGACATTTATTATGACGACATCGATGACGATGATAGCGATGTTAATGACGTCGATGATATAACACTGATGGCAGTGAGGTTAGTGATGGGGAGGAGGACGACTGTAATGATGACGAGGAGGAGGACAACAACGACGACACACTGACCTGCAACGGGCCATGTACGGACTGGAAAGGCAGATACAGAAACAGCGGTTGCGTCTTGTTGTGAGAGCGGATGATATTCTCCGTATGCTTAGCAAAGATGTGCTGCGAGAAAGCAAACAACAGATAAACAAATAAAACAAACAAGCAAACAAGAGAGAGAGAGAGATAGAAAGGGCGGGAGAGTCGAAAGAAAGTATCCACACACGCACGGACGCTCACGCACACACACACGCACGCACGCGATCGCACACACACACACACATGCACGCACGCACACGCACGCATGCACGCACGCCCACACACACACACACACACACACACACACACACACACACACACACACACACACACACACACACTCACACACACACACACACACACAGAGGAGGAAAAGGGGGGAGTAAGAGAGACACAGAGAGATCGAGAGAGAGGTGTACGACTGCCCCTGTCCACTCACCGAAGAGTACTGTCCGATGACATCTCGATCGACATCAGTGTTGTTTCGGAAATCGTAACCATTGCCTGTGCCACATCAAAGGCACCCAGTGATTACAAAGTACAATGGATATATATATAGTATCGCGACATAGCATGCATGCATATGCTTTTTTGTTGTTGCCTGCTTTTTTTTCTCTCTCTCTCTCTCTCTCTTTTTTTTTTTTTTTTTTTAAAGTACTAGCAATATGACACTACATATCTCGGCAATCAGTGTGAAACTTGCACAAGCATCATATTATTTCAGCATGACTATACAGGTGTAGACATACAGAGAGGAGTGGAGGAGGGAGAGAGAGTAACCTGCCCCCTGTGGTGTGCTCTACAGAGTATTGCAGGCTGCCACTCTTCCCTGTGCCCTAGAGGAACAATGTAGCCTGTACCCCGTTTCTGTGCCCTAGAGGAATAATGTAGCCTGTACCCCGTTTCTGTGCCCTAGAGGAATAATGTAGCCTGTACCCCGTTTCTGTACCCTAGAGGAATAATGTAGCCTGTACCCCGTTTCTGTGCCCTAGAGGAATAATGTAGCCTGTACCCCGTTTCTGTGCCCTAGAGGAATAATGTACTGTACCCCGTTTCTGTGCCCTAGAGGAATAATGTAGCCTGTATCCCTTTTCTATGCCCTAGAGGAATAATGTAGCCTGTATACCTTTTCTATGCCCTAGAGGAATAATGTAGACTGTCCCCCTTTTCAGTGCCCTAGAGGGATAATGTAGCCTGTCCCCCTTTTCTGTGCCCTTGAGGAATAATGTAGCCTGTCCCCCTTTTCTATGCCCTTGAAGAATAATGTAGCCTGTCCCCCTTTTCTGTGCCATAGAGGAATACTGTAGCCTATCCCTATTTTCTGTGCCCTAGAGGAATACTGTAGCTTGTTCCCATTTCCCGTTGCCTAGAGGAATAATGTAGCCTATTCCTATTTTCTGTGCCATAGAGGAATAATGTAGCCTATTCGTATTTTCTGTGCCATAGAGGAATAATGTAGCTTGTCCCCATTTCCTGTGCCCTAGAGAAATAACGTAGCCTATTCCTATTTTCGGTGCCATAGAGAAATAATGTAGCTTGTCCCCATTTCCTGTGCCCTAGAAGAATAATGTAGCCTATTCGTATTTTCTGTGCCCTCGAGGAATAATATAGCCTGTCCCCTTTCCTGTGCCATAGAGGAATAATGTAGCCCGTCCCCCTTTCCTATGCCCTAGAAGAGTTATGTTTGCTGTCTTACCTTTCTAGTGCCTTAGAGGAGTAATATAATGTGGGCTGTCCCACTTTTCCATGCCAGAGAAGAGAAATCTAGCCTGTCTCGCCTTTCCTTGTTCTAGAGGAGTATTGCGTAGCCTGTCTCCCTTTTCTGTGCTCTGGAGGAGTATTATGTAGCCTGTCTCAATTTCCTGTGCTCTAGATGAATTTTATGTAGCCTGTCTTTTCTGTGCTCTAAAGGAATATTATGTTGCCTGTCTGTCTTTTCTATGCTCTAGAGGAATATAAATTATTATGTAGCTTGTCTGTCTTTCCTGTGCTCTAGAGGAGTATTATGTAGCCTGCCTCCCTTTTCTGTGCTCTAGAGCAGTACTATGCAGCCTGTCTCCCTTTTCTGTGCTCTAGAGCAGTACTATGCAGCCTGTCTCCCTTTTCTGTGCTCTAGAGCAGTACTATGCAGCCTGTCTCCCTTTTCTGTGCTCTAGAGCAGTACTATGCAGCCTGTCTCCCTTTTCTGTGCTCTAGAGCAGTACTATGCAGCCTGTCTCCCTTTTCTGTGCTCTAGAGCAGTACTATGCAGCCTGTCTCCCTTTTCTGTGCTCTAGAGCAGTACTATGCAACCTGTCTCCCTTTTCTGTGCTCTAGGGGAGTAATGTTCCCCTTTTTTTTTTATCCATAGACTTTTTGTAATAATATGTTTGTTTGTATAGGCTGTCCCCCTTTCCAGTACGCAAGAGAAACAACTTAGCGTTCTGTAGCCTATAGTTTCCCTCTTCCGCGACTACCCGAGACCTCGGTCCCTGCCTGTACATGTCTTCTCACGTGATTGCAATTGATATTGATGTTTATTCTGCTTTTCCTGTCATATTCAACATACTATGTTTGGAGGTAGCGTACGACTCTGTGAGGCTGTTTTACTGGCATTTGCATTATATCCATGATCTTATCTATGTTCATGTATTATACTGTGTGTTATTTTACTGGTATCTTTTATGCAGTCGTAAGGCAAATTTCTAGGTTATTCATAGACAATAAAATTTCTGTATTCTGTACCTCCCTGGAGACAACTCAGCATTACACAAGTCCAACGATAAAACAAAGCTAACTTCGGTTGTGGTTGTAGTAGTCTTCCTTAGCGCTGTAGTGGCCCAGAAAAGTGTCAAAGCCGCGGAAGTTTGGTGTGTACTTCCAGTTGCAGAAACCCAAGTGCCACCTGCACACCCGTAAGTGCACATAATTAATTATAACAATCATATTATTTATGGCACCCCATCTCATTAGGGCCCAAAGCGATTACAAAGACACAAGGACACGCTCATTTTATCATCATGAGCAAAGAAAGAGAAAATGGAAGAGAAGGAGAAAGAGTAAAAAGTAAAGAGAGAAAAGAAAAGATGGTTCTGTCCCTAATAAGTCAGTCCCACATCTGAGGACATTAAGCCCCACATCATCGAAAGGATGGAGAGAGAGAGAGAGAGAGAGAGAGAGAGAGAGAGAGAGAGAGAGAGAGAGAGAGAGAGAGAGAGAGAGAGAGAGAGAGAGAGAGAGAGAGAGACAGACAGACAGACAGACAGACAGACAGACAGACAGACAGACAGACAGACACAGACACAGACAGACAGACAGACAGACAGACAGACAGACAGACAGACAGACGGACGGACGGACGGACGGACAGACAGACAGACAGACAGAGACACAGGCAGAGACACAGACAGACAGAGACACAGACACAGAGAGACACAGACAGAGACAGAGACACAGAGAGACACAGACAGAGAAAGAGAGAGACAGAGAGGGGGACAGAAGAAAAGGGGGGGGGAAACAGTAGACGAAAAGTGAAGGTGACGCCTCAGATTCTGTGGTTTTAAATAATGAGACGGAGTCAATGGATGAGAGAGATATAAAAGCGACATTAAGGAAGGAGCGTGAGTACAGAACGCGTTGTGCGACAACTGGTCGCATGCAATGTGTTTCATGAGCACTTGCCATGAGTAGTCTCAGGAAGACATTTAAGCCGTGGGCGTGGAATATTTCTGTGATCAAAGTGGCACCTGCCAGCTGATGTATTTCGTGTCATTGTTTGTAGCTTGATCTTATCTTTTCAGATTCCATTCGGGGGTAATTTCGGACGTCATACTTGCGCGTGTTGTGTCAATGGGGGACAGAAATGAAAGTTCCACAGCTACCCACGTACCGATACCTCAGATATGACCTTTTCCTCGTTACTATTTTCAGCTTAAAAAAAATAAAAAAAATATGCTTATAACAAAAATGAAAGAAAAAAAAAGAAAAAATGAGGTTATATCAACAATTTCATGTAGATATCAACAACAACAAAAAGGTAATAAATACAAATAATACCCCAAATAGCTAATAAATGTCTACTTTCTGGTTTCAGCTTTCATTTTCGTATGCAAACGTGCGTAAATAACCATGAGTTACTGTTGTTTGTTTTCAGCCTTCATATTTTGAGTCATTGATTTCACTTTGAATGCATTTTTCGAGATTTTATTCATCTGCCTTCTTTTTGTCTGTTGGTCTTTTACCTGCATATATTGTATATCGCTTAATGGATAAACGCTTACTGTTTGTGTCGACTCTTTATTGTTGTGCAGTGAGTGCCGAATGTTCTACATCGTCGCGCAGTGACGTGTTAAGTTTCGTCGTGCAGTGACGTATATATCGTCGTGCAGTGATATATAACTATCGTTGTGCAGTGACATAATCATGTTTCTTGACGTCGTCAGTGCAATGACGTGCGTTCTTTCTCGTCGAGCAGTGACGTGTTCAGTTTCGTCGCGTAGTGATGTATATATCGTGGTGCAGTGGTGTATATATCGCCGTGCATTGACGTATAATTATCGTTGTGTAGTGATGTATAGTTATGTTGTGCAGTGATGTATGGTTATCGTTGTGCAGGGCTGTATATATCGTCGTGCAGTGATGTATATATCTCTGTGTAGTGATGCACATATCGTCACGTCGTGATGCATATATCGCTGTGCAGTGATGCATACATCGTCGTGTCCTGATGTATATATCGCCATGAAGTGATGTATAATTATCGTTGTGCAATAATGAATATATATCGTCGTGTAGTGATGTGCATATCATTGTGCAGTGATGTATTTTTATATCGTCGTGCAGTGATGTATAATTATCGCGGTGCAGCGATGAATATATCGTCGTGCAGTGATGTATTTTTATATCGTCGTGCAGTGATATAGATATCGTCGTGCAGTGATGTATACTTATCGTTGTGCAGTGACATAATTATGGTCCTTGCAGGGACCTATAAATGCAGGTCCGCGGTTCCTTGTCGACGTCAGTGCAGTGACGTGCGTTCTTTCTCGTCGAGCAGTGACGTGTGCTTAATGACGTACTTGCCAACGGCATGCGTGGCGTAGCCGTGAGCTTTGAGCAGCTGGGGCAGAGTTGTCAGGTTGCCTGGTAAATAGGCTTTCTGTGAATCGCTGATGACGTCGTGCTGCAAGAACAATGATCGCAATAATACACGTGTAGCCCGCTCCGTCAAAGACGTGGACATCGTCAGCAGTTCGCCCTCACCCCATGCAGAACACCGTAGCGACAACCTTCCTCCCAAACTCCAAACAGATCTCCCTTAAAAGTGGCAGAATAATCAACATACTGATTGTGGCTACGATACGGAAGAAGAAGAAGAAGAAGAAGAAGAAGAAGAAGAAGAAGAAGAAGAAGAAGAAGAAGATGATGATGGTGATGACGATAAAGAAGAAGAAGAAGAAAAAGAAGACACCCTGTCGTGACTACTTTGACTAGTTGTGCATAGTTAACAACAAGGCAGCTAGGCAAAAGGAAAGTAAACCAAAGGAAGACTGATTGTGCAATGCAATAAAGAAATAAAGAACCAACATGCAAGGGAGTTAAGCAGCGCTTGAAGTACGTCAGACGAACACAACAACAAAGACTGAGTCGCCTGGCATCGGATAAACTACACAAAGTACGTAAACTCCACCAAAGGTACATACTCGAATAAAATACAGGTTGAAACACATAAAAGGTTCAAAATAACGCTATTTATCAGGACAAAACACAACATGCGAATTTTCGGGGTAACCCCCTTTAACAAGCTAGAAAACGACACTTAAACAACAGTTAAACAGCGGGGGTGGGGGGGGGGGGGGGGGGGGGGGGGGGGGGAATGAAAATGAGCTAATCCAATTATCCCTCTCTTTTTTTTTTCTCTCTCTTTTTTTCCTTTTGGTTGAGTTATGTCCAATGCTTGGAAGAATCCATACGGACGGCCACCTCGACTTTCACACAGATCTTGGCCGTTTATGTGTTTCAACCTGTATTTTATTCGAGTATGTACCTTTGGTGGAGTTTACGTACTTTGTCAGGTCTTTGTTGTGTTGTATTACGAATAAAACAAAAGACAGAATAAAAGAAGAGGATGGGGGAAGGGGGTGTATATAGGTAGCACAACAGTTAAACAGCAATATTCAAACAGTGACTGCATTTTCCAAGAAGCGTGTCTGCGGAAATTAGAGTTAGACCTCCGCGACCATAATAATTGATACAAAACTGTCTCCCTCTTCTCTGACCGATGTCCAGTGAAAACGTCTTTATGAGTCAGTGAGAACACACACACACACGTGTGTGTGTGTGTGTGTGTGTGTGTGTGTGTGTGTGTGTGTGTGTGTGTGTGTGTGTGTGTGTGTGTGTGTGTGTGTGTGTGTGTGTGTGTGTGTATCTGTCTGTGTGTCTGTGTGTTTTGGTGGGTGTTGTGGGGTTCGTTGTGTGTGTGTGTGTGTGGAGACAGACAGACAGACAGACAGAGAAAGAGAAAGAGAAAGAGAAAGAGACAGAGACAGAGACAGAGAGAGAAAGGAGGTGCACATAATTATGTATGCACGCAAATGATCACAGAAAGGATCACTAGTAAATCAAAACTGTCAGAATGTTAGATTATTATGACCATCGTCATTTACAGCAGATTAGTTCATATTACTGAGAAAAAGAAATATGACTTTAGGACAACTGCTTAGGATCCGAAATTAATAAACTTATGTGCATAAAATTTATTTAAAAAAATAAAAATAAATAAAGTGTTTCTGACCTGTAAGCCGGTGTGAAGTGGAAATAAGCCGGACATGAATGCGCTCCGAGATCTGAAACAATTTGTGGTCTGACATGACTGCATCTAACTTGATAGCCAAATTCCGGAGTGGCAAAGAAGAAAGAAAAAAGATTTTTTTTATAACTTTTTACCAGGATGTGTTTTCTTTTAAGTTTTATTTTCTGTTGTAATTAAATGTTTTATGATTGGAGTGAATGTGTGATGAGTGTACTTGGCACCACAAAACATTCCTCGTGCAATCAGTGTATTGACACTTGGCAATAAAGTTGTATTGTATTGTATTACTTAATTCTTGGGTCTTTAACCTTTCACTGCCATGCTTGCAGCACCGACACTCAGAAAACGACCAATAAAAGTGCCGAGTTTGAAACCATTAAGGCTTTTTTGCTCCCTTTGCATGAGCACGTGAAAGTATTGCTATGATAATAATAATAATAATACATAATTTTCTGTAGCGCTATTCCCGCTGAGCGAGCTCAGCGCGCTTGTTCAACATACATGTACATAACATGTACCATTTACATTTACTAACATATCATATACAAACAATCTCATAATATATACTTAATAAGTTACACTAATATAAAACAAATACTTGTAAAATGGCGCATAAAAAACTGCTATAAAACATACAGACGTCACAATAATTTAAAACAGGTACATAATTATAAAGCTGTGTTCTAAGTAAACAGTATTATTACTATGATAAACACACACACACACACACAACCCCACAAACACCCACAAACACTCCCCCAACAGACACACACACACACACACACACACACACACACAACACACACACACACACACACACACACACACACACTCCCCCAACACACACACACACACACACACACACACACACACACACACACACACACACACACACACACACCACAAACTCACGGTGAGCACACAGGCTGCACATAGGAGGCATTCAGGATAATTCCCTCCTTTGCCATACGGGTCGATGGACGGGCGTGTGCATATCGGGTGCCCGGAAGCCGACATCATTAAACCTGTATCCAAATTATTAACAATGATAAATAACACACACACACACACACACACACACACACACACACACACACACACACACACACACACACACACACACACACACACACACGCACACACGCACACACACACACCCACACGCACACACACTTATACACACACGCACGCACGCACGCACACACGCACACACACACGCACACACACACGCACACACACACACGCACACACACGTGCGCATACGCACACATAATTACACACACACACACACACACACACACACACACACACACACACACACACACACACACACAGCACACACCACGACTCTACATTCGCACTAGCAAATACAGCGACATTTTAACTTCATTAGAACTTTTTAAGGATTGACATAATATTATCATTCTCTCACCCAGGTCATCAGCGACGACAAAGACGATGTGAGGAGGTGTGTTTGCAACGACACACTGGATGACTGTGCCGAGGATGCATGCTAACGTCAGCAACATTTTCTGAACTGCCGTCGTTTTCCTAGCTGACGACAGATGCGACAACAAATTTATCACTGAAGACGCGCTCTGAGTTCACAGTTCGTCTTTACAGGGTGTATACATGTGGAAGCTAGGTCTTCGGTAACAGGTCATCTGACTGTTCGTTATCTGATAAGTGCAACATTGCCGTCTGTTTGGTTATCTGGCCTAGTAACATACGATGGAAGTCGAATAATGCATTTCGTGTCCTTTAAACACTGTAAATGTACGCGGTATGATATTCAGGTCCCCTTTGTGCCACACTGACACCCACCACCCCCACCCCCAAAAGAACACACACACACACACACACACACACACACACACACACACACACACACACACACACACACATATATATATTGCCCCAACAACAACAACAAAAAGATAAAAAAAGGTCCGTTTCTAGTCAAGCGCGATTTTGGCCTTTATTTGTACTGGCAAAAACAGAGAGTTTTAGGGGACCTACGCTATGGTGTAACCATTTATGGCAGTGGCTGGCGGAAGGAAATGTCGGTAAATGATGATAAGTTGATGCTTAATGTCCTCAGATGTCATTTGACATATTAGGGACATTTTGTGACCAATGCCGAAGCACGGTTCAATAAAAGCCACATACGTAAGGTGTATGCGTGTTTAGCTGTAACCTGCCACCTGCACTTTTGGCAGAATGACCGGGATGGATTTTTTACGTGCTACTGTGGTAACACGGGGGTGGAACGGATACCGAAATAAGAGTCAGCACAGAAGGTCGACCCTGGAGAAGAAAATTCTCCCGCCGTTCCAGCAGGGATTCGAACCCGCGACCTTTCAATCACGAGTCCGGCGCTCTAACCACTGAGCTATCCCCGCCCCATGTCGGTAAACCGACGCTTGGTGTTTATAAGGCAGTCTATGAACCTCCCACTCCCCATAGTTCAGGAGCTGTGTGAGAGTCGAGGTGGACGTCCTGGGCTGTCCGTCCTAACGAGCCTTCTGGTTTCCGTGGACGTAAAGATTTATTGCACCGTGCTTCGGCATTGGTCACAACCTGTCCCTAATATGTCAACTGACATCTGAGGACATTAAGCATCAATTCATCATCATCACCTCCCACTCCGAGCATCGCTTTCTGGCACCTTCCTCCAAACGTTAAAGTGGCTCACACCGATGCCCCTATTTATGCGGGGTGAGCTGGTTTGGCCTAGCGGTAAGGCATTTAGGCGGGTAAGCAGAAGGACCTAGGTTCGAATCTGCCTCGGCTCTCCTTTCTCTTCAAAGGTTGTGGTTTGTGGAAACTGTCCTGTGACTTTGTTCCTCACAATTAATGAAACATTAAAATGACTCTCATTGCTGCCCATCTTAATGCAGGAGTCATTCTGGTGGTGACGGTGTAGCGATAGGTATATACTGAATCTACTTCTCCCCCCACCTCCATACCCCCCCCCCCCCCTTCTCCCGTCCCTAATAAACCTTATGGTTTCTGTAGACGTTAAGCATCATGTTTACTTACTGATTTATTAATGCTGGAGTCAGTCTGGTGGCCACACTCCGAGCATCGCTTTCCGGCACCCTCCCCCAAAGGAAGGATGTCGCAAACCAGCGCTTGAGTGTTGGTACTGATATGACTGTGGAAGCAGCCTAGCGCCCAAGCACCGCCGTAAACATGGAACGCATCCACCCCGGGTTAAAAAAGAAGAAGTTCCGTCTCGATTCAAACGATTGTAGTTTTATTTGTGCTGGTGTAAACTTTGTTGGAGGCTATAAATGACATGCCTTGTTTTATTTGAGTTGTTTGTAACAAACTTACTAGGCACCAACGAAAAACTGCTCGTTAGCTGGCAGTTTTCACAACCTATGGCGTAACTAAACACGCCAGTGGTTGAGCGATGGATGTCGTAAATCTGTGCTTGGAGTTTGCATGGACCTATGTAGAAATAGGTCCACAGTCAGTTCTTCCCCATTCCAGCTGTGGCGACAGACTTCAGACTCCAGTGATCTGCTCATAGTGCTCTCATTGGTTGAGTTTGTTTAACGTGGTTTGGTTTAGTGTTGCTTTACGTCCACAGAGGCGAGTTGGCCTATTAGGGACGGTTTAACGCGGAGTTGTCTTCGTCCTGATATAACCGTAATGGTTGACTGGGCTGGTTTGGCCTAGCGATAAGGCGTTAGGCTGGTAAGCAGAAGGACCTCGGTTCGAATCTGCTTCGGCTCTCCTTTCTCTTCAAAAGTTGTGGTCTGTGGACACGGTCTTGTGACTTTGTCCCTCACAACTATGAAACATCAAAATGGCTCTCATCGCTGCCCATCTTAATGCAGGAGTCATTCTGGTGGTGACAGTGTAGCGATAGGTATAATAGTCTCGCTCTTCCCCCCACCTCCATACCCCCCTTCTCCCCGTCCCTAATAAGCCTTACGGTTTCTGTGGACGTTAAGCACCATGAGAGTCATTTTAATGTTTCATTAATTATGAGAGGCAAAGTCACAAGACAATGTCTATAAACCAACTTTTGAACAGAAAGGAGAGCCGAAGCGAAATCGAGCCGACGTCCTTTTGTTTACCAGCCTAACGCCTTACCGCTAGGCCCAACCAGCTCACTTAGTCACGTGCTCTCAGCAAAACCCAGAGAAAAACTGGCAAGCAGCCCGACAGAACGACCAATCAGAAGCGGGGTCAGCGTGTGTTTTGAGGTCATGTGTCCTGTAAAGAATAAGGACCGCCCTCGCAGCAGGTTCCAAGATTGAAAAAAAGAAAAGAAAAAAAAAAAAAGCTTTTTTCTTTTTCTTTTTTTTTTAACCAAGAATTTGAACTGTTTGGCTACGATCCGTTTATAGGTGCTCTTTTCCACCGTAGATGAAAATTAACGAACACACTTGTGGTTCAGTGAACGTCTGGTGCAGCCTCTGGCTTCACTGAGACCAACGTTAGGCAGTTTTGTGAGAGAGAGAGAGAGAGAGAGAGAGAGAGAGAGAGAGAGAGAGAGAGAGAGAGAGAGAGAGAGAGAGAGAGAGAGGGAGAGAGAGGGAGAGAGAGGGAGGGGGAGAGAGAGAGATAGACAAACAGACAGACAGAGAGACAGAGACAGACTGACTGAGAGAGAGAGAGAGAGAGAGAGAGAGAGAGAGAGAGAGAGAGAGAGAGAGAGAGAGAGAGAGAGAGAGAGAGAGAGAGAGAGAGAGAGAGACAGACAGACAGACAGACAGACAGACAGACAGACAGTCAGACAGACAGACAGTCAGACAGAGAATTATGTTTTGCATTTTCGTTCTTTTCAACTATAATTACCATACAGATCAGAACACATTACGTGCCATGAGTTCCACAGTGTAAAGACAAGTTGGTTTGGTTGTCGGTTCATAGTGCCTAACAAAAAGTTCAGAATAAAATTTACTAAGGCGGTGCGTACTTAACTGATACTCTACTAGAAAATGCACGCGCACACGCACGCACGCACCCCCACCCCCCTCTCCCCCCACACACACTTTCTTCCTCGTTTAATGGCTGTCTTTTTAGCAGAGACCACGAGGAAAACCATCACAGTTTTTGCTTCTTGTGAGTGGGCTGTGGGATGGGCGGCTTATAAAATCATTGAAGCAAAACGCAAACTGTAAATAAATGTAGGCCTAGATACGAAGTCTCTCTCAAAATTTCACAAGCTGTATGGTATTTCTTTGCAGGACTAACACTCCACCTTTCACGCATGACTATAAGCAAGTAATTAAGACTGGGTGTGCACGTATGCACTGAAGCGGGCTTGCTTTGGTCATCCATGAGCGAGCTGAAGCCGAGACGCCTCTCTTCTTCTTTTCAGTCTTTTCCTGCCAGTGATCAGACACAAATGATGCCACAGAATTCAGCACACATGACGTCTCGCGTTTTCCTTCACGTCGGACAAGTTCAGTTGTTACGATTGCAAGGGAAAATAAAGTATTTTGAATTTGAATTGAAACTTGTTCCGCTCGGTATGTCTATGGCTGATCTCGTGCATGAGCAGATACGACTCGAATCAAGTTGTTTACAAGCCAACTCGACCGAGGGAATTCCACTTTTACGAACGAGTGCGCTTCAGATGTACACAGAGGTACTTGACTTACACCTCAAAAAACAAATGAAGACAGGCATCCCCACCCTCCAAGCATAGTTCAGGAGCTGTGTGAGAGTCGAGGTGGCCGTCCTGGGCTGTCCGTCCTAACGAGCCTTCGGGCTTCCGTGGACGTAAAGATTTATTGAACCATGCTTCGGCATTGGTTTCAGCTTGTCCCTAGTATGTCATACGACATCCGAGGACATTAAACATCACCCCATCATCACCCTCCAAGCCACACCCCAAGCCTCGCTTTCCGGCAGTCTTCCTCCAAGCTGAAGGGGCGGCGCTCCAACTCGGCCAAGCACTGGTTTACGACATCCTTCCTCCAGTCACAACCATACTAAGGATTATGCCATTGATCTCGGAGAACTGTCAGCTAACGGACAGTTTTTCGTTGGTGCTCAAATCGCAGTAAATATGTAATTCATAACCATCCACGTTGCATATGGCTTACGCCAGCATAAATAAAACCAAAATGGTGTAAATCGAGACAGAATTCTTTTTTCTTTTTCCCCGGGCCGGACACACCTAATGTTTACGTAAACATGGTGCTTAACACCCACAGAAACCATAAGGCTTATTAGGGACGGGAAGAAGGGGGTAAGAGGGTATGGAAGTAGGGGGAGAGGGAGATTATATACCTATCGCTACACTGTCACCACCAAAATAACCTGGCAGCAATGACAGCCATTTTAATGTTTCATTAATTGTGAAGGACAATGTCACAAGACAAGACATTGTCACGGACCACAACTTTGGAAGAGAATGGAGAGCCGAAGCGGATTCAAACCGAGGTCTCTCTGCTTACTAGCCTAGGCCAAACCAGCTCACCTGATGTTTACGTGCGTGCTTTCATGCTGTTTCTTCCACGGTCCATAGGACCCATCCACACTCCCCACGCGGTCGCCGATCTCTACCAGTCAGAGACGCGAAATGTTGTTATTTTTACCCCGGATTTTTGTCCCACACGCTGGTATGACAAACAACGGCTCGGCGAACACACTGACTCAGTGCGGTTTTGTCGATTTTGGTTCAATCGCCCTAAACAAAGCCCGTCTAATCTAAAATAAAATGGCTGTGACGGTGCCTATAGGGTAATCGACTTATAACAATTTCCAGTTCGAATCTCTAAGGATAAAGCTCTGACACCACTGACAACAGCTGGGACTTTGTTTTCCTCCATCTTTTTGCTTCCTTTCTTCTTCTTCGATTTCTGACACTCTCCTCTCTTTCTTTCTTTCTTTCTTTGTATAGCCTTGTCAGATTCATGGCGTTTCAGTCCGTTTTCGTTGGGACGACCCCTGCCTTCACAATAATAATAAATACTAAAAGATAACTTTTAGGCCAATATATCGCTATTCTCTCATCTACACAAACTCACTGCGCTTTGCAACATTCTCCGACATTTTCAACGTTAAATGAGAAAAATATCAAAGATAACGTATAAAAAATAAATTTAAAAAATACACATATATGTGAAGCAGAAATGTACAATAAGGAAAATAATCTCATCACATTTTACCTACCTATAATTCCACAATTCCCCCCCCCCCCGGACTAGATACCTTTTTTGCTTTCCCTGGGTTAAAGTTTCGTGTTTGGGTCAATGAGGTTCTTGTTTTTGCTTTTCCTGTCTTTGCGTTTTCTTTTGCTTCTTGAGATGTTTTCGTTCTTTTTCGTTGTGGGGGTGATGGGAGTAACCTCCGGGTGCCTCGCTAGTCGAGACCACTTGATTTATAAATGTTTTATATGGATACTTCGTGAGCGTGTATTGCCCAGTGGCTGTTAGCATCATCTCTGTGTCCCTAATAAACCTTATGGGTTCTGTGGACGTTAAGCACCATGTTTACCGACGCTGAACGGTTCGGATGCGTAGCGTCGAAGCACGCAATGGCGTACGGGAGGCGCATCCGCCTTGGGGGAAATTAGTCCCATCTCGATTCAGACGAATTAGGCTTTATTACTTTGGTACAGGTGTACGTAGTGTGGCCGGTTACAAAAGAAATGCCTGATATAATTTGAGTTGTTTGTTAGGCCTATTGACACTTACCAGCGAAGCTGACAGTTGTCGGAGACCTATGGCCTAACCAACTAAGGCAGTCAGTGGTTGGAGGGAGAATGTCGTAAACTAATGCTTGGAGTTCGTAAGTAAACATGGTGTTCAATGTCCACAGTTCAAGTTCGGTTGCTTTACGTCCACAGAGACCATAAGGACTATCTAGGACGGGGAGCCCAGGACGGCCACCTCGACTGTCACACAGCTCCTGAGCTCTGGACGTCCACAGAAACCACAAGGCTTGTGAGGGACGGGGGGAAGGAGGGTAAGGGGGTATGGAGGTGGGGGAAGAGGGTGACTATATATACAGCGACCTCGACTTTCACACACAAGGTTCCAGGCGAGATCAATAGATCAAGAGATCTAGCGGAGGGAGGTGGAGCTGGACCTTCAAGTTAGCCCCAGAAGAGATCATGAGTAGGAAGGTGGAGCTGGGCTGCGAAAGTTGGACTTCTTTCGCTTCGAGTTGTTCCTCAACAGCAGTGCAAAGGACATTGTCTTTGTGACTCTGCCCAAGCACGGCAGTTGAAACAGCAATTGCTCAGTGCACTAGTCGCTGGGCAATGGCAAGGGGAGACCGCCTTAACACTTCCATTGTTCTGGCGGCAGTCCACGGTCTCTCCGGTCTTTTTTGGGCGGTATCCGCGGTCGAGCCTTCACTCTTTCGTCCCCCCCCCCCCCCCCCCCCCCCCCCGTCCCTAATAAGCCACCTCCTTGTGTGGACGTAAAGCAAAATGTTTTTTCACACACATAGTTCAGGAGCTGTGTGAGAGTCGAGGTAGCCGTCCTGGCTGTCCGTCCTAAAGAGCCTTCTGGTTTCCGTGGACGTAAAGCTATATTGGTCTCAGCTTGTCCCTAATATGTCATCCGATATCCGAGGACATTAAGCAACACTACCTACCTACCTTTCACACACGTTCCTAATAAGCCTTGTGGTTTCTATGGACGTTAAGCACCATGTTTACTTACTTAATTTCACACAGCTCCTGAGCTCTGGACGTCCACAGAAACTACAAGGCTTATTAGGGACGGGAGGAAGGGGGTATGAAGGTGGGGGAAGAGGGTGACTATATATATATACTGCTACACTGTCACTATCAGAATCAGTGATTCCTGTGTGACAAGTGGTGGTGGTCAAATCCAGACTCGAAATAAATGTTTGACCATTTATTTATGCTCCGAAGACAGCACGCTGTAACCAACAATAAACACTATTGTAGGTCCAGCAAGCATGCATTATTTACACATAATAATAATATATACATATGTAACCGAGTGCATTGTGTGTGTCCAGGGCCATGACCCTTTAACCTTTTCTTTCCAAATTCCTTTCTCTTTTTTGATTGGGTGGGAAGTTTATGGCCCCAATTATCTAAAGTGTTTAAACTTGTGCGCTGGGCCTGCAGCGTTCAACAGCAGTGCAACGGACATTGTCTTTGTGACTCTGTCCAGCACGGCAGTTGAAACAGCAATTGCGCAGTGCACAAGTCGCTGGGCAATGGCGAGGGGACACCGCCTTAACACTTCCATTGTTCTGGCGGCGGTCCACGGTCTCTCCGGTCTTTTTCGGGCGGTATCCGCGGTCGAGCCTTCACTCTTTTGTCCCCCCCCCCCCCCTCTCCACCCCACCCTGTCCCCGTCCCTAATAAGCCACTTCGCTTTTGTGGACGTAAAGCAAAATGGTCCGGTCCTGCAGCGTCCCCTTTCCCCAGTGTCCCTGCAGAGGCAGGTTGTTTATTTGCTGTTGCGGCCTGTGTTTATGTGTTCATCTCAGGCCAGCCTACACTGTTTCCTGGTTGGTGTAATTAAAAGTTATGTAACAGCAGCCTCTGACTTTTTGACTCTTCATTCATGCTTCCAGCCTGCTTCCCTCACTCCCCACCCCGCTCCCCTACACATACATAGTATCATACATCAAAACATAATCAACACAACAATTGAACAAATGGCAATCCAACTTACTGGCAAGGTGGCAATTTCCTTGAACTTGTGGCCGAAACACAAAACTGCATTGACACTGGCCGATGAAACACTAATTGGAAGATGGCTGCCACCGGCTGCTGCTGTTGCTGTTGTTTTGCTTAATGTCCTCGGATGTCGATTGACATAATTATTAGGGACAAGCTGAGACCAATAGGCGTCACATGGTTCAATATTGCTTTACGTCCACGGAAACCATAAGGCTTGTTAGAGCGGAGAGCGCAGGACGGCCACCTCGACTTTCACACAGCTCCTGTACTCTGATACCACCGGCAAGTAAGTAAACATGGTGCTTAACGTCCACAGAAACCATAAGGCTTATTAGGGACGGGGACAAGCGAGGGAGGGGGTATGGAGGTGGGGGAAGAGGGAGATTATATACATATTGCTACACTGTCACCACCAGAATGATTTCTGCATTAAGATGGGCAGCGATGAAAGCCGTTTCAACGTTTAAGCAGGAAGTGATGGACAAAGTCACAAGACAGTGTCCACAAATCACAACAATTTTTTTGAAGAGAAAGGACAGCCGAAGCGGTATCGAACCGAGGTCCTTCCGCTTCACCAGCCTAACGCCTTACCGCTAGGCCAAAACCGGCTCACGATACCACCGGCTATCCGATCCCATCTTTTTGCTTAATGTCCTCAGATGCTAAAGAGCATATTAGGGGCAATCTTAAAACAAGCTTGTCTTGGATATAAAACAGTTAAAACCAATGAGGATAGGGGGATGGGAGACGAGACGAGCGGCTTGGTCCACTTGCGGATCAATACTTGGATCGGGATGTAATATACCACCGGCTGCACTGGCCTCTTGTCTATATTAGCCGGGCGGACTGCAAGGACAGCACTGTCCAGCGGAATCTGTGCAAGCTGTCCGAGGCACTTCAAGCTACTATCTTGTGTTTCTTCTAACTTTTGATCAGGCCCAAACTCAAAAAGTACTAAACGCATGTTTTAATGTGGTTTAAAATGCCCCAAACCGTGGACCATTATCATGTTATCTATCAAAAATTATCATTGTTACATAGTCTATCAAATGAAGCTAAAATAAGATTAACTCCGCGAACTCAGCCGTGGAACCGAATTAGCAGCAATTAACCTCAAATTAATTAACTACAACATGGCCTATACCTCTAAGCACTATTTTAGATTTGAAACTAGGGCCCTAAAATGCACCAAGCATTCACTATATATGGAGTTCTCCCACTTATCTACCTAAAAATCAAGAAATAAGTCTGGGTCACAAACACAAATAACAAATTAGGCGCCAGACTCAGTCAAAGTTCTGCAACCGATTAAGTCTGCAAATCCCAAATCCATCTAATGTAAGTCCGGTTCCTACTCCTATGAATTATTCTGAAAGTCTACATCACAAATACTAGCTATACATAGATATACAATCATACTAAATACCTAATTTCTGAAGTTTGCAAACTTATAACCAAATACGACATTGCTGTAAAGTTGGCAATCAAAACAAAAACAAAACAAAAAAGCCGCCAATATCGTCAGCTACTACAATTTTGCCAACAAGCAAGGAATCACAATGGTGTTACAAGTAGTTATCGATTAAATTGGAGAGAAACCAATGGACAAAACTAGCAGACTGTCACACCTGCATAAAGATGGGCAGCGATGAGAGCCAGTTTAACGTTTCATTAATTGTGAGGGACTAAAGTCACTGAAGACCGTGTCCACAGACACAGGAGTTCGGGTGTACCACCTCTTTTGTAGCTAGCGTTGATCAGAAGTGACGCAAGCAGACCGCCACATCGGGAGGATATGTATATATTAGGGTCAGCCGCTATCTCGGTCAAAATAGTGAGCCGGTTTGGCCAAGCGGTAAGGCGTTAGGCTGGTAAGCGGAAGGACCTCGGTTCGATACCGCTTCGGCTCTCCTTTCTCTTCAAAAAGGTTGTGTTTGTGGACACTGTCCTGTGACTTTGTCCATCACTTCCTACTTCATCGCTGCCCATCTTGATGCAGGAATCATTCTGGTGGTGACAGTGTAGCGATAGGTATATAATTTCCCTCTCCCCCCCACCTCCATACCCCCCCCCCCCTTCTCCCCGTCCCTAATAAGCCTTATGGTTTCTGTGGACGTTAAGCACCATGTTTACTTACTTACTCTCGTCAGCAGAGCTCAGGAGCTGTGTGAAAGTCGAGGTGGACGTCCTGGGCTCCCGTCCCTTATAAACCTACGGTTTCTGTGGACGTAAAGCAACACTTCAACAACTAGTCTCGGTCAGAGCTCAGGAGCTGTGCAGTAAAAGTCGAGGTGGACGTCTAGGTAGGTAGTGTTGTTTAATGTCCTCAGATGTCGGTTGACATATTAGGGACAAGCTGAGACCAATGCCGAAGCATGGTTCAATATAGCTTTACGTCCACGGAAACCAGAAGGCTCTTTAGGACGGACAGCCCAGGACGGCCACCCTCGACTTTCACACAGCTCCTGAACTATGAGGTGGACGTCTTGGGCTCCCGTACCTAATAAACCTACGGTTTCTGTGGACGTAAAGCAACACTTCAGCAACTCTCTCAGAGGCCGCAGCACAACTGATTGTCGCCTCCTCGGGAGGACAAAAATCAAGAGCGAGATTCCAGTCAGACTATTTTTGTTTTACTGCGCAATGTTGTGCGGCTTGGAACTGCAATCGGAGATATAGCCCAACAGAAAGACAGCGGCAAAACAAAAACGGAATCATTTTTTCGAAGCCAAAGTCAGAGAGAGAGAGAGAGAGAGAGAGAGAGAGAGAGAGAGAGAGAGAGAGAGAGAGAGAGAGAGAGAGAGAGAGAGGGAGAGAGAGAGAGAGAGTGCGTCTGCCGTGTCAGTGGGTGCTCAGCTTTTTCTCAGTTGACGTGCAGGGAACGGGGTGCATACGCGCGCGCGCGCGTGCATCATTTGTGTGGGCGTGTCTGTGGGCGTCAGTGTTTGTGAGTGCATACTGGAGGGCCGCGGGGGGAGGGGGGGGGGGGAGAGAGACGGACAGGACGATAAAGAGAGGGTAGTATTGGGAGTGCGTGAGGAGGAAAAAGAGGGGGACAACGCAGAGGAACGGATTATAAAAAAATAAAAAAATACGGCCAGTAAAACCGCGGCCGCCGTCATAACGGTTAGGGTCTCGGTGAACCGGCAACGGAAGAGACCGAGACTGATAAACATTTCAGTTATGAACAAAATTTTAGCCCACAGTCGGTGTGAGCGTTTTACTGACTCAGCATCGAGTTTTACTCACCATAAAATGCCACGAGAATCGTGTCGGGAACGACCGCCGAGGTGACCGACTGACAGAGTTTTCAACCTTCGTCACTTGGCCGGAGTTATATAAAACGCCGAATCCCCTCGAAGACCCGGCCGGCCCGGAGCGGACAGCCTGCCGGCGACAATTTGGAACATTTTATATAGGCGACTTTTTTGTTTTTATTTGAATCTCTCTCTCTCTCTCTCTCTCTCTCTCTCTCTCTCTCTGGGCGGCATTTTCGCCGCAAATCAACTTGACTCCGACATGATCATCTTTACTGTCTGAGAAATCGGTCATCGATTTTGAGATGTCGGTGTTGCACCAGCCTGCGCGGCTCATCCGTTGTTGCCGTGATTTTGAACTGAAACAATTTGAACTTACAAAAACAACAACAAAAAACGGCCGGGGTGGGGGGGGGGGGGGGGGGGGGGGGGGGGGGGGGGGGGGGGGGGGGGGGGGGGGGGGGGGAGGGGGGGGGGGGGGGGGGACTGACTCGACTGACACTGAGAAGGCCGGATCGGGATGGGGGTGGGGGCTTTCAGTGTAATGCAGATCTTATTATTTTGGTACTCAACTTAAATTTAGTCCGTTGTTCTTTCCCTTCAACCTGGCATGAGTGAGCTTGAACGCACGAGTCACCAGTTACACGGCCTGGTGTGTCACTGAATTTCACGGCTGTGTAACCTGTTACCAAATGTTTTGTATGCGTGTTGGGTTCGGTGCTAGTGTCAGTCAAAGACTGCCCAGCCGCAAAGCCAAACGGCGGGTCAGAGCAGTTATATCTTCTTCCGTAACTAAGTGCCATTACGTTCACCGTAGTATACTGAGGATTATGTCACTGTTACGATCACACACACACACACACACACACACACACACACACACACACACACACACACACACACACACACACACACACACACACACTGTGCCGCACGCCGCATGCACACACCGACGCGGAATGCAACAACATCGATCGATAGAAAAGCGGAGTGAGCGCCTGAGGTAAACTAGCCAATCTGTAGTCAGACAGCCAACCAAACTGACTCCAAGCACTGGTTTACGACATCCTTCCTTCAACCACTGCCGTATTTAGTTACGTCAGAGGTTCCTGAAAAATGTCAGCTAACGAGCAGTTTTTCGTTGGTACTCAAACAGTAGTAAGTTTGTTACAAACAATTCAAATAAAACAAGGCGTGTCACTGAGAGTCATTTCAGTATGGCCGCCAACGAAGTCACACCCCGGCAGCACAAATAAAACTAAGATCGTTTGAATCGAGACTGACAGAACTCTTCTTCTTTTTTCTACCCGGGGTGGATGCGTCTCATGTTTACGTGGGTGCTTAGGCGCTGGCAGTAAGTAAGTAAGTAAACATGGTGCTTAACGGCCACAGAAACCATAAGGCTTATCAGGGACGGGGAGAATGGGGGTATGGGGTCACTATGGAGCCGGTGGGGCCAGGGAGAATATATACCTAGTCGCTACACTGTCACCATCAGAATGACCTGCATTAAGATGGGCAGCGATGAGAGCCGTTTTAATGTTTCATTAATTGAGAGGGACAAAGTCACAAGACCGTGTCCACAAACCACAACTTTTGATGTGAAATGAAAGCCGAAGCGGTATCGAACCGAGGTCCTTCCGCTTCAGTACCAGCCTTACCGCTAGGCCAAACCGGCTCTCGAGGGCGCTAGGCTGCTTCCACAGTCATATTTGTACCCAAACCTTTCGGAGGGCACTGACTGCGTCTGTGGACAGCTGCGCGGAGATAAAGAGTGCCCCTTCAGTGGCGCAACTAAATCTGGCAGTGTTTCGAGGGAGGTGCCGGAAAGCCAACCTCTCGCTAGTAACTTCCCCTTCTCAAGAGAAGACTACTCGCCTGGCGACATGGCACTCGACACGGTGTGCTAGACGGTGTTTGATCGTCAGATACTTTCTCTTTCGGTTGCTGTTTGTGTGTCTCGGGTGCACACAGTTACGAACTGTAAATGTGTACTTAAAACAGAGATACAATGAACGGGCCACAAACACATTCGCACACCAACCCGAAGAGCTACAACCAGATGACGACGACAGTAACGATGACAGAGGAAATGCCGTCGAATCGCCCAGTTCATTCAGTGCTTTTGCGGCTGATGGCGGCAGGGTTTTATGGCTGTTCATCTTTCCTGATCGTCGTCGTCAACAAATTGGTGCTGACTTCTTACAAGTAGGTTATTACATGCACAAGTCGTAATCCAGTTATGATTTGCTACAGTCAACAGTGGACTTTCACTGGTTCCAGTGTTCCACTCGGACTCTCTCTATTACTAGTATTAGCTTCTCACTGCACATGCTGGTACTTTTTAGTGTTTCTGTCGGAATACCAGTCTACACATCTACCGTCACCCGAGTGGAGATAGGCCATTAACCGAATGCTTGGAGTATGCGACATTTTTTTTTGCATAAGACAGAACACTAAGAAAAAGTTTGAATTTTGTCAACCCTAACACTAGTAAGAGTGCAACATTGGCATTATCACTATCAGTGTATCAGAAATAGAGAACTTGAGAAGAACAAAACCAAATACGAATAATTTCAATAACTTACAGTGATGCTAAAGATTGCTAGTTCAATCATTAGCTGTCTGTCACTCCACTATCAAGTATCAGTGTTACTATTAATATTACTGTTAACAGTGTTATGAACCGATGGTGTAAAAAGGTCTGATACTTGTGCAAGCTCCAACATGAGATCTTATAGTATACTGGTGTGCCCAGTATGAGATCATGTATATATATATCATATACTGGCACAGTGCCTATGTGAGAGAAATGGTCCATCTTGTAGTTGTACTGGGTGAGTGGGTCACACCAGTATATTAATAATTATTGTTGACCCAATGTGCGATAACCTTTTTCAGTCTGTCACTCTAAGTGTCACCTTATATTAAATATATTGGTAGGCGGCAATTCCCTTTCTGTGATAGTACACATGTGCATCAGCCTACACTACAAGTACAACCACAGAACAGAAACTCACTGCCACCACACACTGATTGTCGGGGAACTTTGCTGTTGGTTTTTGTTCTGCATTGTATTATATTATATATATATTGCTTCCACAGTGATGACAGAACAATCTTTGTCAAATGTGTGTATGCCTGATTGGGGCAAATTAGCATTAAGTTACTATCACTAGTATCAGCCATTTGTAACATAGTTATCCTGATCATCATTGACATCAAGGAAACGTGCTGTCACTTTTTTGTTGTAGTAAATTGCTTCCATAATGATCACTGAGAAAAGGGTGTGTGTGTCACTGTGTGTGTGTGTGTGTGTGTGTGTGTGTGTGTGTGTGTGTGTGTGTGTGTGTGTGTGTGTGTGTGTGTGTGACTGTGTGTGTCAGTGCTTCCCCCCACTTCCCCCCACCCTCTCTCTCTCCACACACATACACATACACACATACACACACACACACACACACACACACACACACACACACACACACACACACACACACACACACACTCTAGTTCACTCACTCATTCAGTCACACACACACACACACACACACACATACACACACACACACACACACACACACACACACACACACACACACACACACACACACACACACACATCATTAAATACTACAAAAAAGAGCTTGTGTGTCTGTGGCAGAAAAGATGCAGCAATAAGATGATCAGGGTTTGGAAAAGTCATCACATTCTGGACCATGTCACTTGTCAGTATATCAATTATAATGGTCAATCCAGCATAAGATGGCCTCTGCAGTCTCATAAACTAAAGATGCTGTACCAGCACATGATCTGATGTCGGGAGCACCAGCATAAGGTTTCATATCAGCACTATATAATGTATTGGGCCTTTTACATTATTGGTGCATAACATTACAACGCCTGAATCAATCATTTGAACTGACTTATCTGCCACAGGTACACTTCTGCAAATGAATTACCCCAGGAATTTTGAGTGCAATATATATAATATATTGGACTGGTAAGGAGCAGTATAATTCTACATATAGTCAGTTCAGTAAGCCTATGGATAGTCCATTAATTATTTAATATTATTATAATTATTGCTAGAGAAGTCTGAGAGTGATAATGGGGGAAAAGATAGCCGTTCAGCCCAAGAAGATTTTTTTCCCTTGTTCAGAGTTTTACGGAATACAGATGTGATTTATAATTATATGATAAAATCAACTAATCAATGTTTTATTTATTTCATTTATTTGACCAGATATGATGTATAAAATACATATCATATACTGGCTGATTCTCATCATTGTGGTGACATATTTCTTGAACTTTTTTCCATTAAATAAAAACATTGTGTCTGTCAGACGCAGAGGCTCAGAGTGAGACACTGACTGACTGAGAGACATAAAATGTTCAGGTAATACTGAAACTGCAAGGCATCTGCCATTGCCAGTCTCTTGAAATTGAAATCAATAATTTTAGTGACAATGTTCTTTTGTTTCTCATTTCAGTTTTCAGTCCTTTCAATTTCTTGCTTTGGGTCAGGTAAGTTGTTTTTGTGTTGGTGTTTGTACCGCTACAGTGAGTTAATGAGTGGTTGTTTTCTCTCTTTTTTTTTAGTGTATTATAGATCTGTTTATGACAATTCAATACACAAATTGTACTGTATTTACGAAGCTTAGCTGTATACCATATGTGAGCATCCATTTTATACCATTTTTGCTTGAAATATTTGTTACCCAATCTTTGTATTAATTTTAGTCAGTTAAGTGTGTATCAGATTCAGAGATGAGACAGTGACGGTCAAATGCAGATGGACATTAAGAACAAACAAATAAACAAAAGCCCTGTGTTTTTTAGAGGAGTGAAAGCTCTGATTCTGAATTACATTGAAAATGATGAATCAAAGTATGGCTTACCTTCAGCTTACGATTTGTTTTCGCTTGTGTGTGCCCAATAAAAGTTAAATACAACAACAACAAAACCAGCTTGCAAACCTGCATTTCCCTGTTGTTTATTGTGCATTCTGAATGCTGTATTTTATTCAGTCATTGACATAAAAGGTTTTAAAATAATGCTATTTATTAGGAGGGTAATAAATAGCTTCTTTTAAAAACAACAACAACCTTTTATGTGTTTGGATCTTGTTTTAGAACACTGGCAGTCATTCTTGTTTCAGATTTAAATGTTGTTGTTTTTTGGATTCAGTCATTCTTCTTTCCAATAATTTTGATCACCTTCAAAAGTGGCTGTTCAACATGACCCTAAAAGTAACACATTTTTTAGCTGTGTCCTATGAGCATGCAGTAAATTCAGTGTTGCTTGTAACTGTAGCATCAGCTCAAATGCTTGGTACATTGTTTGTTAAGTTAAAGGTACTTGTTGAAACTGTTTCTGCATTAAACCTGATCAGTATGTGCATTCCAGTGTCAAATACTGGATGTAACTTGTTTTTGGTTTTGACATTCATCTTGGATTGCACACGTTTTTTTCTTTATTGGTAAAAACCAGCTCAGGCCAGAATATGTTTATATACGAGTGTTGAAGTTGAAACTGCTGTGCTTCATCATTAATTAAAATCAATGTGTACTCCTTCCTGGTTTGGATAAACATGAAATATCTTCAAACACAGTCATCTCAAAATTATTTTGTGGGTCATGTCAAAATGTGTTAGAGCACTGGTTGCCATTCTACACGGAAGTAAGTTCTGCATCATGATCATATCAATTTATGCCTGGGGGGGGGGGGGGGCGGGGAGGGGCAGGGGGGGGTCATTGGAATTGGAAGAGTTCCATATTGTTTTCTTTGTATTTTTGATTATAAAGTGTAACATCACTACTTATAGTGTTAACGCATTTTTAATTTTATATTCACCCTTACTCACCCTGGTATAACCATTATTGTTGGCTGGGTATTAAAAACTATCTGCCCAATTTCATAAATTGGTGAATTTGTCCAGAAGGGGGGGGGGGGGGTCAGTGTTCTGAGTTTTGGATAGAAATGTCACATTTTGGTATACAGTTTTACTTTTAGAGAACAGTTGTGTGTGTGTGTGTGTGTGTGTGTGTGTGTGTTGTGTGTGTGTGTGTGTGTGTGTGTGTGTGCATGCATGTGTGCATACATGTGAGTTTGTTTATGTGTGTGTATGTGTGTGTGTGTGTGTGTGTGTGTGTGGTGGTGGTGGTTTGGTGTGCATGCATTCATTTTCATCATCATCATCATCATCATAGCACATGAAGTAAAAACTATAATTTTTTCAAAAAATAATTGAAACAGAGGTGGTGGTTTACTAAATAAAATGGAGGATGGGTGCAGTGGAGTGCACTTCATAACACTGACAGCACTTTTGTCCAGACAATAGAAACGATTGTTGAGTCCAGCGAAATCAAAGTTAACGAACCCCTCACCAAACACCACCCCTCTTTCAGCTTTACCACCACGTTTGATTGATTTTTAAGTTGGCCATTCATCAGTGAGTCTTTTGTATAGATCTATACTGTATACATCCCTGCAAGTGGAATGCAAGTCCCTCTTGTCAGAGGTCATTGTTTTTGATGCTGCAGTCTTGGGCTAGTTTATGATACTTGTGAATGCTGCATGCAGCATAATGATGTCTGTCTGTATGCAGTGTGCATGGATTTGTAAATGTTGATGTTGTTGTTGGATATTTCAGTATCCATTCCACCCCCGTGTTACCGCAGTAGCACCTAAAAGATCCCGGTCATTCTGCCAAAAGCGCAGGTGGCAGGTTACAGCTAAACACACATACACCCTACCTATGTGGTTTTGAATAAAGTGACACTGTAAACTGGTACATAATTGAATGGTGTACACAGAACTTGCACTGAGACGGCAGCAGTTTCATGTGGCACCAGCCATGCAACAACCAAAGAGCGGTATCAGTACACCACATCCATGGATATTAATAATATGTGCTATAAAAAAAGGTTACAGCCACTCATTCAGAATCACATGCGACATGTGCACAGTGAGTCTGCTCAAGAGCAGAGAATAGCGCTATATAAAAGTTATGAATAATAATAATTGTTAGCATCTTGTCAGCGTGTGGTGATCTTATGTGTTGCAGATGGTAACAGGGGTGGTGGTGCTGCACACAGCCAAGACATTTGGCGCCATCAGCTTCCCATCTCCATCTGTGGAGACGTTTAGAAAGGTATGTTTGTTTGTGTAGTTGTAATTTAATGATGTATCATGACTGGCGTAAATGTGTGACGAGTGTACTTGGCACCACAAAGCATTCCTAAGACAGTTGTATTGACACTTGGCAATAAAGTTGTTGTATTATATTGCAGGGGAGCCAGATGTCCTGACAGGCATCGCTCTCTGTCTCTGTCTCTGCCCCTCTTTCTCTGTCTCTCTCTCTGTCTCTGTACTGGGCATAAAATGCCAATTTATTATTACTCTGTCTCTCCCTCTCTTTATCTCTGCCTGTCTGTCTGTCTCTC
>OY757545.1:15238233-15271639 GCA_963584105.1 Alviniconcha strummeri
GTGTTATTGACAATTTTGTACGCCACTTGCAAGTGTGCCTGCAGCGCCAAGGGGGTCATTTGGAATATAGTTTGGAGAGAACATAAGAGTTGGACTATTTGACCTACAAACTGGAAGCTCTGTGGACTGATCCTGCACAAACTGAAGTTAATGTTCACCTAATATGAAGTAACTGACTGAAACCATGTAGAAGTTATTAGCATTCTTGTGGGTGGCATGGGGGGGGAGGGGGAGTCACCCTGTACCTTCCTCTGAGGGGGCGATGTGTGTCTCTGCATCGATTGTCATTTTGTTGTGCATGCATGTGAACTTGAAGATAATGGTGGTTGGGGTACACGTGTTAGGCCACTGAAAGTTTGTAAGATAATCTTTTGTACATTAACTGCGGAGGGGCAGACACCACAACCAGACACCAAAACACCATGACCAGACACCGTGACCAGAAACCACGACCAGACACCAAGACACCGCTACCAGACACCATGACCAGATGCCAAGACCAGACACTAAGACACCACAACCAGATACCATTTAAGACACTACGACCAGACACCATAACAAGACACCATGACCAGACACCAAGACCAGACGCCAAGACACTACAACCAGACACCATGACCATACAACCAGACACCAACACACCATGACCAGACACCACAACCAGACACCAAAAGACACCATGACCAGACACCAACACACCATGACTAGACACCAAGACCAGACACCATGACCAGACACCAACACACCACAACCAGACACCAATACACCATGACCAGACCCCACAACCAGACACCAATACACCATGACCAGACACTAAGACACCATGACCAGACACCATGACACCACAACCATACACCATGACCAGACACCAATACACCATGACAGACACCAAGACACCATGACAATACACCAAGACACCACAACCAGACACCAAGACACCATGACCAGACACCAAGACACCATGATCAGACACCACAACCAGACACCAAGACACCACGACCATACACCAAGACTCCATGGCCAGACACCATGACCAGACAAAGACACCATGACCAGAGACACCAAGACACCACGACCATATACCAAGACACCATGACCAGACACCCCAACTTGACAGACACCATGACCAGACACCAAGACCAGACACCACAACCAGACACAAAAACACCATGTCCAGACACCACAACCAGACACAAAAACACCATGACCAGACACCACAACCAGACACAAAAACACCATGACCAGACACCAAGACCACCCCTTAGGGTCAGGGCAAAGGGGAGGAAGTTCCTGCCCAAACCAGCGCAGACACAGGGGGTTTGGGGCTGCCAGTCACCCAAGCAGTTTCAGCCAATCAGAACATCGCAAACAATACTCCACACTAGAAGCCCAAAGAGTGGCGGTCACTGTGTTTGGTCTGCAAGCTGATGCGTACCATAGCGACGGAACAAAAGACCGGCAGATTTCGAGGAAACAAAATTTCCTAAAGAAGTAATGTCCCATGTTTTTTGACAATGAAAGGTGTCAGGTGCAAATTAAATGAGGCGAATTACATTCACTCGAATGCTGGAATCAAACTGAAATCATGCATTCTGCACAGTAACACCAGACACTGTTACCATGTGGTGGGCAGACTGATAGCTTGTGAGACCATAACTACAGGAGGCAGGCTTCGAGCATTGCTGTAGCCTCACTGGCCGCCACACTCCACCAGTCTGAGTTGTGTAAAGGAGGAATATATGTGGGTTTTTTTTTTTTTTTTAAATTGAACATTGTATTGCAGTGTGGTCAAAGAAATGGCACATGCCTGATTAGTGCGCATTCCTTCTCTTGTTTAATTAGCTTATGTAAAAAATTAAAAAAAATGGACAAGATGGCCTAGTTTCGTGTATGTACCCCAGCCATGTATCTTCATCGTGAGTGTTGCCTGTGTTTATTCAGTTGCTTATTCCCCTCTTCCATTTGTTGTGTTTTTGTTATTGTTTTCCGGCCGTCTGCTTGTAATGTGGTACATCTGCTTCACACTGTTTCATGCAGCAGTAAGGTCTGAGTGCTTTCAGTTTCCTCCCCATTTGGTTCATTTTGTCTCGCCATCTACAGCTTCCCAGAATAATACGATAATTAATACAGAAAATCTATAAAGCACCTACCGTGTGGCTTAAAGCTCAGAATGATACAAGCAGACAAACTACAGCTGTACCTTCAAACTGAGACTGAACTGCTGGTTATCTTTAGTATATTATGACAAACAATGTGAACATCAATGCAGCTGATACTGATAATGTCTTACAAGCATAAATGATATGTAGAGCACATGCTCATGCATACACTCGACTCATGCACACTTGCAGGTGCACTCACATAGATGTATGCACACACTGCACCACTCAACACAACACACAGCGAAACACAAATCCTTATATTAGCTGTATCATGTATGTGTTCTTCACATTTGCCCACAAAACACTTCCAGGATGGCATGTTTGGCATCCGTGATAATAATTCTTCTTCATCTTCTCATTGTGATTGTGTTTGACAAAACAGGTTCAGCAAAAGTAGCTTCATTACTGTACAGTGAAAACACTGGCACATTAATAAATGTCCCACATAGGTAAGAACACAATTAGACATACTGTGCATGTCAACTGAGACTTTTTTCCCCTTCTGTCCTTGATCATTGAATGTGATGCGCGTGATCGCAGACCTGTTGTGCCTCTTCATGGTTTTGTAACTCTGTGGTCTTGGTCTGTACCTTCAGTAGAGCGTAGCAAGCACACTGTGGTTGTTGACGGAGCACTTTCCCCTTCTCAGTGGCTGTTTCTTGCATGGCCTCAAAATCAAATACAGAGTGTGTGTTTTCGTTTTGCACCATCAGGTCTCCAGATCAATATAATTATGGGTTGGAAGACTGAGTTGTGCTTGTTGGTAAGCCTTTCTTCCCTTAGCCACAGGATGGTGTTTAATTCTTGGATCACAAACTCTGAGTGCATGTCTGTTCTTTGATCACAAACTCTGAGTGCATGTCTGTTGATTTGTAACTCTGCCTTTAAAAAAAAGGAAAGAAAGAAAAAAAAAAGGAGCCTTGTGTCAGACAAAAGCACAGTATAATAAACCCCTTTCACTTAAATCTTCGTGCATGCACAATGGACTGGCATGCGTGATTTGCCAGAAGTAAGGGGGAACGTGTCAGCTGGGTTGCTGGCCGAGCGCATAGCTGTATTGCCCTGGTACTAGTAGTAGTGAAAACCTCCCGTTTCATGGTGACAAGATGGGCAGAAAAGATAATTGACATATAACCACTGGTTGAATGAAAGCCAGGAAATTTGCAGAACATCTGACTTTTAGTTTCAGTAACAAAGCAAGATATTGCAATTGGCACTGACTCAAGAATGAGCCCCCAGTCTGTTGAGATTGAAGTTGTTTTTGTTGTTGTTTATTTTCACACGCACACACACTCACACACACACGTAGACTGTATATCTGTAAATTAGGATGGATGTGTAATCTGACGCGCACACACACTTTCACAGGTTTTCATGCACATGCCCACACACATGGATTTTATCAGTCCTTGCACTCACAGAGTTGCCTGCACACACACACACGCACGCATGCACACACACTGTGTGTAAATTAGGATGAATGTGTAACCTGACACACACATATTCTCAGGTTTCTCTGCACATGCCCACACACATGGAATTTATAGTGCATATTTGGTGACTCATAATGCATTGACTTTTGATTAAACAAAATCATGGACTGCATAAATATTCTCACAAAAATCAATAGCATAGTAGTAGATTACTTCTCATACTTAGTCATACAAAGCTAAGTGAAACTGAGACATACAAAGCTAAGTGAAACTGACACACATTGAAACACAAACACCCTCGCACTCACTGAGTCACCTCAGCATGCATACAGGCACCCACCCACCCACCCCCCATGCCCCCAACACACACACATAGGTGGATTGCACACACTTGGATTGCAAATGCAGATAGCACCCACCCACCCCCATCCACCCACCAACCCAGCTCACCCAGAAAAAAATATAGAAGTAATAACAACAACAGCTAGCCAGGTGCCGGAGCTTCTTTCTCAGCAAATGGATTAAATGAACTAGAAATGTTGCCAAGTCTGTGGGCAGCCAAACTGATTCAGTCCAGTCAGAACTCAGTATGCATGAAGTCAGTGTCAAACCATTCCCCCTATGTCCGCTTCGGAGGAGTTGTAGAACTTTGTAGTTGACTGATTGATTGTCACTGTGTGATGGCAAGATAAATGAAAGGGGTCTATTTAGCAGCAACTACTTTTTCCAGAAATACAGCCATGCTCTTCCTGAAATGTGTACGCTTATGTTGGCCAATGTGCAGATGTAACACGAAAAATACTTGCCTGACATGTCTGTGATGCTCTTCTGACTTAATTGTCTGCCTTTCATTTCCAGCATCCTTCCTGTTCTTTTTGTTGTCTCTGCTTTTAAATTTATTTATTTTTAATTTGAGATCCAGTGGCAGTGCACTGATGCTAGCGCTTCCATCATCATACAAAACTCTTTTTGACAATTATCCTTAGAATGCCAAGCCCCAGACTCTCAGCCCTTATAACATTGGCAACTGGAACTTCAAAAATACATGAAATCAAAACCAGTTAGGTTTGCTGAAAGCCTTTATTGCTCAGAATGATTTGGGGTCATTGGTGCAAGAAGTGAACAAAAGAGAGAAAAAATTGTACTGTATCATGGTGTGGAAAACAGCTACTGTGGATGTTGCTTTATTTTGGTCTCGGTACCTTTGCATGCAGCTCTGCTGTAGCCAGACAGACAGACAGTTGTTTTAAAGGACATCCTTGAATTGTGTCCAGTAAACGAAATGTATTTGAAACATGAATGCAGTTCTGTACCAAAATTACATGCGTGAGGCAAAAGAAAATGAAAAGAAAACAAAAGAGCAATATTTATGCCCAATTTTGCTGCGAATATGACCCCAGAATGAATGAATTTAACAGGTGTCTTTTTATTTTAAATGTATTTTGCACACAACCTCTTCTTGCTTAGCTGTGAGTTTTTAAAGCACTCAGATACTGTCTTTTGTTCTTCTTGTATTATTTTATAAACAGTTATAATTGTCACATTGCATTGTCTTTGTCTGCCATTCACTCATTGTGCTCTAAGGTAACAAATCTGAATGGATGTGAAAAAATAAACATGATGTTATGAGATATACTCTTAACTAACTCAATTACTAATACTGTAATAAAGGAAGAATTAATTAAGTACCAGCTTAAGTTATTTAATGTTTATGCCATTTGGGTCTGTTGGCACCATTCCAGCATACTGTGTCATCATTGAGTGTTGTTCCACTCTTTCATGCAAACTTGATGTGATGATGTTTGGAAGCAAGCCTTGAAAGTCTGTGAACTTTTGCCACAGCCAGCCTTGAAGGTCTATGAACTTTTGCCACGAAAAGAGCCCTGGCTAATGATTTTGGTCACTTTTGAGATGTTGGCATTAATTAACTCTTGTCCAAAGTCTGCAAAGTTGACTTAAGTTTAATATCTGACTTAAGTTTGTGTTCTGATTTAAGTTTATTATTCAGATCTGGAGATCAAATAGATGGCAAAGTGATTGTCCCTCCTTTCTTGGCTGTTGCTTATTTCAACCCCAGCAAGTTAGGACTCATTTTGTGACATTTGACCACAGTCGTCAAAGAAAAAGGGGGAGGGGAGATAGACTAATTAACTCACTGCTATAAATGTAATACAGTCGCTCGCTCATTCACTCACTCACTCGATCACTCACTCATTCATACACACACACACACACACACACACACACACACACACACACACACACACACACACACACACACACACTCATTCTCATTCACTCAATCACACACACACACTCACTCGCACGCACGCACGCACGCACGCACGCACGCACACTCACTCACTCACTCACTCACACACACACACACACACACACACACACACACACACACACTCTCTCTCTCTCTCTCTCTCTCTCTCTCTCTCTCTCTCGCTCACACATTCACTCAGACTTGTTGAGTTCCTGTTCAGTGCTTTCCAAAAACACTGCTGAGACAAATTTGGACACCCTCTGTGTCTGGAAGTTCTGTGGACACACGCTTTGTTTCTGTATCGGCAGGACCTTGGCAAATATGGGCTGCTGTACTACAACAGTCTGCTGATGCTACCGCCCACCCTTCTGGCAGCTGCCTACACTGGTGAGCTGGACAAGGTGAGTGACTGCTGGGTGGCTAAGTAAGTAAACATGGTGCTTAATGTCCGCAGAGGCTTATTAGGGACGGGGAGAAGGGGGTATGGAGGTGGGGAGAGAGGAAGGTTATATACCTGTCGCTACACTGTCACCACCAGAATGACTTGTGCATTAAGGTGGGCAGCGATGAGAGCCATTTTAATGTTTCATTAACTGTGAGGGACAAAGTCACAAGACAACGTCCACAGACCACAACTTGTGAAGAGAATGTAGAGTCGAAGCAGATTCGAACCAAGGGCCCTCTGCTTACCAGCCTAACACCTTACTGCTAGGCCAGACCAGCTCACAGTGGCTTTGGCTTTACTGTCAGATGGCCACTCAGACTGTTGGATGTCTTACTGCTGGATGGGTTGGGCTTTACTGTCAGATGGCCACTTTAACTGCTGGATGGCTTCTGCTTTACTGTCAGATGGCCACTTTAACCACTGGATGGCTTCTGCTTTACTGTCAGATGGCCACTTTAGCCGCTGGATGGCTTCTGCTTTACTGTCGGGTGGCCACTGTGACTGATGGATGGCTTTGGCTTTACTATTAGATGGCCACTTTAACCACTGGATGGCTTCTGCTTTACTGTCAGATGGCCTCTGACTGTTGGATGGCTTCTGCTTTACTGTCAGATGGCCACTGTGACTGCTGGATGGCTTCGGCTTTACTGTCAGATGGCCACTTTAACTGCTGGATGGATTCATCTTTACTCTCAGATGGCCACTCTGACTGCTGGGTCCCAGTTTTGTCTTCTTTTCCTTCACCATGATATAGTCATCCTGGTTGACTGGGCATAAAAACAAAACAAGTTCCTTCCTTCCTCTTCTCTCTCTGTCTCTGTTTGTCTGTGTCTGTCTGTCTTGTCTTTTATCCTTTCATGGACTTTTTTTAGGTACTGTGTTCACAGTTTCTTCCTGTAGATACTGCAAAGCTGCTAGCCCAAATTCAGAAACACACCTATAACTGTATACTTGGAGACTCAAGTTTTAAGTGTGATGATCCATGATCGAGCCATTGAGTGATGCTGTTGTTGTGGCATGTAAGAAGGCAGTACAAACACCGCCTTATGTGGCTGTTGTGAAAACTTTCATGAGCATCAGCCCCACGGTTTCATGCATATGTGCAGTGGCTGATCAGCCATTGTGCGTGTGCATGGAACTGTGGGACTATTGTCCTAGTCTGCACTGAGGAACATTTCCTGTAAGCATAGTGGACAATTGCTTTCATATGCCAGTGTATTTTCTTTGACTCTTTCTGCCAGCGGCTCTGGGCAGGTGCTGTATTTGCGTGCTTTATATGTTGTTACGTGCCAGTCAGTCTTCTTTAAGCTTTGTAGCGTCTTCCATGTGCTTTATAGTTTGTATATTATGTTTTATGAGCCCAAATGTCTGCTTTCAGTCCTTGGGCTTAGGCAGTTGTTTTGCTCACCATGATTTGTGTGATGTTCTGGCACAGTTGTCTTTTTCATCTTCTTTTTTTTCAAGCCATGGAGTTTGGCAGCAGGTTCAACAAGAGTGTCTTCTTTCAGCCCTTGTGATTAGGCAGTTGTTTTATTCACCATGATTTGTGTGATGTTCTGGCACAGTCGTCTTCTTCATCTTTTCTTCAGGTCATGGAGTTTGACAGCTGGCTCAACAAGTGGTTCCTGCTAGTGTTCTTGATGTCATGCATGATGGGATTTGTGCTCAACTACTCCATCATCCTGTGCACTGCCTACAACTCCGCCCTGACCACCACCATTGTGGGCGTTCTCAAGGTTGGTCAGTCTGTCTGTGTGTCTGTCAGTGTGTCTGTGTCTATTCTATGCACTGCCTACAACTCTGCCCTGACCACCACCATTGTGGGCGTTCTCAAGGTTGGTCAGTCTGTCTGTCTGTGTCCATTCTATGCCCTGCCTACAACTCCACCCTGGCTACCACCATTGTGGGCATTGTCACAGTTGGTCAGTCAATCTGTGTGTCCATCTGTGTCCACCCTGTGTGCCATATGTAACTGGGCCCTGACCACCACCATTGTGGGTGTTCTCAAAGTTGGTCAGTTGGTCCGTGTGTCTGTCTGTCTGTGTCTGTACTGTGTGCCACAGGTCTGTAACTGGGCCCTTTAAATTACCACCATTGTGGGCGTTCTCAGAGTTGGTCAGTCTGTGTGTATGCGTGCATGCATGCGTGCGGGCATGCGTGTGTGTGTGTGTGTGCCTGTCATGTTTACTGCCTACATAGCCTGGCCCTTACTACCACCTTTGGGGGCATTCTCAAGATAGTCAGTCAGTCTGCACATCTGTTAGTCTGCGTGTGTCAAACTTTTGAACAGATCTGAAACTTGAAATTCCAAAATTTGGCTAATTTTAGATACAGAGGTGAAGACAGAAAATTGGTGCCCCAAAATAGCTCATGTGTTCATCATGTTTCTGATCCGTGCATTTTTTTAAATTTTTTTTTACATTTATTTTTTATTTTTTAAGCCAAGTTTTGATGCACAGAGGCACAGCTTGAAATTAGAAAGTGACAGGTGTGTCTGTGTGTGTGTGTCTGTGCCTGTCATGTTTACTGCACTGTGCTGCCTACAATTCTCTACAATGCCTTGATGTTTCATTCATTGTTTTTGTAATATTCAAGTTGTCTTGCAATGCTTTTCCGCACTCTTCAGATTTTCTCTTTATGGTGTGTTCGTCTTTTTCTTTTCTCTTCAGAATCTCTTAATAACCTACCTTGGCTTGTTCATCGGTGGAGATTACGTCTTCAGCATCACCAACTTCGTTGGCATTAACATCAGGTGAAATGGATGGTTGGGGGAAATGTGACTGCGTGTGGGTCATGAGTTGGGGAGCTTGTGTGTGTGTGTGTGTGTGTGTGTGTGTGTGTGTGTGTGTGTGTGACTGAGTGTATGGCTGTGTGTGTGTGTGTGTATGTACATGCATGTGTGCGTGTGTGTGCCTGTGTGTGTGTGGGGGGGGGGGGGGGAGAATCCTTCTTGTCCTTGGCAGTATGACAATAGGTAAAGGGTGTGAACTGGGTGAAAATGCTGCTACGGGGGGAAAAGGGATTGGTTGTAAAAAGTATGAAATGTTGACATGAGAAATGTGTATTGAATGCTGTAAAGAACTGATGTTGGTGGACAGGTCATCTTCATCTTGTTCCCAGCGCTGAAAAATTCTGTTATCATAGGTTGTCTCTGTTAAGTGTGGAGTAGGCTAGACTATAGCTTTGCATGATCTGCCCACAGCCAGGAATCCTGCTTGATTTCTGCCTTCCCAGTTCAGTTGATCCCCCACCCTCACCAACCCCACATCCTCACTAAATTTCCATAAGTATTGATCAGTACTGCTGTACTGAATTATTGTCTCTCTTAAAGAGGCCTGTGATGTGAACAGTGAATCAGACGGTTGCTGGTGATTTGGTGAATTGTGCTGTAACCTGACATACATAACCTTCATGGTTGACTAGGGGCTAGATATCGAGAATCCTGTTGATTCTGGCATGAGAGCGATAATTAAGTATATTTGTACGTGTTGACTTTTTCAGTGTGGGTCCTGATGATTCTGGCATGAGGGTAATAAGTATATTTGTATGTGTTGACTTTTTCAGTGTGGATCCTGTTGAATCTGGCATGAGGGTAATAAGTATGTTTGTATGTGCTGACTTTTTCAGTGTGCATCCTGTTGAATCTGGCATGAGGGTAATAAGTATGTTTGTATGTGTTGACTTTTTCAGTGTGCATCCTGTTGAATCTGGCATGAGGGTAATAAGTATGTTTGTATGTGTTGACTTTTTCAGTGTGGTGGGCAGCCTGATGTACTCGTATGTCACCTTCCGGGGAAAGCCAACCCCCTCACCTTCTGGCAGCGACAGCATGAACAGCAAACGGTAGCATGCAAACTTTTGGAAACTGGTCTTATCAGCATGGTGCTGATATGTTGGCGATGCTGCTGCAGTGCTAAGTTCTAACAGATAACGGACACTAAATCTGCATCATGCTTCGTGATCATCATTCACCGTGCCTTCACAGTGACCCTTCTCTAATGTTAGTCACAGTTAAGCCTTACCGTACTCATCCTGGGGCGAACCACCCTGTGCAGTTGACAGGAGCTTAGAATCCAGTTGCTTGCTTCTTTACTTACTTGATTTGTGCAGTTGTTGTTTTTTTATTTAATTTTTATTATAGTTTAATTGCATTTAAAGTCTTACGTGCAGTTGTAAGCCATTTACAGTGGGACTTTCTCAAGGCAAACTCCTTTACGACAAAACTCTGAGGCAAAGTAATTAAAGGGGAATCAAGCTGAAGACACAAGTTGGCCTGAAAGTGGGCATATCTTTTTATCTGCAGGCTTTGTATTTGTTTGTTCTGTGTTATCAATATTTATGCAAAAGAAGTACTTTTTGGGGTTGGAATTTGAGCTCCTTCAGGGTGCAGCCATGTTGGTTTGCACGTTTCCAAAGAAGAGCAGAAAACGGGTGGTTTGTGATGTGTATAACACGTTGGCAACATGTACGGGCCTGGTTTATGATGTCTGGGCCTGGTTTATGATGTCACCAATACAGATTGCTGGGCCTTGTTTATAATGTTACCAATACAAATTACTGGGCCTTGTTTATGATGTCACCGATACATATTGCTGGGCCTGGTTTATGATGTCACAGTACAGATTACTGGGCCTGGTTTATGTCACCAGTACAGATTGCTGGGCACAAAATGGCAGCACTTGCACTCATGCTTTTTTGTGATTTCCAAACATGGATTTAAGAAACAGGATGAAAAATGAAGCGAAAATCAGCTGCGTGTGTATTTTTTTATTCCATTCCTGTCAATAGGACCTAGAAAAGAAGTCTTCAGCTTGGATCCCCTTGACGGTTCTCTGCTCTTTCCTGGTGTCATTGTTCTGGTAACAATAACTGAAACAATGATCACAGTTCTAGTTTGCCTCATCTTAAATAAATAGATCCAGAAAAATAAGCCTCTACCTGCGTGTAGACACAACAGACAAGAAAGGAAGAACAGGAAGGACAGGCATGAATGGCTTGCAAAAGGTACTGTTTAAATCATGAGATAACGAGGGAAGAATCGGAGGGGAAATTTGAATGGCTGGAAAAAGTGAAAAGGTCTAATGGTAAGTGACAGCTGGCTTCAGGCAGATGGACCTCGGTAGGAAAGAGAACACTGCCCGCAAGGTTTGGGGCAGATGGGTGGGTTTCTGACAAGACAGTTGTCAAGAGAAGAACTGTGGTCTTCAGGATGACGAAGCTTGCAATATGAAATAATCTCAGTGTTCTCACAACCAGTTTGTCTTGAGTCAGAAGAACTGCGTCTTCAAGATGGATGTTGCAGTATGAAATGATCTCAGTGTTCTCGCAACCAGTTTGTCTTGAGTCAGAAGAAGAACTGTCTTCGGGATGGTGTTTAAGGTGAATCTTGCAATAGTATTCTCAACATTCTCACAACCAGTTTGTCTTGAGAGTGTTCCACTGTGCATATTACAGCCGACGTTTTGTGTGTCTGGCTGCATGCGCTTAGTTCTGAGCAGGTAAAGCTGAGGACTCACTGCATGCTGCTTGATGGCACTTTATAAATGACACTTGATGCAATCCTGCAGTGGGGTCACAGCTCAGAAGCTGCGTAAAAGTCAGGGTGGCCGTCCTGGGCTCCCTGTCCCTAATGGTCTTTGTGGTCTCTGTGGACATGAAGCAACACCGAACTGACCAGAGCCCAGGAGCTGTGTGAAAGTGAGGGTGGCCGTCCTGGGCTCCCCGTCCCCTGTGGTCTTAGTGGTCTCTGTGGACGTAAAGCAACACTGAACTTGAACTCCTGCAGTGGGGTGCTGCAGACCTGAAAATGGACATCCTGGCTGCAGAGATCCCAGGACTATTCAAGATGGCTTCTGCCGAGCCAGGTCTGTGCGGTCAGCTGTGGCTGTTGCTGGGGATTCCATCTCCCTGATTCACTCACTGCTTACCAGTGCATTAGCTTACATCCCCCCCCCACGACCTCCACCCCCCCATCCATCCCCCATGAAGATAAAAAGATTGCCTCTGGTGAGCCAGGACTGTGTGGTCAACTTTGGCTGCTGCTGGGGATTCCACCTAATTCACTCGCTCCTTCCCAGTGCAGTTAGCTTCCTCCCCCCCCCCCACCCCCACCCCTCCACCCCCACCCCACCATGCCCCCATCCCCCTATTCTCTGTGAACATTCAAAGTGATATGATAATGTTAAAATGAATTCAGATGGGTTGCCAACTCTTTCCCAAAACATGCTGGTTGAAGTTAAAAACAGAAGCCAATGTAATGCTGTTAAAGTACCATAAACAGTTAAAGTACCATGTAGCTATTGGGATGTCGCTTGTAATTGTATGTCTTCTTCTTTCACAGTGCTTTACATCCGCAGAAACCATAAGTTAGGCTTGTTAGGGATAGGGGAAGAGTGGGGTAGGGAATGAGAGGCCAGGCCCGCCTCCTTGTTCACACAGCTCCTGAGCTCTGGTCGTCCATCTACTTCTTCGGCGGGTGATAGGGGTGGGAAACAGGGTAGGGAATGAGAGGCCAGGCCCACCTCCCTGTCCACACAGCTCCTGAGCTCTGGTCGTCCATCTACTTCTTCGGCGGGTGATAGGGGTGGGAAACAGGGTAGGGAATGAGAGGCCAGGCCCGCCTCCCTGTTCACACAGCTCCTGAGCTCTGGTCGTCCATCTACTTCTTCGGCGGGTGATAGGGGTGGGAAACAGGGTAGGGAATGAGAGGCCAGGCCCGCCTCCCTGTTCACACAGCTCCTGAGCTCTGGTCGTCCATCTACTTCTTCGGCGGGTGATAGGGGTGGGAAACAGGGTAGGGAATGAGAGGCCAGGCCCGCCTCCCTGTTCACACAGCTCCTGAGCTCTGGTCGTCCATCTACTTCTTCGGCGGGTGATAGGGGTGGGAAACAGGGTAGGGAATGAGAGGCCAGGCCCGCCTCCCTGTCCACACAGCTCCTGAGCTCTGGTCGTCCATCTACTTCTTCGGCGGGTGATAGGGGTGGGAAACAGGGTAGGGAATGAGAGGCCAGGCCCGCCTCCCTGTTCACACAGCTCCTGAGCTCTGGTCGTCCATCTACTTCTTCGGCGGGTGATAGGGGTGGGAAACAGGGTAGGGAATGAGAGGCCAGGCCCACCTCCCTGTCCACACAGCTCCTGAGCTCTGGTCGTCCATCTACTTCTTCGGCGGGTGATAGGGGTGGGAAACAGGGTAGGGAATGAGAGGCCAGGCCCGCCTCCCTGTTCACACAGCTCCTGAGCTCTGGTCGTCCATCTACTTCTTCGGCGGGTGATAGGGGTGGGAAACAGGGTAGGGAATGAGAGGCCAGGCCCGCCTCCCTGTTCACACAGCTCCTGAGCTCTGGTCGTCCATCTACTTCTTCGGCGGGTGATAGGGGTGGGAAACAGGGTAGGGAATGAGAGGCCAGGCCCACCTCCCTGTCCACACAGCTCCTGAGCTCTGGTCGTCCATCTACTTCTTCGGCGGGTGATAGGGGTGGGAAACAGGGTAGGGAATGAGAGGCCAGGCCCACCTCCCTGTCCACACAGCTCCTGAGCTCTGGTCGTCCATCTACTTCTTCGGCGGGTGATAGGGGTGGGAAACAGGGTAGGGAATGAGAGGCCAGGCCCGCCTCCCTGTTCACACAGCTCCTGAGCTCTGGTCGTCCATCTACTTCTTCGGCGGGTGATAGGGGTGGGAAACAGGGTAGGGAATGAGAGGCCAGGCCCGCCTCCCTGTTCACACAGCTCCTGAGCTCTGGTCGTCCATCTACTTCTTCGGCGGGTGATAGGGGTGGGAAACAGGGTAGGGAATGAGAGGCCAGGCCCACCTCCCTGTTCACACAGCTCCTGAGCTCTGGTCGTCCATCTACTTCTTCGGCGGGTGATAGGGGTGGGAAACAGGGTAGGGAATGAGAGGCCAGGCCCACCTCCCTGTTCACACAGCTCCTGAGCTCTGGTCGTCCATCTACTTCTTCGGCGGGTGATAGGGGTGGGAAACAGGGTAGGGAATGAGAGGCCAGGCCCGCCTCCCTGTTCACACAGCTCCTGAGCTCTGGTCGTCCATCTACTTCTTCGGCAGGTGATAGGGGTGGGAAACAGGGTAGGGAATGAGAGGCCAGGCCCGCCTCCCTGTTCACACAGCTCCTGAGCTCTGGTCGTCCATCTACTTCTTCGGCGGGTGATAGGGGTGGGAAACAGGGTAGGGAATGAGAGGCCAGGCCCGCCTCCCTGTTCACACAGCTCCTGAGCTCTGGTCGTCCATCTACTTCTTCGGCGGGTGATAGGGGTGGGAAACAGGGTAGGGAATGAGAGGCCAGGCCCACCTCCCTGTTCACACAGCTCCTGAGCTCTGTAATTGTATGTATCAAGTGCCTGACTTTTGTAAACATTTAAAAAATGAATTCCTCAAGACTACATGTAGGAACGCAAAATCCTGGTGTTTTCTGCAAAGCTTCCCCATGTTTTGGTTCTTTCCAGAAGCAGATTTTCGCGGGTCTAATATGAGTGTTTAATGAGGACGTTTATCCTGGTAAAAAAAAAAAAATCAGGGATGCCTTCATCAGTGTTTGTCAGCATGGTGAGTTAACTTCCCCACTGATCCTCTGAACTGCCAGCATCAGAGTAATTTTCAGAAATTTGCATCTGAGAAAGTTTTTGTATTTTTTAATTGTTTGCTAGACCAGAGAGTATTAGACAGACTATCAGATATAATTTTTTAAAGATATTTTTGGCATTTGTTGTATAGTAAATTGTTTATTCTGATATCTATATATCCATCTTTGATTTTTTGATAAATGGCTGTAGTCACTGGTATTTTTTTCTCATTTTCTCCTTGTTTGTGGAGCTTTCAGTTGCTTGCTGGGAACAGGGAAAAAACATGTTCCCATTTTGGGGCTAATTGATTGACAAGGGCATTGGTCACTGACTCTTTTGAGAGCATGAACAATCAGTGTAAATCATGTGGGTAAGTTGTGTGTTGAAGATGTCAATAATGAAGCAGCTCCACTTTCAGGCAGTGTCCGTCCGGATACTTGAACTCTAACTACTAAGCTTTTCTCATTGCTTTTAACCGTCCCTAATAAGCCTTGTGGTTTCTGGGGACGTTAAGCACCGTGTTTACATTGCTTTTCCTGTCATGACATGTTAGTAACTGATCTTCAGGGTGATACGTTTCAACAGCTGGGAAACATTGACTTTTTCTGTCTCTGTGCTTTTTTGTGTGTGATCTTAAAACATGTTAAAACAATGCAAATGAGAATGTGAAAACAATGCAAATGAGAATGTGAAAATAATGCAAATGAGAATGTGAAAATAATGCAAATGAGACAGTTGCCACTAGGTGATTTGTTTGTAAAAATTTACAGATTCAGCCTGTTCGTTAGTCCCATGATTTATTTATTTTAAATTGTATTTATATGTAAAAAAAAAAAATTGACATTTTCTGCCTGTCCCCTGCTGAAACTGGGTTGTTTTGTATATATATATATCACTTGTGCAATTGACTTTAAGTGACATCATTTGAGCAACATCAGTTGAGTGATGATCTGTTTGAGCGGTGGTTCACATAAATGGCTACTCATTGGAGCAGTGGTCCTTATGAGCGATGCTGAGTTTGAGCAGTTCTCACTTCAGCAAATGCAGTTTGAGTGATAACAAGAATGGATACGCACTCACTAATGCTGTCTCTGATGATCGCTGCATGCGAGTTGCACCCCTGGCATGAGCTACAATAACTGGCCTACCCTAATTCTTTATGGGTCAGCCACAGTTGCTTATGCCTTAGATCTAGTTTTGCCACAGGCGCTTACGTCTTTAATCTAGTTCTGGACAGAGCTTGGTCATTACAGCGTCGAAACAAATGAATTTGAGTGGAATCAGTGTGAAGGGTTGCATGTTTTCGATGCTTGGCATCATCACTGCATTGGTTTGCAACGGCGACCTCAGCCTTTGGTGGGGTCAGATGCTGGCCTTCAGTGTCATGTCAACTCTTCTGTCTCCTCCATCCAGCTGGCAGAAGTTCACCAGTGTGACAGCTCTGACACCACATCCGTGTACATGGCATTTCCAGGTGACAGATGTGGAGTGTGTTTTTATTCACCTGGTTAGATTAGCACAAGCATGATAAAAGATCTGCTGCTTATCGGGATTTCTACGACGCTGATGAAGTTGGCTACATTTACCTATAATTTGTCTCTGTGTGCCAAGTACTGCTCACCATTTCTGAGTATCACTGAAAACAACCTCACTCATTTTATGCATCGCCCGATGGATACCTCCGCTGAAGTGAGTAGTCACTCAAAACAGCAGTGCCTGTATTGTGCAACTGCCCATAATGCACAGTGGCTCATTTATATTATTGGTCATCATGCAAGACATCAATTTATCTACCTGGGTAAAATAAGTTCACAGCAAGAGGTATTTTAATTGCCTGACGTAAATGCGCAGTGGAGCACCAGGCAGGTGGCTTGCACTGTGTGTCTTACCATGCATTCTGCACACCCCAGATCCAAAGCATGGCTGATCACAGGTTGTTACAAGCAGAGGCTGCAAACCTCACGTGGCTTTAGCTCTAATCCTTTCCATGAGCTGTGTTAACCTGGATGTTTGCAAAGTGTGTGTTGAGTATGGAATTGTCCTTGAAGGCTGTGTCTGTTGTGGGATTATTTATATGTCGGTTTCCTGTACAGAGAGGCATGCATGCGTAACGGGTTTATATGCTTCATATTTATTATCCTTCACAGCTTTACAAAATGAGATGCTAGTCTGTGAAAATGTTTCATCATCTGGATGATGTTTTTGTTCTTCTTTTTTTGTGTCCCATTTGATAATCATTGGTAATGTGATAATGGCTTATCCAGAGATGAAACTGCAGTGAGGGTTTTGTTTGATTTTTTTAAAATGTAAAAGTACAGGGTTGGTTGTTCTATTTTTTATTTGATTTTTTGTCTTTCTTTTCTTTTCTTACAGGGTTAACCAAATCAAAAACAAAACAGAAAAACAACAACAAACAATGATGTTTATTTTCTTTCACATCTACAGAGTATGTTGCACGCACTTTTGCAGTTCTCCTTTGAATGTTTCAATACATGTTGTACACACTTCTGTTTTCAATCAGGACAAAGCCCTTGTCGCCATGTGAGACCTCTCCAAGCCTGAGACAAGGCGATAGAAAATCTCAAGGTGCAGGGGTGAATCCATGTGATGTGGAGAAGGGTTGATGCAGTGAATGCAGGCCTTTCTTCTTTTTCCGTATAGCGTCCAACTTCAATGTTACGAAGACTGACACGTTTAGTGCATGCCAGGTTATTTTAGTGTTTCCACAATCCACTGAACTCTGCCATGGACTGCAGAATCTATGATGTTTAACATGCGTATGTGATCTTTTTGCATGCGTATACACATGGGGAACTTCATAGTCTCATCTGAAGGGCTTTTGTAGAGTCTGCACAGGAGTTGACTGGAGAAATCTCAAAGCCTAGCACATAATGGTCACCCATCCAGGTGGTGACCATGCTCAGTCATGCTTAACTTTGGCTTTTGAGAGCGAGTGTTCTTGCTCTGTGCCACTGACTCTGTCTGTGGGTTGATACATCCCATCAATCTTTGATAGTTCAGAAAAGAGGCAGAGGTGTGCGGACCTGACCATTTTCGGTGGTAAGGGTGAGCCATGGCGGTCTAAGTATGTATGTGTATAGCTATTTGTTTTGAAATGCACAGTTTTTGTCTATGTACAGTCTTGAAGACAGATTTGTTCAGAATTGCTGAGGTATTTGTTTTGAAGTACACAGGGTTTGTTGGGGATTTGTTGGTCTTTGACAATGGTGAGCTTTGAAGGTACAGTAGATAGATCACCAAGTGCGTATACAGGTATTTGTTTTGAACTGCACACTTTTTGTCACAGACAGTGCTCAGCAGGCAGATCTTTTTGAAAACTGCTGAGCTTTTTGCCCTGAAGTGCACATTTTTCTTTCTTCCTTTAAAAAAAAAAAAATCTTTATATCTGTGGCACTGCCAAAATGGGGCATGATTAGAGTAAATGTAGATGTATTCCATTTGTTAAATGTCTGCTATTGCTGGTGACATTGGTGAACTTGTGAAGGCTGATTGCAAGCAAATGGAGAGGTGTTTGTTTTTGTTTTGAAGAGCAGTTTTGTCTGTGGCAGCGTGAACTGTGAAGACAGACTGCAGAATGAATAGACAGGTGTTTGTTCAAAGTGCACTGTTTGGTCTGTGTCAGTGGTGAGCTGTGACAGAATCTGAAATGCACAGTTCAGTCTGTGTCAGTGGTGAGCTGTGACAGAATCTGAAATGCACAGTTATGTCTGTGTCAGTGGTGAGCTGTGACAGAATTTGAAGCACACAGTTCTGTCTGTGTCAGTGGTGAGCTGTGACAGAATTTGAAGCACACAGTTCTGTCTGTGTCAGTGGTGAGCTGTGGCAGAATTTGAAGCGCACAGTTCAGTCTGTGTCAGCAGTGAGCTGTGACAAAATTTGAAGTGCACAGTTCAGTCTGTGTCAGTGGTGAGCTGTGACAGTATTTGAAGTGTACAGTTCTGTCTGTGTCAGTGGTGAGCTGTGACAGTATTTGAAGTGTACAGTTCTGTCTGTGTCAGTGGTGAGCTGTGACAGTTCAGCACATGGGTGTTTGTTTGGAGTGCACAGTTCGGTCTCTGTCAGTGGTGAACTTTGATGGTTGAGTATGTAGAGAGGTGTTTGTTTTGTATGTCTGTGTCAGTGGTGAACTTAGATGGTTGAGTACATAGATGTTTTAAGTGCACAGTTCTGTCTATGTCAGTGGTGTACTGTGACAGTTGAGTACATAGAGAGGTGTTTATTTTGAAGTGCACAGTTCTCACTGTATCAGTGGTGAACTTTGCAGTTAGTTTGCTAAGTAGACTTTTAGGAATAATAAAGAATCGGAATAACAGGGGAAGCCGAAGGAGAGCAGTGTTCTGACTGTGTCTTTGTTGTTGTTTAAAAAAAAAAATTGTCCTTTAGGTCTAGAAAAACTCCAATTCTTCAAGGAAAAGATTCAGGTACGTGCACTGTGGAACCTTTTGCTTCAGATTTTGTAGACAAATGTGTGCTGTATGCTTGCAACATGTTTACTGCAACATATGTTTCAGTGGCAATATCCACATTTAACCCATCAGTTTCATGTCTTTGAATGTTGTGCACAGGCATTTACTTTGGAATGAATTTATATGCAACTGGTAACATCAAAAGAGTTCACATTTGAAATTCATTTGGTATATGTTCATGCATGCATGTGGGCACACACAATGCCCACATGCATACACACTCGCATACATGCATGCACACACACACACACACACACACACACACACACACACACACACACACACACACACACACACACACACACACACACACACACACGCAAACACACACACACACACACACACACACACACACACACACACACACACACACACACACAGAAAATAGACAACACACACAAAAGTGGAAAGAACTGATTGGGCTAAATGTGGATATTGTCAGTTCAGTCTAAAAAGGAATTTATGTAAAGGCATATAGTACATATCCCTTTTGATTTACTTGCACCTTTGTTTTCAGTGAAGTTAAAATTCTGCTTTAAATGTGACTTGAACAGTTTGTACTCTTTTGTTTTAGGTTTGGATATTATTGCATCAGTTTTGAGATGAGTTGTTGATTTGTACTTTTTAAATGAAAGTTATTTAGTGCTGCTCATGTTGACAGCATTTCACAGCATGGCACCAAAAAGGAGTTTGAAGGGTATAATATATATATGCACATCATTGTGGACAATCAGTTGTACCTCAGATAGTGCCAGTGGTGGACTGTGTTGCTAACTTGTTAACATTGCTTGATAAACTTGTTTGTATGCACACATACAGACATGTGTGTGATATTCTTGGGGGGGTGGCGGTGGGGGGGGGGGGGGGGCACACATTTGATTTGTGGGCCATATGATTTCATCCTTTGTGTTTTCCTGCTGTTTTGTACATGCTGTGATTTCATCCTATGTTGCCCTGCACTTTTGTCCATGCCTTTATGCTTATGCTGCTCTCATGTTCATCAGATGTGGATTTGTGTTTTCCTGCTGTTTTGTACATGCTGTGATTTCATCCTATGTTGCCCTGCACTTTTGTCCATGCCTTTATGCTTATGCTGCTTTCATGTTCATCAGATGTGGATTTGTGTTTTCCTGCTGTTTTGTACATGCTGTGATTTCATCCTATGTTGCCCTGCACTTTTGTCCATGCCTTTATGCTTATGCTGCTTTCATGTTCATCAGATGTGGATTTGTGTTTTCCTGCTGTTTTGTACATGCTGTGATTTCATCCTATGTTGCCCTGCACTTTTGTCCATGCCTTTATGCTTATGCTGCTTTCATGTTCATCAGATGTGGATTTGTGTTTTCCTGCTGTTTTGTACATGCTGTGATTTCATCCTATGTTGCCCTGCACTTTTGTCCATGCCTTTATGCTTATGCTGCTCTCATGTTCATCAGATGTGGATTTGCGTTTTCAGATCCACAGGCTACATGACCTTCCCTATTTTATTTTATTTTAATTTTATTTTCCTTCTTCTTCTTCTTTTTTTTATATATATTTTTTTTTTATTAAATTTATTTTCTTCTTTTTTGAGACAGTCAAAATATTCCCCAAACTACAGTTCCATTTTTACTTTCAGTCTCACATTCTGTTAATGGCTCCTGTTGTTGTGTGTGCGGCTGTTGCTTTAGCTGATTACATTACAGGAGCTCATCCAGCGGGGAGGGCAAGCCTATTGCTGCTGTCCTGTCAAAAGGAATATGGGTGCTTAATTTAAATGTCCTACTGTGTGCCATCAGCTACACTTCTCTGAACTACCCACCGTGGTCAGTCGTTCAGACCCATGGTGGTTTTTATCAAAATTGCCATTTGAGATAGTGTTGACTCGTGGTGTGGTCAGTGGCCCACAGCACTCGTGGGTTATATCCTTACGTGACCTCTGCCACATTAATGAGTATCCCTTGGGTTCATGAGTATCGCTTGAGACAGTATCTACTCATGGTAGGGTCACTGGCTCACAGCTGTTGTGGGTCATGTATTTACAGGATTTCTGCCACATTCATGAGTATCATTTGAGACAAAGATATCCCCAGAGCTTTTATCATGTGCTTTACTAACTGATCTCTTCCTTGGTGACGAGTCCCACAATGTGAAATCCATTTATACCCTTTCCCTTTAATGTAATCAGGTAAAAGAATGGGTCCCATGTACCATGTATGCTTGCATATGCACTTACAATAGTCTCTCTGGACAGGATTTTGCACTGTACAAATACTTTTAATATTTCTTGTTTGTTTTTTGTTTTTGTTTTTTGTTGTTGGGTGTGTTTTTTATACTTTAATGGTTATTGTGTTATGACTGACTTGGAGTTGGACCAGGACTAGATAATGTTTTATTTATTTTGTAAATCTAATACAGAATGACTGCTAGCATTCTGAAAAAAGATCTGAACAGAAAAAGGTACAAATGAATGCTTATTTATTTAAGTGTTCGTTTGAACCTTTTTGCGTTTGGATCAGGAATCCATCAGCTTAACAAGTTCCAGCAGGATTCCAGTTTCCACACTCACTCATGGAAAGTTGTTTTGTTTTGTTTTTCACTAACAGGCATTCACAGAAGGTACCAGTCTGTGTAATGGTCATCTTCAGGCTATCCGGCAATCATTAATTCATGTGCACAAAATGTTGGCTGACATTTTTTCCAAGATTGTCCAGTCAAGTTGATTCAAGCTGTTTGTGACTGCCTGGATCATCACTCTTGCTCTCCACTGATTCAGTGAGTCTCTTCCACCATTGTGTATTTTGTGTTTTCAGCATCTGCCAACCATCTCATTCTTTCAGGTCCAGTCTTGGGAAGCTTCTCATTGTCATGATTGCTGTTAAAATGTGAATACTACTTCCCACAGTAATATTTTTATTAATGTGGTGGAATTCTCAATATTCACAATGTCTGGAATAGTAAAGAGAAGGTTTTTTTGGTGTGTGCATTTTTTTATTTTATTTTTCTCCAAATTCTAGACATGACACTTCTCAGAACAAAACAAACCAACAAAAAAGACGAAGATTTAAATAATGTTTGTAATTACCCACACATCTAATCTGTCAGAGGCAGTGGATGAATTTTCACATACAGTGTCAAATTTTGCATCCACTGTTACACATGTTTGCATAAAATTTGTACACGTTTGCATAAAATGTGTACATGTTTGCATAAAATTTGTACATGTTTGCGTAAAATTTCCAGTTTTATAAGTTTTGTTTGCTTAGAGACCTACTGCAATGCAATGGGGAAAGTCTAAAAGAACAACAGAATGATGTCTCCGTTCCAAGGTTTTAATTTTTGCATTGCATATGTGTCATTTGAAGATTCCTGCTTCATCTCTGATGCATCAACAGTCCCTGGACAAATTCTGTTGTGTGTCCATTACTGAGCTTTATTGGTCTTCCTTTATGTGTTTTTTGTTTTTGTTTTTGATGTGAACAGACATAAAATAAAACAGTGACTGATTAGTTTCTGGTAATAAATGTGAAGTATTGTCATATTGTGTCAGCTTGTTTTGGTGTGGGAGTGGGTGTTCATTTCCAGTGGAGTCCAAATTTGAGGACTTCTGATTCGAGGATTTAAATCCATTTTGGTGTTACTCGTTTTGTTGTATATTTTGCTGTTTTAAGAGACATTACTAATACATGTAGTACATCATTTTCTCAGTAGCAATTAGTACTAGTAGCATAGCCTTATGATTGTGTATAATCCAAACTTTTGCTAACTAGGTTTCATTCTGATCAAATGATTCAGCAAAAAAATTCTTAACAGAGGGGTGGTCCTTGGTCCACAGTTCATTTTCATGGAAAAATGAAGGGAAACATTTCAGTTTTTTTTTGTTTTTGTTTTTTAAGAGGAGTGATCTGTAATCACTGATTACTGTGTTGTATTTATGTGTTCATGGAAGATCTTTAAGTGGCTGATTGTTGTGCATATCACAACTGTATTAGTTGCTGGCATTGTCTTGAAATGAAGCATATGTCATATGATCCACATATACCATGTGTGTGTGTGTGTGTATATGTGTGTGTGCATGCATGCATGCGTGCATGTGTGTAGGTAAGTAGGTAGGTATTCACTATGGACATTTGCACAAAGGTATTCAAAAAACAGTATTATGTAGTGCATAATCATGGTGGAATTTATGCAGTGTGTAATTTTAGGCTGAACAGAGATTTGGTAGAAATAATCATAAGTTTGGCAAGCAATGGAATTTGCTGCCTCTGCAAATGGGTTTATGTTGATGCTGACATTTCATTTTTGTATATATCTCTGTACACCAAGAATTTAGAAATGCATTTAAATCATAGTAGACAATCTGAACCTGCCAGAACAGCTGAAATTGTTATTGTTTTGAGTATGTCGAATCATTGTATCCATTCACACTTTTCATTTACTGCAGCTCCATATAACTGTGTATAATTGTATGTGCTTGAGAAAGAGTGTGTGTGTAGGTGTGGTACATGCACAAGTGTATGCATGGGTGCATGCCAGGTGTAGAACCCAGTCTTCAAGATTTTTACCAGAATTCAAAACTGAACAGCAGGCAACATCATATTACTGCTTACTGCTCATCCACATGAGCCCAGAACTGTACTGCTGTATATCTAAAAATGACAGTTTCTAAATGCCTGTGACTGGTGTTAACTGTTAGGTGCACAAAACTACACCTAAAAATGTTCTCTTGTCATCTACATTGTTTTAGCTGCAGAAGTGGTTAGACTTAAACAAAGCCTTCAACTGTTGAAGATTTTTTTTAAGCCAGTATTGTGAGATGGACCAGGGTGTTGATTTGAAGTAAGACATTTGCTTTGGGGGGGGGGGGGGGGGGGGGCTTAACATATCTTGATGCAGTTTTGATCGCCTTTGTCAAATGTAATATATATATGTGTGCATCCTGGACATTGCTGAAAAATGTTTGTTGTTTTTGTTGCTTGCATTGTGATTGTTTTAATAAAATATATGAGTAATACATTTTTTTAAAGTTTACTTGTGGGAGACTTCAAATGTGGAATAAAATGCTTGCATGCAATTTGCCTGTCTTCTTTGTGTGTGTATACATATATATAGTGTGTGTGTGTGAAGGAGGGAGGGATTAACAGCATTCTACTTGATATTATTTGAATGTTTATCCCATGAAAAAAGTCAGTTTTTTCCTGAGGATGGCCAGCTGTGCTGTACTATACTATCTGCATTACCCAGCCAGTCAGTTTCTGAAGTGTACCACTGGGGACACATGTACACACAGACAGGTCCCTCTGGATTTGGAGGTGGGTGAGGGCAAATTGTTACTGTTGATAGAGGTGGTCCAGTGACTTACATAGGGCAGTGCAAGTCATCATTCAGACCTGTATTTTCATGTATTAATAAGTATTTTTCCAAACCATGCATTGAACATGTATGCACAGACAGGTCCCTCTGGATCTGGAGGTGGGTGTGGGCAAGTTGTTACTAACTTACTGTTGCTGTCGATAGGGGTGATCCGGTGACTTACATAGGGCAGTGCAAGTCATCATTCAGATGGTCTGTATTTTCATGGGTTAATACTGAAGTATTTTCCAAACCATGCATTGGACAATCAACATACTTCATTACATGATACATGTAGTTACTGAACATTTTCTGCAGGCACATGTTTACCAGACACACAGAGGTGGTGTTACTATTTTTCACTGATGAAAGGACACTTGACTGTAACGTGACCGAGCCCTGCCCTCACTTCATAATTATACAGACTTAAAATTTATTTCAGCCAAACCAGCACAAACTGCAGAATTTATGGGGGCACAGAAGTTTAACAAGGGCAGCTGCAAAAATCTCCACTGTGCCGCACTGTGCATTGTTTTAGGCACTAGGCGTTCCATGTTTGCCAACCAAAAAAAATCTCAAAATTGATCACAGCAAATCTGTGATTGACACCATTATGCTGTGCAATGCTGCTTTGAATCCAGTTGATAAGCTTTGACTCTCTCAGTCTCTGGCACATAGTTCAGGAGCTGTGTGAGAGTCGAGGTGGCCGTCTTGGGCTGTCCGTCCTAACGAGCCTTCTGGTTTCCGTGGATGTAAAGCTATACTGAACCATGCTTCGGCATTGGTCTCAGCTTGTCCCTAATATGTCAACTGACATCTGAGGACATTAAGCAACACTACCTACCTAGTCTCTGGCATAAAACAAACACTGTTTGAACAGCACTACTAACTGAGCAAAATGGCTGCAATCGGGAGATATGGACATCATTTAATGAACCCAAATAACTTCGTTAAAACGGTCCAGGAATTTCCGACCGTCTCCTTGGATTTTACGTCTTCCTCGCTACGACAGTGTGCCCCGACCTCTCCGTATTTACCACGGAAGTGGCAGAGGACTTTAAACGGATTTAACCAACGCACGGTGGTACCATAGATTTTCTACAGCCTTCGCTCCCACAAGTCTGTGCAACGAAGCTCAACCACAAGCTAGAAAGACCACTTTCTACTTTCTAGATCAGTGAGCCCAACACAAACTAGACTTCAGTTACTTCCCTTGTTTGTTTGCGGTGCCAGAAAAATGGCTTCAGGAGGAGGGCCAGATTACGGTAAAACTTGTGTTGTTTGGTCAAGTAGTCATTCATTTATATCATTATGTCAATTTTATGAGATGGCAATAATGAGTACTGTTCAACGAGGGTAGATTTATCGCAAACGATCAATGGGACAAACCCGGCGAAGTGACTCGTCAAAGCCTCCAAATTTTAGAAACTTCCTTGTTTTTGATCAAAACTGAAAGTAGAAGTTTACTTTTGATCATAAATCTCCTTTGATTTATATTCCTTCAGTTCTACATCATCTTCATCATGAATCACGCATATTCAGTTTGAAGATATTTGTTTTTTTACAGCAGCTGGTGAAAGAACTAGCCATCAGAAAGCACGGGCGACACTGCAGCACTCCTTTCCGAGAACTGTCAGTGTCAACGAGGCATTTCGCCATTTGGAATCAAACTCAAAGCCCATTATTTCGGGTTGTAATTTTCAGGGATCTCTTGCATCTGTTAAAAATAAAAACACCCTTTCAAAAATTCTTTTTCTGCAAATAATTTTATTCTACTGCCTGGCAGTGCTACTGCTGTTCCCGCACAACATTCAGTCCAATCATCAGCAGCAAGACAAAAAAAAAGAGTATCAGTTTAAGCTTTACTTTTACATTTCAGCATTGGATGAAAACAAAAAGCCTGGCTATGTGCGGGTTCGGGTGGAGATCCCGAACCTTAAGGCAAAGGGTGGCAAAGGCTTGCTAAGCAAGATCACCGGTGGGCGCAGGGATGAGGCCAAAAATGCCAAAATAGACTTCACCGCACAGGAGAGGTATAGTATACAGTTTACATGCTAAACAATTTAGACAACCCTTCCCATTGACATCCCACCTCCCCCTATTGACATGACAGACAATCTTTTTTAATCACAGGTGGTTTTTAATTTTATTGTTGTTGTTTTTGTTTGTTTTTAAAAACATAAATTTGTATGCACAGAAGGAGAAAAAATGGGAGTTATAACTTATATATTTAATTTTGATGGTGTATTACTTTTCAGATGTATGAGAGGGATATATGTTACTTTTAAGTGGTTCCTCTGTTGTGTGATTACTTGCCATTGTTTATTTTTCTTTCTTTTCTTGTACAGTTATTTTGATTTGGTTTGTTGACATGCTTTTTCATTTTTCTCACTTCTGTTTGCATGCAACATTTTCCTGGTTTCTTTTGTACCAGCTGCATGTGTGTGTGTGTGTGTGTGTGTGTGTGTGTGTGTGTGTGTGTGTGTGTGTGTGTGTGTGTGTGTATTCACATGGGGGAGGGGGGGGGGGAATTAGAAGGCAGATGAAACTGCTGGTGCCACTGTACATGTCCATGTTATGCAGATTTGCAGGATCTGAAACTTGTAATCAGATGAATATGAGCCACAAAGCAGAAGAAGCAGACACACCGTAGTGCAGCGATTAATATATATATGGAATCTCAATTTACACTTGCAGGTCATTTACTCTGAAAGTAAATGGTGACAGTGTGAAAGGAATGGAGGGGAAAAGCTGGATGATACAGATCTCAAAGTTGCCTCACCTCATTGACCCATACAGCTCACACATTGAGGTACAGTGTCCAGTATTGTGATCTACAGAATCTTCTACATTTAATAATAATAATGGATACTTAGATAGAGTGCCTAACCCACACTGACCCTAAGCTCTTACAGTTACAGTTAGACATTCTTTAAATGCACATATTTTCTAAATTCAGCACATACAACATGAAAGCACATGCATGCACATACACACACACACACACACACACACACACACACACACACACACACACACACACACATTTAGTTGTCTATTACGATACATTTGCATTTTTTTGGTTTTATTGGAAAAGATCAACACAGTGGAACCCCTGCCTTTAAGATCATCTTAAAATCAAACCAAAGCGGTCAGGACAGGTGCTTCGTGGGAAAGGTTTCAGGAGAGAAAAAAGTGGTCTTAATTGAGTTGATAGAGGGGTGGTCTCTCAGTCAGCAGGGTGGTCTTTTATCCCAACTTCCACTGTGTATCTTGGTTATATTAAGTCATTCTCAGAAGAATTGAACCCATTTACTCTTTACTTGTACCTCCTGCACTGCCCCTCCCCTCCCCCCCCCACCCCACCCCCACATACACCTACAATCTTTCCACTTTTTATTTGTTTGTTATTGTCTTTTTCTGATTCTAGTCTGCACACATTGTTGGTGTTTCAGACAGAAGATGGCTTCGTCAATGTGTTCCTGAAGAAGGCAAGCGCAGATGATGACTGGTCATCGTACATCCGAAAAGGACAGCTGGAGGCTTAATAAGTCTGTTGGGAACTACTCTTTCATTCTTTTTGTTGCTAAATGATATACTGTAGTACTTTTAGGCTCTTCATTTCTCCACAGGAAGCCCCAATAAACATGCTCAGTTGTGCATGGTGGGCACGTGCTCAGTACAGATGGACATTGATATCACTGAAGAATATGTTGCCTTGGTCAGTAACAATAAATATCTTCAGTCTTTGTTCTTCTTTTTTTGCCTTAATTTTTTTTTTTTTTTTACAGTCTTCATTCTCACTTTCTCCACCTCCCTTTTCCTCTCCCCCTCCTGCATCCCCCCCCCTGCCCCCACCACCGCAACCCACCCCTATCCCAATTTTTTCCCCAACAACTTCAGGCTTACGCAAAAAAAATTAAATCAATTCCTGTTCTCAACCTCTGTGACACTAGAAATACTGTTGTATTCTTCACAGAAAAATGGGTTTGGGAGCAACATTGAGCAATGTGCCCTAACTGAGTGTTTGAACATATCACCTGGTTATTTGTTTACTTTTTATTTTTTATTTTCAGCACATGCTGTTTGTGACTTTTTTTCCATCATAATCTGTTGAATCTTGGGCAAAATTTGACACTGTCTGTTCAGACTGTGGGTAATTTTCAGTTTTCAGTGCAACTTTTTTTTTTACTCATTTCTTTTTACTTTGTTTTTTGAAAACTTCCTATTTTTCTAACTGAATCAGACTATGTATTGGGTTGGCAGATTTTACAGCAGAAGCATAATTACACAGTTTACATGCTTATGTGTATATGTTTGTTTTTGTCTGGGAATGCTATAAAAAAAACAATAAAAACAACAACAACAAACTGGAATCCCATCTTTCTAATAAATATTAGGAATATAGATCTTACTTTTTTCAAGGTTGTCATCACATAGTTCAGGAGCTGTGTGAGAGTCGAGGTGGCCATCCTGAGCTGTCTGTCCTAACGAGCCTTCTGGTTTCCGGGACGTAAAGAATTATTGAACCATGCTTTGCATTGGTCACAACTTGTTCCTAATATGTCAACTGACATTTGAGGACATTAAGCATCACTTCATCATCATCAGGTTGTCATCAATCTCAGTAAGACTGTGATCTGATTAAGTTCACTTACAAAATTCATCATTCAACATTTTCTGTTGAATGCCCTTTGCATTCTCAAGTATAATAATGGGACACAAAAAAACTCCCTCTGGCGATCATGAAAATTCCGCTCAATCCTGTAGAAGTACTCACATAGTGTGCAAGAAGTGCTGCAATCCTGATGATGTACTCACATAGTGTGCAAGAAGTGCTGGTTCAGCACCCCACATCTCTGAACTTGTTTTAAGTGTTTAGGTTTTAAATTATTATTTGAAGTTCAACTGTGTCACTCTTATGGTTACTTCCTTTTAATTAATCCATTCCTTGCTATCCTTAGGACATTAATTCCCTGCCATGCTTAAGATGCTAACCCATTCTCTGCCATTCTTAGGACATGAACCCATTCTCTGCCATTCTTAGGACATTAACCCATTCCCCGCCATTCTTAGGGCATTAACCCATTCCCCGCCATTCTTAGGGCATTAACCCGTTCTCTGCCAGTAACCCATTCCCAGCCATTCTTAGGATATTAATCCATCCCCTGCCATTCTTAGGACATTAACCCATTCTCTGCCATTCTGGGGCAGCGATGTTGACCCCGTGCTTGAATTGCCACTTTTCATTTAGTTGCATGGGGAGCAAAAATCTCAGTTCTGTGAAGCTTTTTACACTGTTTTGTTTTGTTTTTTCATTATTTGGAGATTTTTGTGTATGTCCATGCATTTTGAAGATGTGTTCTTTACACACCAGCTCTTTGGTTTTTAACAAAAACAACAAAACAAAACCTCCAGTGCGACACTTTGGTTCTAACCAGTCAGTATCATGAAACAATTAAATGCATTCAATTGGTTGCTGATATTCTTTTATATGTATACAACAAGGTAAATCTTATAGAGTTTGTCTTGTGCAAATTTTCAGGGGGCTATGCCCCCTTCATCAGCCAAGAGCACTATGTCATTTATATGAATGACATCAATTCTGACATCATACAAATGCTGGGCTATGCAATCTTCCCACCCCCACCCCCCTCCATCTGTATTAAAATTCACATAATTAAATAGGTCCCAAGTACACATGTGGCACAGTTTATCAGCTGAAGAAACCCCAGTTAACTGTGATAATAGAAAGGTTGTTCAGTGCAAATTCAAGTTCATTTCTCTGGAATGAAATGACAATGTACTGTTGTTGTTTTTTAATATTTTTTTAAATATAAATTTCTTTAGTGTCCGAGGCCTCTGTCTCTCTGTCTCTCTCTCTGTCTGTCTGTCTGCCTGCCTGCCTGCCTGCCTGCCCTCTCTCTCTCTCTCTCTCTCTCTCTCTCTCTCTCTCTCTCTCTCTCTCTCTCTATATATATATATAAATATATTATATATAGGCTATTCTACAAGTTTCATAGTAATGTCAAGTGATCTTTTAGATTTGGGTGTATCATACTCTCAATCCATAGCAACTGATGGCAATTATATTACTATAGAAGAGAGTAAGGGGTCTTTCTACAGTGTCAGACTATTTTATGCATTATTCAATGACTGGCAACAGCAATGATCTTCATAACGTGTTTCACTGAGGTTCATAATTTATTTTCTGCATTGGTATTATGTTGAGGCATAATATATATATAATTCAGTTTCATTTTGTTCACCAGCACTGTATTTTATTGGGGCATGTTTTTAAAGTTCCTTTTCTCTCCCCATTTTCTTCCTGTCAGCCATCATTATCATGTCAGTGCAGAAGATATTGTCACTGAAGCAATGTCACATCAGAACTGAACTACGCATTGAAGCAATGTCACAGTAGAACTGAACTCCGCACTACAAAAAACACTAGAAACATCACCAGAAGCTTCCATGAAGTTTTGCCACCTTTACAAAATTGATGTACAATTGGTATCGCCATTTTCTTAGTTTATATTTTGTCTTTGTTAATTCAGAATAACCTGTGGCTGTTTAAACTGGTTATATGTGTACTTGTGCCTCATAAAAATTAAAATCCATCTTTGTCAATGTACATTCTTGATATTTTTAGTTGCTTCTATATATATAACTGCAAATAAATGTACCATACAAAATAATTCAATGTGTCCTGTTAGAAACATTTTAATGCATATGTAGTAATCATGATATATATATGAATACATTATTATGATTTACATTCATCTCTCTCTCTGTCTCTGTCTCTGAGAGACAGAAAGAAAGAAGGAACTTAATTAAAAAAAGTTATCTCTCTCACAGACAGAAAGAAAGAAGGAACTTAATAAAAAAAAAAGTTATCTCTCTCACATGCACACCACATGCACACCCACATGCCTGCACACACACACACACCCCTTCACCTAGCCCCCCCCCCCCCCCTCCACACACACACACACACACACACACCCCTTCACCTAGCCCCCCCCCCCCCCTCCCCACACACACACACACCACACCCACACACACACCCACACCCCCCTTCACCTAGCCCCCCCCTCCACACACACACACACACACACACACCCTTCACCTAGCCCCCCCCCCCCCCACACACACACACACACACACACAGAGTCACGTGTGCATGGAATTAAAAATATATAATAGATTAACTGCTATTACATGTTTGCAAATCATAGACAATTTTGACTACAGTATAAATGAAAAAGAAAGAAACTGGTTCACTACCAAGAGAAAAATGAGCACTAACTTTTATAGGGCTGTAGAACACTCAGTGTAAAATCAAAAATCCTCCACCAGTGGGACAAGGCAGCTCTTGTTCCCATCTAAGACAATGCTACTTTCAACAGATACACTCTATGATCTGTCTGTTTAGCAGTTCAGTGAAGCTGGTTCGCATGAGTAAATGCTCTTTGTAATCTTTTGCACAAGAAGTCGCGAGAGGTCGCAGCGTCACTTCCATGCCGATTTCTGAGTAGGCTTTGCTTCGCGCTGTGTATAACAATTAAAGTTGAACCGAGAATTGCGAAGCAGTAGAAATGCCACCACTTGCTGCAGTTGCAAAAATTACTGGGAAAGGGGATGGAGAGTGGAAAAAAGTGTGCGTCATTTTTTGGCTGATCAGAAGATCTTGAGTTCATGGAAAAAATGCATTTGAGGCATCCTATTGCACAAGCAACAAGTTATTGCTGACTACAAGCCTCCAAAAATGCCTTTAAAGTTGGCAGTGTAAATTCTCAGATTCACTGTCACCGCCTTCCATTGTGAAGAAAGTACACACCGGAAATAAAAGCAGCCAAGGGACTTAAGCGATGCCGGGCAAAAGTCCAGGGAGTTAACAACCCCGCCTGAACCACCCACTAGTTCTGTGCTACAAGAGTAACACCAAGCACTGTGAAGTCACAAAATTCACATGCACAAAAAAATTGTCCATTATCTTCAATGGTGAAATGAAAAGGAAACAAACTGAACTTGTGGAGCTAGTAACTTGCATAAGAAAGAGATTTGATGTTGATGAAGAATTGTTTCTTGGTTGCCTTAATGCAAGTGCCAAGGGCTGGCTTAGACTACCCTGTAAGTACAAGTATAGCTATTATAAGACTGTCCTGAATGTGAACTGGCACTTCTATACCAAGAAGTTAGTTCCTCGCCTACAGAGAAGAAGAGTGTCGTACAACAAAAGCAACAGTCGTTCATTTGGTGGAAAGTTAACGTTATTAGAGAGCACTGGGAAATTTAATACTAAGGCTAAGGGACCATCCAATTCCACATTCCCACCACCAATCCCCCCAGTCCCATCATCCCCCACCACCCCCCACCCCCACCACCCACATTCATTTCATCCAGTTTTGAGATATGGCCCATTTGGAAAGCTAACTTTTTGATGCATAAATAAACATTGTAACAGAACTGAGAGCATCAACAGGTAAAAGGCAATAACCAGTTTTACTTGACGATAATAGAATGCTAGAAATGCATAGGGAACTTATGCCAGCAGCTTGGATACCTGTAAGGGATGATAAAATAATGTAGCAGAGGAGTTGCAGGAAGCTGACACAGAAGAAATCTTCTTTTGAGAGATCAGTGAGAGCATCAGCATTTTGTTGTTGTTGTTATTGGGTTTTGTGTGTGTGTGTGTGTGT
>OY757545.1:15271839-15370388 GCA_963584105.1 Alviniconcha strummeri
CAGTAACAGTGAACAGGACTGTAGCTGTTGTGTTATTCCCGAGTTAAAGTAACATGCAGTCTGTAAAAGAATCCATATTCACAAAGGTAATGAAAAGCACAAAAGAACTCTGTTTTTTAAGGGGTGTTCATATATTTTAATCCTACAATTTTTTTTACAGTTTGTACTCGTTAATCCAGCAGTAAACACGAGGAAAGTTTTGCCCCTCTCCAGTTTCAACAGTTACCTTTTGGTTCATAAAATATGTATCAATAAGTCTGTAGTTTATTTTGTGTGCTGCAAAACTTTGAACAAAGTTTAAAACTTGGATTTCAGTTTCAAAACAAACTGTACAATCAATTTTATGTTTCTGTCGACAGAACGAATAGCCGTGCGAGCAGCCGCCGAGAAACGCCTTTGCCAGCGAGCCCGTGTGAAGTTGAAATTCCCTCCAGTCTATTCAGTCAGTTCAGCGCGTGTCGCCGGACGAAAAATCCACCACCCCCCCCCTGGCAATGCTTTCCAAGATGGCGAAGGTGAATTTACTTGGTGTGTTGGAAATGGATTTTCGTCAGTCTTGTCGGTTTGATCATACTTTTTAGAGCCATCGTCGAAACTAACACCCCATTTTGTGTTTTAGGAAGAGTTGGCGGGTAACACAGACTTACTGGCATTCACTTAATCTTTTAGTCGGGTCTTTGGGATACGTTTTCGTGTCGTGTGTTATACCAACACAGCAAACAAGTATGTCGGGCATGTCACGGCCGGTTTCTCCTAGTCTAATGCGGCCACTGCATTTGCCTCATAACCGTGCGATCTGTCGCGCCCTCTGCATTTCTACAAAGCCATAACTGAGGATTGCGATTCTGTCCAGCAGCGCTTTGTTTCTGCCGGTGTAAATTGCAGTTCTTAAGGCATACATGGGCGAAGGTCGAGTGACACCCAAAAGGAAACAAATGTACATAGTCAAGCCCGGAAACCGGCCGGGTCCTTCACTGACTGATATTCCAGCAACGACATGGTTCCTGGTTAGCAGGAAACGTTGAAACAATCGGACATTCACCAGCCATTCACAAGCAGACACTCACTAGATCAGAAAATTATCAGAATAAACTCAGTTTCGTTCAAACAGTGAATTACTTTGGAATCGTAGTGCTGTCTGTCTCAGTCACTTCCACGAAAAGGGCTTCCACCCAAACAAAGAGCCTTCTCTCACTGTGTCTGCGTTCAGCCATCCCCAACCGACGCAAAATTCCCCAGATCGGGTAGAATGACACCCTATTTGATTATTTCATTGGATGAAACAAAATCAGAATGTAATATAGACCGAGTTTGCAGAGTGGAGATGCAGAACAGACAGAGAAGAGATAAGACGAAACAACACTGACGTACCTTGCTCTTGGCTTTTCCTTGTATACAACGATATAGCACCGAGCATTACTGACACTGCTCCGTCTGTTGGGGTATGGAGAGGATCGTTCTGATTGGTCGAAATGCGTGTAGCGTCATGAAAGTGTTAATATTCATTAGATTTATAATGTGCTTCAGGACATATTCCTTCGGCAACCTGCACCTGTCGAACACGTTTGATGATCAGTAAAGTGGTGCTTTGTGTATACTCACACGTACCAGTTATGGTACGATTTGCCTCCAGAAGCATTTTAGAGTAGGCTACAGTTTTTGCTTGGTTCAGTGGTTGTTTGGTTGTTAGCTGATGAGACTAGACTGAATTAGTCCTATACCCCCCCCCCCCCCCCCCAAAAAAAAAAGCTAGAGAGACGGAGAAGAAAGAAAAGAATTGACGAAGGATGATACCATAGTTTTGCTGGTTCTGCCGAGGCGAGTCACGTGCACCGACGCGCAATGTATTGAACACACCGCCACCGACACACTCATGACTACAGAGGCGCGCGCGCACACGCGCACGTATGCACGCATGCACGCACGCACACACATACACCAACGCGATCGAATAAGTGATGTGCTTGGTTTTGTGCGGGCATGTGCACTGACACACACATAATACTCTCTCTCTCTCTCACACACACACACACACACACACACACACACACACACACACACACACTGACACACACACACGCACGCACACACACACACACACACACACACACACACACACACACACACACACACGCACACACACAGAACCACACACACACCATCACCGGCACACACACACTCACACCATCACCGGTACACACACACACACCATCACCAGCACACACACTGACACACCATCACCGGCACACACACACACACGCGCAACTGAACATTATTTCATAATAATACAGGGTTCGCGTTAGCCAGTAATTTCAGGTATCTTACCAGTTAAAGTCAGCATATACTGGAAACAAACTCGGCAATCGGTCAGACTGTTAGTACCGGCTGTTAGTTTGTTCAACCGGTTCTCAAAAACAACTTGAAACAGCACAACGGAGAGTGTGGCGTGTTATGCGGCGTGGCGTGCGTGTCGGTTTGTCAGTGTGTGTGTGTGTGTGTGTGTGTGTGTGTGTGTGTGTGTGTGTGTGTGTGTGTGTGTGTGTGTGCGCGCACACGTGTCAGTGTGTATATGTGTGTGTGTGCGCGTGCGTGCGTGCGTGTGTGTCAGTATATGTGTGTGTGTGCGCGTCTGTCAGTGTGTCACTGAGTGTGTGCGCGTGCGTGCGTGTGTGTGTGTGTGCGTGCGTGCGTGCGTGCGTGCGTGTGTGCGTGTGTGTGTGTGTGTGTGTTCTAGACGGGGAAGGGGGCAGCATGGTTGCTCAGTCAGTAGCAGGCTACAGCTTTAGGGGTTGTATAAACGGCCGTGTATCTGACCGGTTACAGTGATAGTGTGACCGGTTTCCGCGAACCACTTTCGCCACATTATGGATGTCACACCGGTTCCAACTAATTCAGTGTCTAGCGCGATCACTGTAATAATAGCTGCGTTCTTCTGTATAAGCTGTCTCACAGACAAGGGTGTGCACACCACGCTTTACAAAACCAACAAAAATGAAAAGATAGATCAAAAATGAGAAATAACCATAATGCTTGCCAATTAATTACTTGCGCTTTTTTTTCGCTTTTTTCTTCTTCTACTCTTCGACCTAAAACAAAACAAAAACAAAAACGTATTATATATAAACACAGTATATGTATTCCTCGCACACTACACACACACACACACACACACACACACACACACACACACACACACACACACACACACACACACACACACACACACACAAACACAAACGCGCGCGCGCGCACGCACGCATACTTTTTTTTCCTTTTTTTTCTTTTTTTTCTTTTCTCAGCAAATAAGGGAGTTAATTTACGCTCGAACGACGTCACGGGGAACGCCACAAAAAAAAAACAACCCCACCACATGACGAATCTCCCACTGTAACTCTCACCTGGCATGCGAGTAAATACTCGCATTATTGAGTCTCAGTGCAAGAAATCACTGGAGAGAGAAAGCAAACTTAGTGCAGAAGAAACTGAACCAAAATAATATGAGTAAATAATAAATGTTGATAAGATCTAGCGTAAATTAAAAAAAACACAGTAACACCACATTCTGTTTAGAAATTTTGGCTTTCTTGAAACCTTTCTCAATAAACTGTCCTGAAGAATGCTGAGCGTCACAAATACATACGTAAACACATGCGTAGTTCTCTCTCTCTCTCTCTCTCTCTCTCTCTCTCTCTCTCTCTCTCTCTCTCTCTCTCTCTCTCTCTCTCTCTCTCTTGTAATATTTGTTGTTATCATTTATGTCTAGCTTAGGAAAGCCTAGTTGTTAGACATGTTTTAAGTTTTTGTTGTTGCTTTGTTTGTTCGATTTCCCCCCACTTTTTTGTCCTAAACGTATATGAACTAATATCCTGTACCCTTTCGATGTTTTTATTTTTATTTTTAATGTTTTTTGTTTTTTGTTTTGTTGTATTTGAAATACATGTGTGTGTGTGTGTGTGTGTGTGTGTGTGTGTGTGTGTGTGTGTGTGTGTGTGTGTGTGTGTGTGTGTGTGTGTGTGTAGTATTAGTAGAATTAGTCCCTCATGGGCGAGGGCTGGATGTAAAAAGACCCTGTGTCTACTCCACTACCCTCGTAAAATAAAGTTTATTCATTCATTCTCTCTCTCTCTCTCTCTTTGTCTGTCTGAAGAACGCTGGGAGTCACAAATAAACACTGGACACCAGTGTAATTCGGGTTGATAAGAGTGTAAAATGTTGATAAGATGTGGTTAGTGCGTTTAAGTTTTAGTCCCACCCGCACAATGCGTAGACGCATTACACCGGTAAAACCTATAGCCGGCCTACCGGCATTGGATGCAACTGTGCGCTGACGTTTGTCAGTTCAGTTCACAATGGTAGGCCTATCTATGCGCTCGGAAAAGCCGCAATTATACGCTCCACGGCCCCGTCTCTCGGCGGCAGAACTTTGCCCCAATCAGTGTCGCCTGTGAAGGAGTTCCAATGTTCGTCAGTCTGACTGACGTTAGCCCAAACTCCAAGTACTGGTTTACGACATCCTTCCTTCAAGGAGGAAAGTTCCGGAAAGCGATGCTTGGAGTGTGACGTTAGCCCTCTCTCGTCCGTCCTTCACGGTCAAAGATCGTCGAACGTCAGTTTAATCCCGGCTCTTTGCCAGTTCCGCGGCCACGCCTTTATCCTCCACGCGATCGATGGTGTGATGCCCTTGGCATGGGGCCGGCGTTATGTCCACAGCTAGTGTCTCAAAGTTCCTCAACACTTTAGATCTTCCGCCGAGACGCAAGCAAAAAGTGATGGTTGCTTTTCCCGCCAGTCTATCTGCTCGGTCATTTTCCGTCACCCCGGCGGCATGTACACCCACAGGAATTTTTCAAAGTGGTTGTCGACTGTTGACACGTGCCAGTCTGGGTTTCCCCCAAACCCCAAGCACTGGTTTACATACTTCCTTCAACCACTGCCGTATTTAGTTACGCCATAGGGTCCAGAAAACTCAGTGTCGGCTAACGAGCATTTTTTTGTTGGTGCTCAAACAGTAGCAGGTTTGTTACAAACAACTCAGATAAAACAAGCGAGTCATTTATAGCCGCCAACAAAGTTTACACCAGCACAAATAAAACCACAATCGTTTGAATCGAGACGGAACTCTTTATTTTTTATTTTTTAACACAGGGTGGATGCGTCTCATGTTTACTTGCGTGCTTTGGCTCTAGGTTGCTTCTACAGTCATATTAGTACCCGAACCTTTCGGAGGGCGCTGACTGCCGCGTCACTGGACAGCTGCGCGGAGATAAAGAGTGCCCTTTCAGTGGCGTAACCAAATCTGGCAGAGTTTGGAGGAAGGTGCCGGAAAGCGATGCAGGGAGTGTGGGGTTTCCCATCAGTTCTGTCATGGTGAAAGTTCAGCCTCCAGCATCGGTGTACGACAGCGATCCTTGGAGGAAGGGTGCCGGAAAGCGAGGCTCACCGAGTCTGCAGTCAGCGCTATGATGTGCTTTCCTCCCGCGGAATTCTGCGTACGACTGAATGACGTGCTTTCGGCTCTCGGAGAAAACTTTGAGGATATGCCACACGATACCATTTCAACCGTAACGGCGTCAAAATCGCGTCATCGCCGTGTACGGCTTTGACTTCAGAGGCCGTGTACGGCTTTGACATTATCAGTAATTATCAGACATTGATCCTGGATACTACTGGAAGAACTTAGAGCAGAAGAATGAAGAGACTGTATTGAATCATCGCCCGGGGAGCTTCACTGCGGGTTAGCTAGTGCAACCTGAGGTTACGTTTTGGGAAAAGAGTTTAAAACGGCCATACATAGCAAAGCCAAAGAAGTCTGATAGCCTATAAGCAAAAATAGCCTTTTGCACAGTCAGTGTCCGAGTGCCTGTAGTCCAGGCATGGGTCGTTATCCCCGCATGGGTCAGTTGTGTCTGGCGTTACTACGGTATAGTCCGTATTCATAAATGTACCGTTATTTTTGGTGTGTGTGTGTGTGTGTGTGTGTGTGTGTGTGTGTGTGTGTGTGTGTGTGTTATTGCTTAGATCTTTAAGTGGTCGAATGTCCACAAGGTTGTGTTAGAATCAATAACGCACCTGTCAGTTCAAGCGGTACAGACGAGTTTGAAAACACTGCACTATTAATCAAGTCACCGAAACGGGACTTAATGAGTGTTTTTCACGATCTGGCCCCTGAAGGCTGTTGCCGGCCAGGGTATATGCACAGCTACACACACACACACAGACAGACAGACAGACACACACACACACACACACGACGTGCTGTGCGTGATCAGCTCGCACACGCACACTAGCTAACTCACTCTCTCTCTCTCTCTCTCTCTCTCTCTCTCTCTCTCTCTCACACACACACCTCATGTGCGCGCACACGCTGACACGCACCACTTTTAGAGTAAGTAAACATGATGCTTAACGTCCACAGAAACCACAAGGCTGATTAGGGAAGGGGGGGTGGGGGGGTGGGAGGGGTTATGGAGCTAGGGGGAAGAGGCAGATTATGTACCTATCGCTACACTGTCACCACCAGAATGATTCCTGCATTAAGATGGGCAGCGGTGAGAGCCATTTTAATGTTTCAATAGGAAGTGATGGTCAAAGTCACAAGACGGTGTCCATAAACCACAACCTCTTTGAAGAGAAAGGAGAGCCGAAGTGGTATTGAACCGAGGTCCTTCTGCTTGCCAGCCTAACGCCTTACTGCTAGGCCAAACCGGTTCACAGCCACTTTCAGAACTCAGCATGGGACCCTTTATAGACTCTGGTAAAATCTGTGTGGTTGCACAGTTTTGCTGAGCGGATGTTCACACACACACAAATGCGCGCACACATACACACACACACAATGTACAGGAAAAACAAAACAAACAAAAAACCCAACTCAAACACTGCATCAAGAAAGGCAACACTAAAACCACAAGACATACATATTTTTTAAACATAGTTTTATTTCATTCCCATGTCCTCTTACACTCCAATATCAGCTCCAGAAACAATCGATCAGCCTGTGAACAACGACATGTAATTCTGCATAGATAGAACTGACTGCATGACAAACATTTCCTGATTATTACACTGGAAAGGGAGAGACAGAGAAAGACAGACAGAGACAGAGTATAAAGAAAGAAAGAGAAGACGTCCCAATCACTTACAGTTTGTCCCTAATATGTCAACCCGACATTCGAGGACATGAAGCCCACATCATCATCATTCCAATCACCTTTCCAGACTTCTCAAGATTACATCAGCAATGTAAACAAACACAAATTTTGCTCCTGATATTATATATAATATATATCCATGAAACTGCAAAGCTTGAGAATGAGAAGACCCAGAGAAGTTGGTTTTTAACAGCTTTCACCTCTTCATATCTCTGTCTCATTCCTCCAAAGTTGACATTCATCCTTTGCTGCCTTCCCCACCCCACCGCACCCCCCACTCCAAACCCCTGCCTCCCAAGCAGACCACTTCATTTGAGCCTGCTGTTTTCTCCATCACTGAAGCAGTTTTCACGCCTCAGCAGTTGCCTTCTAGTTTTTCACAATGAAGCACAACAGACAAACCAAGATCTGTGTGACTTGTTGTTATTGTTACAGTCACAGTGACTGCAGATCCAAAGGCATTCTGCAATGCGCAGATCTGATCTTTCACTTTTAGGCTGACCTTTTTTGGAACTAAATCACATACATTATATATGTCCTAGCTCAATGTCAGAATGACCCACATCGTTGGACTGATCAATTTTATGGAAGATAAAATCAGCATAAACATGACCACTGCAGGTTATGAACCGTGGTTATGGCTGGATAACCTAATTAGTCACTGGGAGGCAGGTTTGTCATACTAATGTACAACTACAGTGGCCAATCAGCCCCTGGATTCACTGTGAAAGTAACAAATCACACCCTTATCATTGGTCCCACAGAACTGGGTGAAAAGCAAGAGTGACAATTCAGAGAAACCACTGATGAAAGACCTCCATTAGGAGACTGCCCTCCCGTTACAAGGTCACTTCACTGCACCCACCAGAAGCTACTGACATTGCCATTCTTGTTATCTCTAGCCAGAATGTTGGGGCTTTTAAAGCAAAACACTGTTGAGAGTTCTGCTTCAGGGTTTTATACTTTCAGTGTCAGTGATCTTCATGACATGACAAACTGTTACTCAAATCCCTAGCCAGAGTGCAGCTGCTGGAACCTTCGCAAAAGTTTGCATGCATGACAGTGTGTGCAGGTGTGGGGGAAGTGGTTGCAAACACTACCTTCTGGTCCAACACTGGGTGAACCTCAGGGTTCACTTGCCGAGGAACGGTAACAAAAGATTATGAGATGAGTCTACTTCACTGTGATCTGTTCATACTTCCATGTATTCTCAATCACCAAAGACAAGTTGTGTTTTGAGTTTAGTTTGCAAGAATTGTTTTTTTTTTTTTTTTTATTGCTGAGGTTTCATCTGGGGTTCCATTCCATGTACTGTTGTATACTCCCTTATTTGCTGCAGTTTTATCACGGAACACCTGCTGGTTTGTAGCAAGATCACACTGCAGCTGAAACATGAATGAAGGCAGAAAGCGCTGCTGAATCTGCTGTCCATGCTCCAAGTCCAAGACTCTAAACTTACTATAGTTCACTTAAAACTATTGCTAATTCCTTCAATTGTTAAAGAAGAAGAAGAAAAGAAAGATTCATTCAATAATTATCAAAAGATGCATTAAGGGAGACCCAAGCAAAGACTGCACAAGTTAACCTGCAACTTAAAAAAAATTATAAATGCAGTTTTCATTTGCAGGCTTCCTTTGATTCTACTGTCAATATTTATAAAGGCAACATTTTTAATCAATGTTTTTTGGCTTTGAGTTTGAGCTTGTCAAAGTACATCCATGTTGCCAATGTCGGCTTACTCTTTAACAACAGAGAGCACAAAAGGCTGGCCAGTGGCATAATGTACACTTCAGCCATACATCAGCCACATTCATTGCCATGAATTTGCTCAAAAGTAAAAATGGCAGTGCTCATTTTCACAACTTTAATTTAAACAGCAATAAACCAGATCATAAACAGACTGAAAAACTGTTGTGAGTGTATTTTAATTCCACAATCGATATCCTGCATAATCCTTCTTTGTTTAGGGTCTCCTTTAAGCTTTGAGTAACCTGCTGAGTATTTGCCAGAACAGTCCCAGGAAAGCAGCTCGACTTGCAGTTGTTGCTTCACTTACAAATATGCTGTTGAGGTAGTGTTCCCCCAGCTGAACACTCCAGAGGTCATTCAGCATATAAGATAAATAATATGCACCTGTACATTCACAGATGCATTAAGCCATTACAAAATGCGACTTTTTTTATTACCCCGTCGCATGGGCAGCCACACATCACCTTCAGAGTAGAAATTTATTGCCATTTCTGGAGGGTGGTTGCTGTTATGCAAGGAAATGACCGTGGCTCAAGACAGTCCCCACATAACCATGCAGCGCATAACATTTTAATGCAGCCCTGGTGTTCCTGCTGGTGCCAGAGTGTGGTGACGCAGCCCAGACCAAGATGGGCCTTATAGTATCTGCACTTATGGCAACACTGCAAGGGGGCATTTACTGCAAAGCAGTCTTAATCAAAGGGGGAGATAACAAGTGACACACCATATTGCACAGTTTTTGAAGAGAGGATCATTTTAATTTTATATTCCAACACTCACACTTCCAGGCTTACAAACAGGTCTCCAAACAAAACAAAAAGTGAATCACAGTGGTGTTACATAAAGCAACCAACACACCTCTCTTTAAACAGACAAACACTGTCCTGCTTGCATAGTTGCATATAACGGCACTTCCAGTGTGAAACAAATTGACAAATAACTAACAGAAATGAGCTAACTAGTCATTTTTTCCCAAACATCAAAATCCCAAACACTGGTCATGGTGGAAATTCACAAATCTATAAAATAAATCTGCCCTAGAAATGAAAGTACCCAAATAAAAAAAATGTTTTATTTTTCTCTCTTCTCACAAATGACCCATGCTGCTCCTCAATTGACAAATACTATCTAATGATGGGAAAAAAATGATATCTGATTAACTGCAAAATTTTACAAAGATAAATGCTGCTTTTCTCCAGAACTAAACACACAGTAAGCACCGCTAGTGCTAACACCATAATTATTATACTAATTTACAGCATGCAATTTGAAGATTCAAAATATATATTTATATATATATATCTTGTTGGATGTGTACTGCACACTTCTTCCAACTTGATGCATTTAAAAAAAATCTGGAAGATGTGTAAACCATACAAACACAACCTGTGTAGTAATACTAGTATCTAATGATTTTGGGGTACAACTCTAACATGAATTAATAATAAAGCACAGTGAGCTCAGGTATTTGCCAAAGCTGCAAGTCTTGGGAACGTGCTATATTATGAATTTATTAAAGTAAGTACTACAGTATAAGTATTGTATGATGACTCTTATTCATTGTAACCTATGAAAGAAAAGTAGCTATTCCACAAAATACTATTTAAATTATTTTTTGAAGAAAATCATTTGATGGACAATTAACTTTTAATCTACATCTCTTTTCTGTACCAAACATAGCCATAAAAAGAAGAGAAAAAAGACAGAAATATGATCTTTTCATTATTACAGAAAATTTAAAGAAACACTATCACACAGACAATGAACCCCAAAACAGACAGACAAAAACAGAGACCTGAGAGTGAGAGATGTACATCTGGAAGCAGTGTGGAGTGGCGAAACTGTGGCTGCAAAGTGCAAGGCCTCAGAATGGCCGGGAGAAAAGGCAGTCACCATCTAACTTTTAAGCGTACATCATCTGTGCCATGGCTGACATTTCTTTGGGCAAGAACAAGGAGTTGTCCACATAGGCTGCCAGTTCGGTAACATTGACCTCGTTCTCGTCCAGCCTAGCCTGTTGCGAACAGCTTCTCTCCACTGCCAAGTCCACCCGAGGGGACGCTGCTGTTGCTGCGGCTGCTGCTGCTGCTCCTGCCCCAGTTTCACTCCTGGGTGGCACCGGCATAGGAGACTGGCCAGCACCCCCCTGGTCACTCACTGACACTAGCACGGGAGACCGACCAGCAGCACCCTGGTCCTTCACAGGCAAACGGCAGCGACGCACAGGGTCAACACGGTATCCCTCAAACTTGGGCACAAAGTCCTGCTCACTTGATGCTTGTGAGGAATCCTCAGGCTTTGGCAGCATGGAAGAAAAACTAAACAGGTGCTCGGAAGCAGCAGCAGCAAACAGCGGGTGAGGATGCGTGGTGGTTTCTTTGCTCGTCGAGCTGGAGTTGCCTGACTTTGGTGACCCAGAGGTGCGGGGACTAGCACCATCTTTGACTTTGGCAGGGGTCTTGCTGGATGTTGCTGCTGGAACGGCATCAACAACTGTTGTGAGGACTGTGGGCTTAGTTTTGCTTTCACTTTCGGGTGGTTTTGCTGGTTTGAAGTTGAAGCTGAACCTTGCAGAACGAATAAGCTGTGTGGGCTTTTTGTCCTCGGCCAGCTTGAGCCGGCCTTCCCGCAAGAGGGGTTTGTGAGCTCGCCCAGCCTGTGCCAGGTTGAGACTGCTCTTTGTACGTGTGCTGCTCTTTGCGCTGCCGCTGCTCCTACGCATGCGCAGCCGGTGGTAGCTGCACATGGACTTCAGCCGCCCACGGCCCTTTTTGTAGATGGCCCCCTCTTCACAAAAACAAAAGTTCTGAAGCGACTCACTCCAGTCCTCGCCTGACTGCAGTTGTCCATCATGTTCAGCGATGTTGGCGTCAGGTTTGTGTTTCAGGACAGCCTTGCTCTGGTCTTCTTTCCTCTCAAAACTGCTCCTGTACAAGACAGTCAAACAGTGCAGTAATCTTATTGGTGATGCTGAAAGTTCATCACTGTGCATGGCTAAAGGGCAGAGTTCCTCTTTCATAAATCACTTATAAAGTATCTAAAACATGAAAGCCCAAATCACCACCTCCAGCAAATGTCCCCACTTGTCATATAAATACATAGGTCAAAACCTAACAATCTCATTTGCTTGCAAATGTTGTATTTAGCATGACAACTAGGCACACGACAAAGACTTTGCCTGTATTTCAACCAGTGACCCACTTCTTAATTTTCCTGAAAAGTTCATTTCTACTGTTCCTCTCTTCCAGAGATATTCAGTTAGAGGAGATTTATCTCCCCCCCCCCCCCCCCCCCCCCCTTCCTGCCACTCCATCAGCATGGATTGTTAATGTTAGCTTAGTACTAACTAAATGCAAAATAAAGGGATCGTCAGAAATATCACTGCAGTCCACAGGTGGGTATGCATAAAATAAAGATGTCTGAGCATGTGTGCATGGCTTACAAGTGACATGGAACATGAACTGCATGCACAAGGTGTCAGCCATCTATAGAACACAAGACAACAGCTCCAGTAATGTTACAAATACTTATACAATTATTTTAATTTATGCTAAAGTCACTTACACTTAGTAATCCCTCCTGCCCACCCCCTCCCACACTTTTAGTTGGAGCAGGAGAGCTGAACATTACACTTACAGCTACACTAAATCCTTTTTTCCCCAATAAATTTTAAAGCCAAACAGCTTTCATTTCTTCTTCATAAAATCATATACTCAGAGACTCCCTGTTTCTTTCTTTTCTGTTTTCAACAATGGTCAAAGCTTTCACTAGTTTCAGAAGAATCAAATCATCTGATTCTCCATTCACTGCTTCAGTATGAAGACACTCATCCACAACGCAGTTGAAGCACCAGCAACCACAGTAACAAAGTGGCCATCACACAGTTGAAAATACCATCTACCTTTCCTTTTACAAATGGACAATGGAGATATTTAAACAAATGACAAACTTACCCTTCTGGGTCCACCCTGAGTTTCTTGAAGACAGTACAGAAAGTCTGATCACATGTATCTGAGGTGATTTTTCTTTGGCGTATTGCTGGTGGCTTCTTGGGTTTTGAGGATGCCATCCTGAAAGAAATATTAAAATAAATAAAACTGCAACCAGATCAGTCAGTAATTTTTTCTCCTCATTTTTTTCTTCTTTCTGTTCTCAATAAGTGAATAACTCAAGGGAAATTAGAATTTTGCTTTTGTTTGTTTGGGGTTATATCATCCATATTACTGTGTACTACTATTACTAGTACTAGCCTCAGAGGCACCGTTCCTATGCTGCTTGTCTCAACATTCCTGATCCTTTGCCCAGCCACATCAAGATTCAGTCTGCAGCATGCTTCATACTCAGTGCCACAGACTGAAGGTCCGAAACACATGTAGAATCACATACAAGTGCAGTGAGTCTGCTTGAGAGTGGAGAATAGCTCTATATAAAAACAGCAGCTAAATGGTCTGGCTTCATAATGGGTCTCCTCCACAAGCATGATCTCCTGACTCCCCATGAACAGTGAGAACAACTGTGCCACACCTTCATGTACAACTACAAGACAGTCAAGGGGCTCGTGCCAGCAAATCAGACATTCCTGACTGCCATGAAACAAGGACCTCAGATCAGATCCAGCTGATCAACAGACTCTTTGTCCAGTAACCTGGCTGAAAACTACATCCAGAATGACAGAAGCTACAGACTGTGGCACTGCAACACTGATTGCTTGGAGCCACTTAGACAACACTATAGTCCATTCTGACAGTACTGAATGCTTTTAAATTGGCCAAGTGCCGACAGACCAGCACCATTGCTGCACACCCCAACCCGTATCACCAATGCCAGATTCCTGGATGCTAGTGACATATACTACAGTAACAGAAACAGAGAAATGTTAATGTTAATTGTTATGCTTGCAGTTGCACTGCAGGAACTCAGTCCCCAATATGTTCCTGCACAACCCCTTCGCTCATTGCAACCACACCTACGGATTCCAAGCACTGTTTTACCCATCAAAACAGTTTGGTTTTCGAGCCTTTTCCAACTTTGCTCCCAAGCTCTAGAATGCCCTACTACTAGTAGTAGTACTACAATTTGACACAATCAGGGAATTTTACCATGCGTCTTTTTAAGTATTACGATTTTCTATTCCCGCACCCCCCCCCCCCCCCACTCCCCGCTTCAGCGCACTAAAAATTCAAGTTACTGGAGTCATGCGCTACAAAACTGGACATGATGATGATGATGATGTTACTTGTTAGTATTGTTACGATGTTTTTCCGTTGAGCAACAGAAAACCGACGAAAACAACTCCCCAAAAAATCAGCTTTACCCACCATACCAAGAACGCGTGCTCAAAATGGCATGAAATAAATCTGTTACGTTCTCACCTGTAACAACTTTTACTGAAGTGCCTGTTGCGATCTGTTTTGGCTTCTAAACAGGTTCTGAAGTTAGGTGAGTCAGCTGAACTGTTCTCGAGGACGCCATCACTCAAATATCTTTGTACCGAAACATAAAAACAATTTGCAGACTGCGCCTCAAATAACAATTATACCCAGAGAGATTTCAGTCCATTTTTTTATATTTATTTTTTTAAACAAAACAACAACATTAACAATAAGAACAAACAATACAAAGTATGATATACAAGCTGAAAAGAACAAATATTCTTATTTTGTCTGATGAGATTATAATTTAATAATTATTTCTAAACTGTTTTTCAAGCCTTGCCTATCCCCTCATCTGACGCGCGAGTGTGTGCATGCGTGCGTGCGTGTATGCATGTGCGTGTGTGTGTGTGTTGTTAGTGTTATTATAAAGCACCCTGAGCTCCCACCATTTGTGGTAGATGGCCATTATTATTATTATTATTATTATTATTATTATTATTATTATTATTATAACAAGATTATAACCAATTTTGAACAGGAAGTTTATTGCTTCTTTGCAGTCTCGAATTCAGTCATGACATTGAAGAGCCTCACCTGACTTTGGGTCCTAAAAACACATTTTGTCATCCCTGTCTTTTCATACAGTTTACCAGTATAAAATAAATAAATAAATAATTTTGGGAGGATATGGCCATACTGGAAAATGGATACAGGAACACATAATTTTCATGAAATATTGTTGTTTTAAAACTGAATGATTTAAAAAAAAAATCTTTTGAACGAGCAGCCGAAACACACCATCGCCAAATGCACACCGACTGGCCTAGTGCAGTAGGCTAAGAAATCTCATCAGAAGTGAAGTTTGAAGTCACGCATGTGTAATTCACACAACATTGCTTCTTCCTTCTGCTGCCACACGTGCTGGTCGGAATTCAAAATGCCACTGCCAACAGCGAAAAAAAGGAGAATAGACCCTGGTTTGTATAAGGGAAATACAGGTTCACAAACTCTGGACTAAGGTTTACTCCCAAAAGGGGTTGACAGCTATGTCTTTGCATGCATCCTTGAGTGTACAAGAAAAGCAATGTTAATTGGATGTTTATAAAATAGCACGAAGAATAGCTGAACTAGTTTGATGTATTTTTCTGCACGTAATTATTTTCAGGAATGTTTGCTTAGCACCATGCACAATTATTATTATGATCAATGATCATATAGATGAAGCAGCTATACGGTCTTTCTTATGATAATATATTAACCCCCCCCCCCCCCCCACATACACACAGAAACATGGTGTTTCAATAATAGTAACTACATTTATAAACTGCCCTTTCCCACATGAGTTCACTGATAGTGCTTCAAAATATTATTAACAACATTTACAATTACAAAATACACAAGCACCACAGATGCAAACAGATATAACCTGCTCATCACACACACACACACACACACACACACACACACACACACACACACACACACACACACACACACACACACAGGCACACTCCGAGCACCGCTTTCCGGCACCTTCCTCCAAGAAGGAAGGATGTCGTAAACCAGTGCTTGGAGTTTGACACACAAGCCCTAGTATAATAGTGAATAACAGTATATATATCCTTTTATTTTGTTCTAGAGAGTAACCATACTGAGTTGAGATCCTGAAATTTAATTTTGACTAAAACAGATACAATAGACTGCTCTGATTTGGTCATGCCACCATACTGTATATGTTTGACAATGATCAGATCACTGATTTTTTAGGTGTAAGGAGATGAAAGAATACCATTTAACTGGACAACACACAATAATGTGTTTTATTTTTTATTTTTTAAAATCTGAAAACAGATCATTGCTAAACTTATAATTTATTTCAGCCAACTTCTCTCATCCGAACTGAACTTTTTGTTTCAGTTTTGCTTTCTGTTATTTACTTTGTGCTTCAAATCCCAGACCCTCCAAATTTCTAGTTCCTTACATCTTTTCCTCTCTGTCATCACTGCTACAACTAGTCTGCCACCGCCACCTTCATCATCACAGTTTGGAGTCTGTGGAGTCTGCAAGGTGATCTTGACAAAGACCAAAAATCAAGGTCTTTGAGCCCAAATTGCACTTTTTAAACCATTTGCTTAATTTTGTGTTAAAAGATGCTTTAGCCAAACTGTACGCCACCTCGAATTTGATAAAAATTATTCACAAACAATAAAATTGGTACACTGATAGCAGCTTATAAAGTTTTTATATGATACGTATAGCCACATATACTGCTGAGTGATTATTAATTTTAAAGAAAAATAACACATAGTAAACACATGTTTTGATGACGTTCACGGCATTCTACGTCAGCAAGAAATCTTTGAAGATTTGGCTTATGATTCGCAGAGCAATGAGGCATCTGTAACCCATATTTTACTTTCTTTTTCTGTTAATTGCGTTATTTTCTCAAAGATTTGAAATGGAACTCACAGAAATAGCGTCAGTGCATGTGGCTGTACCCGTTTTTGCCGTAGTTTTCTGTGCTTTCCTTGTTTTTATCTTTGGTTTTAAATCGCCTGCCCAACCTCCCAGCTTTGATTTCGAAGACGAACGCAAGCAGCATCAGCGGAAAGGGAAGAAAATAAAGGTTTGTACATGTATGCCTTTGTGGCTTGATTGATATACTAAAACTTTTGATTTGTTTTTGCTTTATTTATTTATTAATTAATTATTTGATTGCTTGTTCAGTTGTTCCCAGACTAACTTAGTAACTAGTACAATTATGGCGACAGGACCACGTTTACGGTTGACGTGCGTGACGGTATGACGTGACAGTGACAGAAAGACAGACGGTGAAAGTCCCGTGACCAGTAGACTTATAGTTATACAGAAGTTAACTTAGTCACTTTGATATATATATATTCCAAATTATCCCTCAATGAAAGATGCTTTTGAAGTCTAGACTGAATGATTGATTGATTAAGTTTAATAGCGTAATTGTACTTGTAGCCGGTTCCCTGCTTCCATAAGTTCCAAGCAGACTCACGCTAGTTGCATACGTGCTTGTGAAGTCCTCTGAGTCGGCACAATGAATGGCTGTAGCATAATGTATCATGTTCTGAATATCCACTGAGGTACACTCAGTGGATATTCAGAACATGATACATTATGCTACAGCCATTCATTGTAAACGTGGTCCTGTCGCCATAATTGTACTAGCAGTTTCACGTGGTACCCGTCTACCACTACCAGTGGTAGACGGGTACCACGTGAAACTGCTGCCATCACTCGGTGCATGTTGACACCTACTGACCTAGAGTCTACAGATTGCAAATTTTACATAACTTACATTTTTACAAACAATGCACCAGGTTTCAGTGTTAGTCTTTTACACTTTAGTGTATTCTGGGCTACTTTAATGTTTCTGTAATCCATGGACTCAGACATGCATGTATACAGTTATACCTTTAAAAAAATTTTTTGCATTAAATACATGTGCGTAGGTGAACTTTCTGCATGCACATAGCGGGGAGCGGGGATAGCTCAGTGGTTAGAGCGCCGGACTCGTGAGCGAAAGGTCGTGGGTTCGAATCCCTGCTGGAGTGGCGGGAGAATTTTCTTCTCCAGGGTCAACTTTCTGTGCTGACTCTTATTTCGGTATCCGTTCCACCCCCGTGTTACCGCAGTAGCACGTAAAAGACCCCGGTCATTCTGCCAAAAGGGCAGGTGGCAGGTTACAGCTAAACACGCATACACCTTACGTATGTGGCTTTGCATGAAGTGACACGGTGCATGGTTGTATGGTGTACACAGAACGCGCCGAGACTGACTCTCTCTGGCAGCAGATTCTTGTGGCACCAGCCATGCCAGCGCTGTAAGTACACCACTTCAGTGGATATTCAAAAACGCGCTATAAAAAGCTGTTCACTCATGTAGAATCACATGTGAGCGCAGTGAGTCTGCTCGCTAGCGGAGAATAGCTCTATATAAAAGCGATCAATAATGCACATAAACATTGGGGACCTCAGTGTATAGTCTCTTCAGAAAGACTTTTGTGTGAGGTACCAAGATCTGGGCATGGGATTCCTCTGCCACTCTGCAGTTTTTCAGGCTTCCCAGTATTTACACATCTATGTACACGTGTGTCAGCGCACACATGAACGTGTGCGTGCGTGCGCACACACACACACACACACACACACACACACACACACACACACACACACGTCACACAAGTCTGCCAATCAATTTTTTTTATATAAATATAAAAATCCTCTGAAGTTTTCTGAAAGTGGAAAAAATAGGCTGTGCCTCTCCTTTTTTTTTTGGTTCTTTTTTTGTGACTCTTCCCTCACCCCTCGCTCCCTTTATTCTGTACATTTACTGTGCTCTTCCTTTAGTAGTACTTCCCCAGTTCCATGCCAGATAATTATATTAATTTTTGTTTCTTCATTTGTTTAAATATGAACTCTCTGTGTGTGGATGGATCTTTAGCACAAACCAGATTTGGCAGATGGAGCAGAAGCCAGAATACTGGGACTGGTGGGGGAAAGCTGCAGATGGCCAGTTTGAGAATACTGGCCAGTGGGGGAAATATACCAGTTGCCCTTCACACTAGTCACAGGGTTTTAAGCATAACTCAGAGGCTTCCATTCTGAGCTAAGCCCTGCCATCCATAGTTACTGTCCCACAAGCTGTCAGTCTGACCACCATGTTCTGTGTTGACTGGTGAATATATGTGATGATGTTTAGCGATTGCAGTGTTCAAATTAAACCTTCCCTTTTCAATTGCATTTGCAAAGCCTTGTGTGAGTATGTCTAGTAATATTCTAATGACATTAATAACATTAACAGGAGCTAATCTCTTGAGTTTCATCAGTGAACATAATTGCCATTTTTTATTTGAAAGGTTTTGTTTGGAATCCACCACTGGGCACCAGTCTTACTTTGTTGCTATCCTTAGCTTGTGGGTCAGATATTGCAGCCACTTTTTGCTTGGAATAATATGTGATGTTCTGATTGGCTGAAGCTGCTTGGGTGTTTGGCAGCTGGGAATCCTTCTTTGGTGACAAATTTGCTTGGTTTGGATTTAAAACAGGCTGCTTCCATACAGTTGAGCTATGCTTATGGGCTGAGCACTTCAAGTTTGATCCAGAGTAACTGGGGAAGATGGGAGTACTGGTAGTTATTATTATAATAATTAATAATAATAATGTACATTTATTGTGTGCTCATCAACACCCTGAGCGCTTACATAATGCGCATTAACATAAATATTATATTCTATACACATGTAGAGCACAGTCCTATCAAAAACAAATTGAGCCAATTTGCATTTTATAGACAACAAACAGAAGGGGGGAAAAGAAAGCAAAGAAAAGAAAAAAAGAGAAGGAAGAAAAGGCCACTCTGTCATTTTGTCATTTGTCTTTTGCTTTGACTGACAGTTTACTGGTTATCTGGTAAATGCAGTAATGCTTAGCACTTTAGCAGCAGAGCAGTCTTGGCTGTTGATCAATACTTGTTCATGCAGTGAACTTCATGATGACAGCCCCGCCCTTTGTTGAGTTTGAAGAAACTCTTCAGCTGTCACACTCACACAGAACAGCTGTTGTAAAGTATTCATCTTCACAGATTAAAAGCACCAGGAACAAAAACACAGGCTGCAATAGTTTAGTTTTTTCAGCTTCAGCATTAGTGATCTCTTAGAGCAAATTTGAAATATGGTTAAAACTAGATGTTTTGCAGTTATATGGTAACTACAATTAACTCCAGAATTGCATTTTACATACAGTAAGGTCAGGCAGGGAAGGTAGGGAGAGTTTGTATTGATTTCTTGAATTAAATTAATAAATTTAAAGGGGTGGAAAGAGAAGAAGAAAATAGAGGGGGGGGGGGGGATTTCATGATTCAAATAAACATAATATTTAGTAACACTAGTGCAACTAGACTTTAAAAAAGTTGTTTGTTTGTTTGTTTTTTAAACAACCTTCCCTATAAATCTGTTGCTTGTTTCAGTTACTATAACATGTATGACTAGCACACTTTTGCCTAAGTCTAAGACTTGAAATCAGTCAGTGTATGAATTATGATGTGACAAGTACTGCCGAATAGCTGTAGTGTTAGCATTAGCTTAGGAGCCTGGACTAAGGTGTAAATATTTCATTATGATACATGTGCAATTAGATGGCGCCTGGTACTGTATGTCATTTGATGACATTGTCTCTGATAAACTGGATATAATACTGATAAGTATGGCGTCTTTCAGAGGAAGGAATTGGAGACAGCAAGGCTGAATGAGAGTCATGCTATACACTAACCTACTTGCTTTAGTGTTTTGTTCATACTGTGCTTACCAGCCTTCTGCTTCAAGTTTGCCTTTATATAACCATGCTGGTTGACTGGGCATACAAAAAAATACAAAAAATACTACTATTCTACTTCAGGTTCTACCTCTACCTCACCCTTGGGATATTGACTGAGTAAAGTGATGTCTCAGATTACATTTGAACCTGTGGGTGCTCTGCACCAGTACTCATACTTACAATGACTGAACTGACATAGTCACTGTGGTAGTGTGGAATGTTAAAACTTAGGTTAAAGTTATGCTGGTGTACTTCCTAGACTGGTTTGACAATAGACATGACCAAGGCAGCCCTTGTTCCAAATGTTTATCATAAAGATTGGACCATCTTTTTTATGCTTTATCTCGTTTTTGAGGTATCACTTGTAACAAGCAGAAAGACATCACTTACTGTACAACAGAAAAACAAACATGCAGTGATAATAAGTGCACAGGCATGGATGCACACATGATTATACACATTGTTGACCAGTGCTTGCGGAAAAACTCATATTTGACATTTTTAATTAGACTGATGTCAGATGAGAGGTTTTCCATAAACACCAGTGACAGTTGACATGCACCCCCCCCCCCCCCCCCTTTTCCCCCAAAGCAACAGATACAGCACCCGCCCCCTCTTGACACTGTCACACACAGCACAGCACACCAGCATGCCTGCAACATGCAAGCACACCCATGCATGCATGCTAGAACCAGTGTCTATTGTAACTTGTGTCAGAAGTCAAAGTAGTATACTTCTGGTGAGAGACAGACAGCCACATTGTTTTTTTGTTTGTTTTTGTTTATTAGGTGTCCCTTGGCTAGAGCCTTGGTTTAAATGCAAAACAAATGAGACGCTGCAGCAGCAGGCTGTGTCCCTGCATAAAAAACATGCATATATTGTTGTCGTCCCTGCTGTACAGGTAATAGCTGAGTTACACTGTAATGGTAAATACAGGTGTGCCTATTTAAAAATAATAATTTTGTAATGGAGTGGTGGAGTGTAGAACAGGACAGTGACCCAGGCAGCGGAGTTGGTCAAAAATGTAAAACCACAGCAGGCGTATGGCAGCAATCAGGTTTTACTTGCTCAGCCGCAGACAATTTTCAGCACACCCAAAATCCTCACGCTTATGCTAGATAAGAGAATGGCGCAGGCCACAGGGAACACACGCTATCGCTATAGTAAAATCGCCCCTCTGGAACACAAAATGGCTGACGATTGTGTTTCCTTGGTTGCAAATACAGTTTCCTCTACAATAACTAAACCAATTAAAACATGAAAAACATCAAATGAAAGCTACAGTTACAATCTTTTAAACCGTATAAACAAAATGGACACACATGATTTATTTACAACAAGAGTGGGAAGCGTGGCTAGCGCCTGTCTATAAACAGATTTGTACAACTAAATCACAACTAACACAATGCACAAAATATAAACGTCAATAAAACTTACATCGGAATAAAGAGCACGCTCCCACGGTTAAAATGGTACATAACAATTACAATACAATGCTCTGTAAGAGAAGCAAGACAAACTCAAAGACTGGTACTAAAACAATCGGTGCGAACTTTCGCCTTGGGTGTGTTATCTTAGTCACAGCAGCGCTGATAGTGATATTAAGTAGTCTGTGAGTACAACTTAGCTTCTACAGTACACAATACTTAATAAGTTAATTTCAACCCAAAATAAACACTAAACATGAAGTCAGCTAAGCAAAATACTGTATGACAACGCATTGATCGACACAGAATTACTTTAATCGAATCCAAAACAACGTTTCACTACTATTCACTAGTACTAAACAAAGTGCGCCATGCAGACGACGGCTATAAATAGAATGGACCTAGAGAGGCATCGGCTACTGATTAAGCTCGATCCTGTGTCTAAATAACGTTAGATAAACATTCTAAGATGCCAAAATATATTACTCATGGCTTGGTGCATAAAAAGGACTAGGTAAACAAAGAATAGGTAAACAAACAAGTGGTCAAAATGTTAAGGGAGAAAACAGATTTGAAAATGGCGCGCACTGGCGGCTATCGCGGGTCGGCTGTGTGAAGGCCATATGGCGTTATGCCACACGCCACGCTTCAAAACAAAAGCATCGTCTGCTCTGGTTCCCGGGTTACTATCCGTACAGTAATGAAATTGCTGTGGATCTGTTAACAGGGGCAGGATTATTGTAAAATGTATACAAAGAGCACTTGCTCACATTTTTTTTTTTTTTAGGCCAAAGCTCAAACCAATGGACATGTGGTGGCTGTGCCTGTCCCGGAGGAGTCGGTGTCCAAGCCAAATTCCCCCAAAGCCAGCAAGCAAGCATCCACACCAAAGGCCAGCCGCAATGAGGCAAAGCCTGCTGCCAAGCCAGATGTGAAGAAGGACAAGGACAAGGTGAGAGAATGAGTTTGCTGCCATAGTTTACACACTAGCAATTTTGGTTTCACAGTTTTGTGGTTTCGTTGTCAACCGTTTACAAAGGCAAACCTGATGTGAAGAAGGACAAGGTGAGAGAATGAGCTTGCTGCCATAATTTACACACTAGCAATTTTAGTTTCACAGTTTTGTGGTTTATGTGTTAACCCATGTATAAGGCAGGGCCTGCTGCCAAATCAGATGCAAAGAAGGACAAGGTGAGAGAACAAGCTTGCTGCAATAGTGTACACACTAGCACTTTTGGTTTCAGTTTCAGTTTTGTGGTTTCTGTGTTAACCATTTACTAAGGCAAACCTGAATTGACAAAGGACATGTTGAGAGAACGAGCTTGCTGCCGTAATTTACACGCTAGCAATTTTGGTTTCAGTTTCTGTTTTGTGTTTCTGTATTAGCTACTTACTAAGGCAGAGCAATAAGGCATTCTTTTTGAAGGTGCCCTTGGCAAAGAAGATGGTTGCCGTGTTGTTGCAGTAGTTGTGTTGATGAAGATGGTTTCTGTGTTGTTGTAGTGGTTGTGTTGAGATTTGCACAGTGTGTACGGCATTTGAAACACTACAGCATAGCTTGTTGAGAACAAGCTTGAGGTCATTGCACGCTAGAACTTTTAGCTTCAGTTTCATTGTTTGAAGTTCTCTGTCAGCCGTTTACTAAGGCAGAGCAACAAGGCAGTCTTTTGAAGGTGCCCTACACAGATGCCTGAAGATGACTTTTTGTTGTTGTCTGGAGATTTGTATGGTGTGTTTGATGTTTACAGCCTAACCCTGTGTTGCAGGGAAAGAAGGGTGCCAAGGAGGAGGTGAAGGGAAAGCCAGTCAAGGCCAAGGTCACCATGGAAGATGATGGTGAGTCAAGTGGAGATCAAGAGTTATATATTGAAAGCAGTCATTATTTCATGGTCTTACAGTCTGTCATAAGCTTGAAAGAGCTGCTTGAGCAGCACTAGTAACTTGTGGATTCACAGTGCTTCAGCTTGGTTTTGTTGCTGTGTTTTGTGTGTGAAGTTCATGTACTCCTTTGTTCTCTAGCTTTTGTCATGGAATAATTTCTGGTCTGTTTAAAGGGGGTGGGGTGGGGGGGATCCTCAGATATGAGTTAAAATGTGTTGGCATGACACTGCTCAGAATATCTGTGCGTAGTGCTGTGGTGTGTGAAAACAGCGCATCATAGACAGTCCCACTTGACATTTCAGGGGAGTGGGAAGTGCAGAGGTCACGCAAGGACAAGAAGCTGAAGCCGAAGAAGGAGGAGGAGGCTGCCTGGATAGAAGAAACCATCAAGAAGGTGGAGGCAGTTTCGGAAGAGCGCAGCAAGGCTGCAGAGGAAGTGGAACCGGAGAGCGCCAGTGCTGCTGGAGAGACCAAGACCAAGAAGAAGAAGAAACCCTCCAAGGTCAGTTTGTTTGGAATAACAGTGGTTTTGTGAGTGCACCCGTTTGTCTGCTCATTGAAACCATTCTGGTGAAGAAAGCACGTGGGCGCGTGCACACACACACACACACACACACAGAGACCTTTTTCTGGTTTTTATATTTTGAAAATTCTCCCTGACTGGTGCTGACTCGCTGGCTGGAGACTGAAGACCTAGCTCATACTCATGGCAGTGTTCAGCATCAAAACTGTGTATAATATATGGTTAGTGTGAGCATGAGGTTGGTTGTGTGATTAAACTGCATACATTGTGCGATTCATGTGTACTGTATGTGTGGTTGGTGTGCAGGTGTGTTTCACAGGGTTCAAGTTAGTAACTTAAGTATTTTACTAAGATCAGTATATGCTATGCAAAAAATCAGTGTTTGGTCTGATGTAGTGGCTGTTATTTTGTTTGACTGGTTTTTAAAAAAACAAAGCACCCCCCAAAAAAAAAACAACAACAACAACACCCCAGTATATAATGTGTCATGTTTTGTGTGTATGTGTGGTGTTTGTTGTTGTATTGTTCTTTCAACTTTATGCATTCATTATTTTACGAGCCCACCATGACCACAACAATATTGCCCCTTGCGGGATAATTAAAATTTTTTGAATTGAATTGAATTGTTCTGGACAGGGAAGGGAGCCGGGTGGTCTTTGATAACAGTATATCCGGCTGCGTATCTGACCAGTTACAGTCATTGACTGGTTTCTGTCAACCACTTTCACCACCTTACAGATGTCACTCCAGTTTGAAAAACGCCTGGTTTGATCACTGATTTCAGGCCAAGCAGGTGGAGGATCTGAAGGTGGAGGCAGCCAGTGGAGACCACAGCAGCACCAGCAATGCTGCTGCCGCTGCTTCTGCAGCACCTGTTGCCAAGATGGAGGTCAAGCCTCAGGTTGCAGAGAGTGAGGTGAGTGAGGGTTTCGGACCTGGTATGGTCAGTCAGGGTGGGGGGGTCCAGCCTTGTGTTACACAGTGAGGTTGGGGGGGAGTGGGGGGGACTTGGTTCATTCAGCCAAGTTGGGGGGGGGGGGGGGGGGTAGGACTTGGTTCAGTGAGCCAATTTTGAGATCGGTCCTCTGGTCTGTGCAGGTAAAGCTTTAGGACTGGCCTATCAGCTGACATGGTATTGAATCTTTTTGTTGGCATTATGTAAATTTTCTCTTGGTATTGTGTTAAAGAAAGAAGAAGAAGATTAAAGCAGCAGAAAAGCAAGTAAATGACCCACTTTGATGCTACTGTCAATTTAGAGCCCCAGCTGCTTTGCCTGCCATTTATTCTGTCCTCTTTTTGCCAGGAGTTTGAGGTGGCCTCGACGAAGAAGAACAAAAAGAAGAAGGACAAGAAGGCCCCTGAGAGTCAGGAGGCCGCTGCCTCGCCCAAGGCCCCAGAGCCCACCCCGGCCCCAGCCCCAACCACCACTCCAGCTCCCCCTCCAGCCGTTGCCAAGGAAACTGGCCCTGCCCCTAAAACCCCCCCGGCGGCAGTTCCAGCCGTCAGCAAGAAAAGCAGCCCAGCTGCTGAGGCCAAGCCGGCAAAGAGCCCCAAAAAGAAGAAGAGCAAAGAGTCTGGTGCTGCCAATGCATCGGCTGCTTCTCAGGTACTTTTTACTTTTTGTATGCGTGTATGTAAGATGAATTAGCTCCTGCTGGAATTTCATGGCATCAGGCTTCCACATGGTCCTCCACAGCTGCTGCTTGGAGTCTGTGGGTTTGATGTGACTCTAAACAGCTTATTTTTTGTTGAAATGTTGGGGGGGGGGGGGGGGGGGGTGGACTCTGGATTCGTGTTTTAAACTTAAAAATAAAAAATAAAAACATGTTTTCCTCATTTTGAGAGCCTAGCTAAGGTCTATGGTTTCCCAGTTTGAGCTGTCTAAACAAGTTTTATTTGGTTTACATAAAGTAGAACCAAGTTGGAAGATGCAGGTTGGCTTCAAAACGTAGAAAATGGGCAAATATTTCCATCTACATGCTCTGTTTGCTTGTTTTGTTATCAGCATTCATAACTTTTTGGCTTCAGGTTTGTTTACTCTTTTCCAAGGAAGAGCAGAAAAGGGTTTCTCTTGACATATTTTATACTTTTTCCAAGGAAGAACAGAAAAGGGTTTCTCGTGACATATTTCATACTTTTTCCAAGGAAGAGCAAAAAAGGGTTTCTCATGGTGTATTTCATACTTTTTCCAAGGAAGAGCAGAAAAAGGTACTTTTTCCATATATTCTGCCCATATTTGTGTCACCAATGCAGACCACTACTAATGCTGATTACTATTGTGCTTATGTGCATCCAGCAGACCAGCAAGGCAGCTAAGGAAGAATCAACTGTGGAGGTGAAACAGGCCGAAGCCAGCAAGCCGGCCGAAGCCAGCAAGCCGGCAGAGGCCCCAAAATCTAAAAAGCAGGCAGAGAAAAGTAAAGCTGCCGCTTCAGAACCTGGTAAAGCACTGCACTGCTCTGTGTGTGTGTGTGTGTGTGTGTGTGTGTGTGTGTGTGTGTGTGTGTGTGTGTGTGTGTGTGTGTGTGTGTGCATGTATCCCTGTGGATGTGTGTCATTGTGTGTGTATGTGTGTGAAAGGGTGACAAATATGCAAAAATCATGCATTTCTTATGCAAAATAAACCCTCTCACGCAGTTCCTGAAACCCCATGTATTTGCTATATATTATGCAAAAAAGTCTATATCAGTATGGCAGAATGCACTTTGATTCAGGGTTTTCAGCACTCTCTTTCTCTCTTGCTCAGTCAGGTTGTATGCGCTTTTTAAGATGCTACATTTGCTGTACGCATGTTCTAAAGAGTGTTTGTGATCCCTGGTCGATATGTTTAAAAAACTGTCGTAGACACTAATGTGACATGTGTTTCTATAATTTGTCATAGGCACTAACTTGAAGTTGAAATGTGTTTCATGATTTGTCGTAGACACTAACGTGAAATGTGTTGCTCACAGCACCAGAGGCCCCAGCAGCAGCGCCACAGGTGTCCAAAGCAGGAGCTGCAGCCAATTCACCTGTGACTTTTGATGAACTTGGGGGATCATCAGGTAAGCCTCCCACTGCCCTCCAGTATGTTTTTACAAGGTGCACATAGCCTGTTGAGAGAGGATGTTTTAGAGAAGGGTCGAGACGTCATCTGCTGAGAGGGGTGACGTAAACAGGCGTAATAGAAATAGCTCTTGGCATGATGTAGACTTCCAGGTAACGCTGCGGTAATGTTTTGGGTTCACCCTTTCCCAGCCAAAGAATTTATGCTGTGGATGCAATGCCTTTCAAAGGTAATCTCACTGAGAGGTTAAGCTAGCCAGATGCACGCTGATTTATTTTCAAGAACTTTGCCTCTCCTCTCTCTAGCGCACACGAAAGTCAGAATTCAGGTTTGAGCAGGACGTCCTGTGGCATCTTTCTGGCAGATGGGAAGCACATTGCTATGCATGTGACAATTACAGTTACAATTACAAGATCCAAACACGTAAGTTATGAAAGGTTCGAAAGAACAAGGACACTTTCGGCTGTTGTTTAAGTGTTGTTTTGTAGCTTGATAAAGGCGATTACCCTAAAAATGTGCATGTTGTATTTTGTCCTAAAAATATAGCAATTTTTTAAAGCCTTTTTATGTGATTGGATCTTGTTTCAGAGCACTAGCAGTTTAAAATAAAATTAAAATAATATTCATTATTACATCGTACTTATGTTTTTTTATTTAAAAAATATTTTTACATTGTCATAAGAGGAGGGAAAGAGTTAAAGTGTCTTGTCTCAAAATGGTCCCCTTGCCATGCATCCCATCTGGAGCAAACAGTGGGCTGTTCAAGTTTGGGCAGACTTGGCTTCCTGTAGTACATGCAGTCTAGGGCACGGAGGCTCTGGCCCTGCTAGGTCGGTCAGCAGACAGTGAGATGTCCAGGTTTATGGAAATTAAAAAGCAGAGGTTATGAATGTGAGGTGAAGTCAGAGCTATAATTTGGGCATAGATTTACTGCTGCTAAAAACCGAACACCTCTTCAGAAATGACGAGTGAATTAGTTAGCTGTTGTCTGCACTGGAGTTTACTGAGTAGGTGTGTGATTTATGACTGCTTAACCATACAGCAAATATATGTTCTTTTCATTATCATGCTGACATTTTCTGTATTTCAGATTTTAGAAAATGGTTCTGTTTGTGACGTCAGTAAATGCTTACCTTTTGTTTGTCTTGTAATGTTTTATTTGAAAATGCTAGCAGTCATCCCTTTTCTTTTTTCTTTTTCATTCCTTTTTTTTTTTTTTCAATCTGATTTCATACAGCACTTAGTACAGTTACTGCAGCCATGAAAATTTGTTTTTCTTCTCTTTTCAGAGTCGTGGACAGAAGCCCCTAAAAGCAAAAAGAAAAAACCAAGACGAGAGAATTAGGTGGTTTATTTGGTTAACTTTGTATGGAATGTACAAATCATATTTATGATGAATGTGAAAAAATGTTTTTTCATTACAACGGGAAAACATGGTAATCTGCTCATTTTGATGGAAACACTGGGATCTCTCTGGTAAGAGTACTTACTACCTTTGAACTTAGTAATTTAGAGATCACTGTTTATTACCATTTGTTTGAAACTTTGTAAACTTACCAGAGGGGTTCTGCTGCTGAAATCAAAGCCAACTATGTTTATTTTTATACCCCCCTTAACAAAGTTGGGGGTGAGGTATACTGGAATCATCCTGTCTGTCTGTCTCTGTCCATGTGTCATGCTTTGTCCAGAAGATATCTGCTGAACCACTCAACATTCTGAATGTCTGATGCTTTTGCTACCAAACTTTGATAGTACATTGTCACAAACCAGAATGTCTTATGAAAAGAAATTGCTGTGTTTAAGGTCAGTACAGCAAAGGTTTGAAGCTTTTTTGTGATTAAGGCTAATGTCACAGCAGTGATTAAAAACTTTCTTGAATGTTTGTCTGGATGGTATCTTCTAAAGTATTTAACTTTTTATAGCCAAACTTAGTTTAAAAAACTAAGCCAGTGTCTTACAAAAGGATTGTTTAGATGCTATCAAGGTCAAGGTCACAGTGACGGCTCATATATAAAAAAAAATTCTACCATATCTTCAGAACTGCCATTTAATAATAATAATATGTAATTCTTATATAGTGCCTAATCCAACTTGACTGGCTCAAAGCACTTCACAATTCAAAACAAGAATGGACATCAGAATCAATACATGAAACATGCATACACCAGACGATCCAATTCATTTGCACGCAGACCTGGTTTGACAGTACTTCATCATAAATCATAAGAACTGCCAATTCTTTTGCACCCAAACTTAGTTTGACAGTACTTCATCATAAACCTTGCAAGAAGAGTGGATTGCTGTGTCAAGGTCAAGCCAAGGTCAAAGGGTAACGGTGATGGTTTGAAACTTGACTGAATGGTTGTCAGTTCTGTATCTTCTGTACCACTGATGTCTTTGCAACCAAGCTAGGTGTGTGGCTGCACTGTTATTAATTATCAGACATGGTGCAGACAAAGGGCATGTATTTATGGTATATTGCCAATAACAGTGACTTGAGTATCTAGGCACTCAACGGGGGGTATTTTGCTGCGCAAAACAGCAGCCCTTGTTTTGTCTGAACATGGGACTTACTTGCTCATGTTCAAATGACCATTTGTGTGTTTGTTATTGTGGGTATTTATTCCACACAAATAACACACACATATATATGGCAATAAGGCGTTGCTCTGTTCTGACACTTGATTTTCTTTTCTTTTCATCCTTTATGCTTTTTGTCTTTGTTTTGTTTTGATAATGATACTGCTTTCATGTTCAGGAAGGAGCAAGCATACATCATACGTTTTAAGCAAGATGACGAGTATAAAACAAAATTGTCAGGCATGCATAAATGCTATCTTGGAACTAAAGGTATGCGTGTTTTCTTTCATTCCTTTGCTCACGTTTTTGCATTAGATTTTGTCAACAACAAAAACGCAAACAAAGAGACTTTAAAATGTTGAGTTACTGACTCAGGAGGGGAGGGGTTTGAAACATGTCAATCACTGTATATTTTGTAGGCAGTTTGTACAGTTTTATCTTTGGTAACAGAAATGGTTGGAAGTTTGAGTCCGTTTTTGTCCATCTCTAAAATACTTTTTGTGTGTGTGCCATGACACAAGGGGGTGATAACCAGGATGAGAAATCTTTGATTTATTTGTGACATGAACCGGTGTTTCATGCCTTGATTGGGGCTTGTGTTGGGGTTTTTTGGGGGGGAGGGGGGGGGGGGGGGCTTTTGTAATTGTTGCAAGGGCAGGTTTTGCTGCACATGAATCAGGAGGCTGAACAACCAGTAATGTGAATTTAATTCACAACTGTGTTGAAAAGTTTGACTGTTTAAATGAAATGCACACATGCTCACACACACACACACACACACACACACACACACACACACACACACACACACACACACACACACACACACACACACACTCTTTCACTCAAAATCTCTCTCTGTTACTCACATGTGAGCACATATGCACGTATAAAAATGATTTTGTTTTGTTTGCTCAGCTTAGTGTTATGTAGATTAGGTTTTGGGAGCAATACTTAAGTCAGCTTATTGGTCCATTTGAGTTCCTGCTGTCAGAGTTGATGTTTTACAAAAACAAAGACCTTTCCCAGCAGTGTTGCGAACTGCTTTTGGACATGACGGCAGAGCACTTGACCCCAGGGTCTTCTACATGTATGCTAGTGGACAATGAGTTAAGTAGGTTCCAGTTGTGTTTCAGCAACAAATGTTCAGTTAAGTGGGATTTGTGTGTGTGTGTGGATTTCCCCCTCCTAATTTGTGTCATATTTTGTTTTCATTTTCTTGTGTGTATGCATGCTATTGCATATTGTTTGTCATTTCAACACCTGTGAATGAAATGTTTGAAACTTGCTTTTAAGGATAAGGAAAACACAAAATTGATTGTTGAGTAAGATTAAGGAATATTTCTTTTTATTTAAAGCATGGAAGTGCTAATGGAAGTGAAAAGCATATCCATTGATTTAGAAAAATTTACAAGGTCTTGCAGATGTGCCATCACTGTTTTTTGTTGTCCAAAATGCCTTATCACATGCTGACTAATTTCATATCCAACATCAAAGAATTTGTAGGACACATATTCCAGAGCAGACATGAACTTCTGAGATTGTTTAAATGTATAATTTTGCATGCAAGCTGTTTACTTTCCCAGTATCGGGAACTAATAGTGTCTAATTCGTGGAAAATGTTCTGCCTGGATGTTTTGAAGTTAGAAGCAGTATTATGCAACTGTGTTCTTATGTACTGCACATCAAAGTCAGCAGTAGGGCTGTTTTGAGTAATGTATTTTGTTGGGTAGTAGCTGTTGGCACAAGTCATAAGCATTTTGTGAAAAGGTTTACTGTGTGTAAAGAGGCTTTTTTTTCTTTTCTTTTTGTTTGTTTGTTTTTTCTTCAGATATAGAATTCCAAAATCAGGATACAGTTTCTTTTTACTGTCTATTTTGATGGGTGTTTTGCCTGTAAATGAATGGCATTTTGGAGTTTCTTTTCTTTTGCTCCATTTAATATATTGTCCACTTTAGTCATTTCAGAGGAAGTATGAAAATTGAGCAACATGCTTGTGTTGATTTTTAAGACATAACATGTTAGAGAGTGAACAGCCCTCTGTGGAGTATGCAGGATGGACCAGAAGCAGTTTAGCTCAAACCTTCAAATGGTGAACGTTCAAGATTTTGCTTGTATGAGTTAAATTTCAAGATTTCTGGCAAACAAGGGACGCAGAATGCCTGAGATTTCAAGATTCTGAACACCTGGTGTAGAGCACGCTGGATGGAACAGAAGCAGTTTAGCTCAAACCTTCAAATGGTGAATGTTCCAGATTTTGCTTGTATGAGTTAAATTTCAAGATTTCTAGCAAACAAGGGACTTTGTGTGTTGGTGGTGGCCCTGACTGCCCTAGGCCAAGTTTTGTGTGTCAGTAGCAGCCCAGGCTGTCCTGACTGCCCTAGGCCAAATTTTGTGTGTTGGTGGTGGCCCAGGCTGTCCTGACTGCCCCAGGCCAAATTTTGTGTGTTGGTGGTGGCCCAGGCTGTCCTGACTGCCCCAGGCCAAATTTTGTGTGTTGGTGGTGGCCCAGGCTGTCCTGACTGCCCCAGGCCAAATTTTGTGTGTTGGTGGTGGCCCAGGCTGTCCTGACTGCCCCAGGCCAAATTTTGTGTGTTGGTAGCAGCCCAGGCTGTCCTGACTGCCCTAGGCCAAGTTCTGTGCGTCGGTGGCGGGCCAGGCTGTCCTGGCTGCCCTAGGCCAAGTTTTGTGGGTGAGTGGTGGGCCAGGCTGTCCTGGCTGCCAGTCTTCAGGTGGAATGTCTTCACCTGGTTCCCTTGTCCCAGCAGGGGATGGCTGCCATTGTTGTTTGTGTTGTAGCAGGGAGGCTGGAGCTCTGGCACATCTTTTTCATGGTTTTCATTTCATCTGAGGACACCAGACTTTTGGTCTGCTCTTTGTCTGCACTTTCTTTAACCAGAGTGTCTGCTGTCTTGTTGCTTCTGATGCCGTGGTGTGCTGGTTGGTACCCGCTGTGTTACCAGTTTGCGTACTGCGGCACTGGGGTCTTGCTAAGTTGATGCATCTTGTTACGAGTTCTTGCGAGCTTTGAGTATGGAGAGTGCATCGAGAGAGCAGTGGGCATTCTAACTACAACACTTGTATCGCCAGTAAATTCTGCGTTTCATCTTCGTTTGGTTGAATAGATTTTGAGTCGGTGACATGAAGGCAGGGTTTGGTCATGTCTCTCATGTTCTGTTAGTTGAAAAAAATAACAATGCCATAAACGTGCACCTGCAAACAAATGTAATAGAAAGAAGAAAAAAAGAGAGTCAAAAATGGACCTGAATTGGTAACTATTGGCGCATGTCCATTGCATGGTTGGAATGGTGGGTGCTGAGAAGGCAGCAGCATTCAAAATTAAAAATATTTTGTCAAATGTGAAATGACATGGCATATGTATGTTCTATTAAAAGCGTGCATTTTGCCCAAGGTGTGTCCAAAGTGGGAGCAGACTATCTGCTTATGTGTCCCAGAGAGCACCCCGTGGAAGGTGACTCATTGGGACTTGTCAGTAACATACAGCTGAACAAGCTGCTTAGACTGTATAATTAGTACAGGCATTTAAAATTAAAACTTAGAACATATTCCATAAGAAAAAAGCTTCTTTCTTTTTTTGACGTAACCTTCTGCTTTGAAACTGTCCAAGCAGCATATTTTATCAAATGGACATTAAGCGTAATTATTGCACAGACATCAGTTTTAATTTTGCAGGGATTTATTTCATACTAGTGTGTTTCACTCTCTCTCATTTCTGGTGATAAGAAAAAATTGTGTACAGTGATTACAGTATTAACAGGTGCATTGATCCAAATCTTCCAGATATAGATGCAAAGCTCTCCATGGCTGGAACCTGAAACTAATTTTTGTTGACTGTGCTGAGTACCTCTGAACTGTTTACAGTGACAGAGCAGTGCCACAGGAACACAGTACAATGTGCAGGTGCAGAGTACCACTTTAGGTGCAAAGTGTGACTGTGCTGTGTACCCTTGCAAAGTACCACTATGCTACTTGCAAGCGCAAAGTACAACTGTGCATGTACAATGTACCACTATGCCATTAGCAGGTAACAAGGAACCACTGTACTATGGACAGGTACAATGGACCACTCTGCTGTTGGAGGTACAAAGGATGTACCGCTGTACTTTTTACAGGTACACAAAGTGCTACTGTACTATTTGCAAGTATAAAAAAGTACTATTGTACTGTTTGCAGGCGCTGTTCAAAAGTACTTATTTTTGTAATTATTTATGCTTTCAGAGTATTTGTGGAGGACCAATTCTTAGGTGTATGTGTTTGGTTTGGGGATGGGTGGGGTTGGGGTTGCAGATGGTAAACAGAGACAATTCCAGACTTTGAGCTTCCATGCTGGAACTTGTTTTGCAAGTGAAAGTCCTGCCCCTCAGACTGTGCCAATAACATTGTTGAGTGTCATGGATGAAAATGGCCATAATGCTTGAAGTTCCATACATGTTTCGGATTAGATTTGAAATTTTAATGATGACTCTCGGTAATTATATTTATGATTATGTCGGTAATTCATGTTCAGCATGGCGGAGTGTGAAAGATTGTCAGTTTTCAACATTCCAGTTTTCATTTGTGTTCTTGTTCTTCCATAGTTGTTTTTTTTCTCTCCCATTTTGGTTTTTACTCTTCTTCTTACTTTGTTTTTATTTGCTGTGTTTTCACTCTGACATTCATAGCTGTGTGCATGTCAGTTTTAGACTTAGTTTAGATTATTAAATTAGGTTTAATGGGACTGATATATTCTGGTCCAAACCCAAGAGTGATTGGTAAAGTAAAAACTGATTTGTTTTTCTTCATTTTTTCTTTTCTTTTCTTCTTCTTCTTCCCTCTCTGTGCTGTGTTGTTTTCAGGTAACCTAGATGTCTGTGTGTTTTTGTAGCAAGAGTGTGTTATATCAAAAAGACAAAAATGATGCAGCAGTATTTTTCTGTCTCACAAAAACTGAAACAAGGTTGGTGGTGCCAGGGTGCTAGGTGTGGCTATTTGCACTGGTTAGAGTGATGCCACAGTGCTGGTAAGGACAGAATGGAAGTGTGTGCCAGTCTGATAACTTACAGTGTACCACATTGTGGTGAGTTTGAGTGTGCGTGTGCTTCCCATGTTTTATGTTTTTAAATATATACACAAACTCTTGCTTTGCACTGGCATTAAAGCAAGTATTAAAAATATATATATAAAAATAACAACCCCAGAACCTTGCTGTTTTGTCTATGGTAGGTTGTGTGGAACGTTTGTCAGAAATAATCAGCTTGTTCAGTTTTTATTCTTTGTGTGCATGTTGTTGTTTTTCACGCTTGTTCCGAATACCATCATGTTAGTCTACGCAAATCACACATATTGTGGTTGGAGAATAGCAGCAGCAGCACATTTGATCATGTTTGATGAATGATTTCTAAGTCAACTCTGAACTGAAAGCTTTTTTCCATGGTCAGTGGTAAAGATACTTTTTCGTGATTTTTGTTGTTGTTTTTCTTTTCTTTTCTCCTCTGCTCCCTCTACTAGTGCAGATTGTTGTCTAGTTGAAATGCATTGATCCCAAGCTTGTTTTTAAGTGCTATCTCACAGCACAAAGAGATGATCATCTTGTCAAGTGTGGACTATGGCAGAGAGCACGTTTCAACCAGAGTACAGTGCAGCTTGACTGTGAACTGAACAGTTCCCTGCATTGGAAGTGATGCTTCACCTTTGCTAAAGATTGTCCAACAGGAACATGGCCATTTGTGGGTGCTGTTTGAAGATGTGTATTTTTACCTGCACCACTGACTGTTGGTGTCTGTTGAAGCAGCTAAAGTTTTTTTCAGGGGTAAACATGGTAGCTATACATTTACATTTGCTTAGGTGTGGACTTGCTTTGAAAAAGATGTTTGCTTTATGCCCCTTCCAAAAAACAAAAAATCTGTGAAGAGTAGTTTGCCCCAATTATAATACAGCTATGCACCTTTCAGCCTCTAAAGATATGGGGGGGGGGGGGCTATTTTTATGCAAAGGGAAACCTAAAAATATTTGATTTGTTTCTGACCTCCAAGTCTCTCCACCAAATTTAATGTTATATCTTGGGTGAAAAAAAAAGGGATGTGAATCAAATCGGAAAACGGCAAGCCTGTTCAGTTCCAAGTGTTCCATTCTGGTTTTGAGAAGCAATATTTATGGCTCATCAGCAGTGCAGCGTTTAGGCTTGGGCTCCAACTGCACAAGTTCTTGATCAGCTCTTGCTCTTGCTTTCTGGTAACTGCTACTGAGTCGTCTTTTCTCTTTGTCCAGTTTTCCTGCACTTGTCTGGCGTTCTGATAACTACTGCTGAGTTTTTTCTCTTTGTCCAATTTCCCTGCACTTGTCTGGCTTTTGATAAATGCTACCTAGTCTTTTTCTTTGTCCAATTTCCCCGCAACATCTGGCTTTCTGATAACTGCTGCTGAGTCTTCTTTTCTTTTTCTCTTTGTCCAGTTTCCCTGCACCTGTCTGGCTTTGTGGTAATGGCTACCAAGTCTTCTTTTCTCTTTGTCCAGTTTTCCCGTACTTGCCTGGCTTTCTGTAACTACTACTGAGTCTTCTTTTCTCTTTGTCAAGTTTTCCCCGCACTTCTCTGGTTTTCTGATAACTGCTACCTGTGTTCTTCTGTCTTTGTCCAGTTTCTCCGCACTTGTCCACTCATTGTTGACATTGTACTAGTGCCATCCCAGCTAGTGAGACTGTGTGAAAAAAAGAAATTGCATTGTTATAAATCATGACTACAAAAGAAGTATACTTCACTCGTTTAGTCAGGTTTGTTGTTTTCAACCACATTTCATGCATTGTGAGCCATGACTGGTTGCATGTTTGTTTGGTGTCTTGACAGAAGGGTATGTGGAATCTTGTCACAACGTTTTACAAGGTAACTTACCCGAGGTACTTCCTTTTCAGTGTCTTCCATTGTAAGGACCTTTGCCGACCCTGATGATTTATTTTATGGTCAGCCCATGTACCCACCATTTTCCTACCTTGCATGTGTTGTGTTGCACTGCCAGCATGTCTCTCTCTCTCCTCCCTCCCACCCCACCCCCGCATAATTTTGTCACATTCAGTTACAGCCACCAACACCCCTCCCCCACCCTTTCAGTTTGATCTGCTGGTATTGCGTGCAATTTCAAATTTTCCGTATTTTGTCTTGGTACTTCTGACTTTTCCAATGAAGTAATTTTGTGTGATTTAAAAAAAAAATAAAGAAAAAAATATTGTGTGCATGTTCTTTTGTTTAAAACTCCATTGTTCATCACTCGTGAGAAGTTGGTTGGTGTAAACATCTGTTATTTCCAGTTGGAAAGTGAGAAAAAGGTTGTGCTTTCAGTTGTCAGTTCTAAATCCCTCCCTCATGCATTCTGGTCTGTGAAAATCTGTTTCTGTAAGTTTGAGTGGGTAAGTTTGCAATCTAATACCTTCGAAGTTACAGCAGCGTTGAAATGGATATCTAGTGAAAATTGTTTAACTTGTGATTGAATGTTTTTTGGTTGAGTGATATTTTATCAGAGATAAAAGATTTTTAACTTGTTTTCAGTGTTTCCTCCAAGATGCATTTGTAGATGAATTTCATGAATGTTTCTGATGTTATACTGTGCGTTTGTGTTTTTTCTTTCTGGGAAAGATGTAAATACTAAGTGTGTAGTGCTTGTAGTCTCTTAGGTAGGTTTGTCACTCCATATATTTAGGGATCAAAAACAGCTATAGTGATTTCAAAAGACATTTTACTGGTTTGTGTTGGTGAATCAGTCTGATTTCATTTGTGTACTGGTTTGTGTCGATTAATCAATCAGTCTGATTTGATTTGTATGCAAATGATACCCAGACAAAATGAACCTAGACAAAGGTGTTCAACTGATCGTGTGGCCTCTGCCAACACATGAATTGGGAAAGGGTCAGCACAGTTCACATTGATACGCATAATAGCAGGTGGGGGCGCCATTACAATCTGGTATCATCTTGCCTGTCTAGAGGCTGTGGAGGCCCTGCCCACTACTGAGACTTCTGTGAAATCAGCATACCGACCTTTCACCCATTTGGGAGCGCTGGTCATATGACTGAAACTTTTGTGGTTTTGATTTTTTTTTAATTGTTCCACTGTCTTGAAACAGTGAAACTCCTGTCAGTTTCCAAACTAACCATTACCACATCCTTCAGTTTCCAAACTAACCATTACCACATCCTTTTCTAATTCAGCATCCCCTACCCTTTTTGATCCTTTTACATTGACTGATAATGGGTTGGAATGTTCATTCATAAGTTGATCTTATGCACCACTGGACCTGTTTAGCCACTTTGGTTTTGGTTCCTCACACTTTCATTTGAAAGGAGTAGTAGTGTACTTGGTTCCTAGGTTTGTTTGTTTTTTAGTCTTCTTTTCAGGTTTTGATTGATTCAGATGGGATTCTTCTTTCTTTGGTTTTTACTTTTCCCTTGTGTAGGTCTTGTGTACAATCTTCAGACTGTAAGAACCAGCTCCATGAATCTTTGTGCTCTTTCTCTTCAACTGTAACCAACACTTGTTAAGTTTTTGTGTACATAGTTCTCAGGATGATCGAGTTACGCATGTTGTAGTTTAGGTGACCAAGAGGCCGTGAGTGACTGTTGAGTTGTTAACAGAGCCATGTGAGGTTTAACGTCCGCCAGGAACTGTGCTGCAATTGAGGCGATGGTGGTCCTAAAACTGTCCTCTCCTGTAAATAGTCAAGTGTACATTTTGCTTCCTCTGGGGAAACGGGATTTGTTTTATTATGACTGCGTGGTGTAGGGAATATGAATGTGTGTAAGTCTTGTCTGTCTTTTGGTGAAAGCAGGAAATAAAAATATATAAAAAAAATTAAAAAAATGGAGAAAAAAAGAAAAGAAAAAAAAATGACCAGAGAAGTGTGTCTTGACATTATATATTCAAATGAGGTTTTGAATGAGTTGATGCATATTGTGCAATGTGTATTATATATATTTTAATGCCAAATCTGCTCCAGATGATTCATGTTTTATCTTTGTACTGCAAGGTGAATGAATGAAACTGTCATCAATAAAGCTATATATATTTTGAGCACAAACAAAACGGGCCTCACTCAACTCTTACATATGTGCATGTGTGTGTATGGCTGTGATGTTGTTTTCTGTATCTCCCATCCTACATCACAAGCATGCTTTTTTCCCCTGGTACACCAGAAATGAGCGGTTAACATCATCACACTTTTCCGACTCCTATACACAGGCAGGTACACACTAGTTTTGACGAAAATCACACATTTCAAAATTTTTAATCGTTTTCATCCATCAGTCATTATGTCAGTTCCATCACACCAGAGTCCTTTGCAATTGCATTAAAAAAAAAAAAATTGTTTTGCTTCGTACAGGCAACCAGCTTCATTCACAAAACAAGAAGGGCAAAAAGTCCAATGAATGACTATTCCACCACAACCATTGAACCTTTTGACCATACAAGCACCCATTTTTTTTTCCCCTTTCTCTTAAAGCAGCATTCAACGACTGTTCTGGATGCTTTGCTTTAAAACCTTTCTCCCATGCCAGAAGCACCTGTTTTTCCTTAAAGCAGCATTCACTGGTTCCTCTTTGTGCTTTGTTTTGTCCACAAAAGAACTGCCCTGACCAAGACGCTTCTTGGATGTTGGGCACAAAACAAGGAAACCAGACAAGCCCTGGCAAGCTGTATCAACTGTCCTATCAGGACAGCGGACGTTGACGTTGTTGTCTCCTTCGCTGGTTCTCCAGCGTGACTGACACTTGGGTTGTAAAGCGGCATCTTGAAGAAGGCTGACACTGGTGAAAAACATCAGCCCTTACTGATAATTTACACAGGTAAATTTCTCTCAAGTCTGACATAGGCTTTTAGCCAGCCTGGAAATTTGAAATTGCCAGCTAGTAGCAAATTCTATTCCACCATTGCATGTTTTCTTAAATATGACCGCCCAGATCCCTCAAAGGCTACCTAATCACTATTAATCACTAAGATTCCTCAACAGCTACCTAATCACTATTAATCACTAAGATTCCTCAACAGCTACCTAATCACTATTAATCACTGCAGAGGATCATTTAACACTTTCACTGTTGTGATCACCCACGTCAGCACAGAGAACACAAAGGTGACCAGGACAGGAGGAGTTGCTACAGTTAGTTGCTGGATTTTAATGTCGTAATTACCAACCACACAGGGTCACCCCAGAACAATCAAACTCTGTCACAGGCAAACACACATTTCAAAACTTTTCTCCCATATATAAACCCTTTCTCAAGTCAACTGACAAAAGCAATTCCTACACAAACATAAAAAAAATGGCTGAAAGCACTTTGAATGGGTGGAATCACAATCGCTCCTCTCCACTGATGGCAATTTGTTGTGATGGGACTAAGGACACACGGAAACTGATCAACATGGATGTTTGAATCACTTTGCTTCCACTGAAATCTTTCAGCTCCAAGCTGGTGCATGTTGGAAACATACAAAGTTTCACACACGTTAGCCTAACAGTACGAAATGACTAGGCATACATGCCAATTTCACGCTTAAACATGCACACATCAACTGAACGGGACAATATGTACACTGTACACTTGCAGACAAGAATATTGTGCAAAACATCAATAAATTAAGATTCAGGCACAGGGCAGCATCTTTCATGTCATTTCTCGACACTTTTTTTCTTCTCCTTTTTTACGTTCTATTGTCGGGCATAAAATTGTCCCAGTTCTATTAAGTCGTGTGTGTGTGTGTGTGTGTGTGTGTGTGTGTGTGTGTGTGTGTGTGTATGTGTATGTGTGAGCCTCCAAATTCTACTGCTGTAGTGTGTTCACAAGAGATTCTGGCAGGTTTCAGGCTATTTGTGCCATAAGAAACTCATGTATGTGACTTCACATTTTCATCTCTACCTGTCAACAAGAACCGCATAAGACTCTAAACTATTCACTAACAGTACACAAGCAAAACAGAACACATCAGTGGTGTGTGACTTCAGTGACAAAATATCTTGGTATGTCTCTGGAAACAAATAAATTTGATGGTAATTTTTTTAATCTTTTTTTAATCAGCAAATGAATGTGATATATCCCCCCCCCCCCCCCCCCCCCCCCAACCAAAATGACAACAATCCCATTTTCAAACAACAGATTCACAAAATCATTTCACCAAAAACAAAACAAAAAAATGGTAACATGGGTTGGGCAGGTTTCAGTCTGAACCCTGAAAGGTGACCCAGAGCTCTGCAAAGAACCCCAGTGGGGTCAAGGGGCAGGCATATTGCCAATCAGGGAGCTTTGATAACCCCAGTGGGGTCAAGGGGCAGGCATATTGCCAATCAGGGGGCTTTGGTAACCCCAGTGGGGTCAAGGGGCAGGCATATTGCCAATCAGGGGCTTTGAACCTCAACCTATAGAGGTAGTGATACACTCCAAACATAAATTTACACACACAAACACGTAATATTACTGCATTCTGCAAAACGATTTTTGACTTGCCCTATCTACATGCACACTCTTGTGAGGAGACCTCTATTGTAGAGGAATATACCAGTGTGTGTCAGGACTTGGTGTGACTTGAAAACCAATTTCCCGGCCAAGTCATTAACAGCAACATTATATGACTGAGGTCATAAGTCTAACATGCAGAAAGCAGCTGTTGCGGGTTCATTTACAGGGTTCCAGGCGAGGTCAAGAGGAAGGAGGTGGAGCTGGACCCTCAAGTTAGCCCAAAAGAGATCATGAGCAGGGAGGTGGAGCTGGGCTGCGAAAGCTGGACTTCTTTCGCTTCAGGTTGTTCCTCAACAGCAGTGCAACGGACATTGTCCTTGTGACTCTGCCCAGCACAGCAGTTGAAACAGCAATGGCGCAGTGCACTAGTCGCTGTGCAATGGCAAGGGGACACCTCCTTAACACTTCCATTGTTCTGGTGGCGGTCCACAGTCTCTCCAATCTCTCCCCCTCTTCCCCCCCTCCCCCCCCCCCCCATCCCTAATAAGCAACCTCGCTTCTGTGGACATCAAGCAACATGGTCCTGTTGCGGGTTCAATTCCTAAACTAGGCAGGGTGAGGGACCGATTCAGTTTGTCAAAGATGACTCCTGTGCACATTCATCGGTGCTGTCTCCCCTCTGCGTGCACAACACACACCAAGACTGTTGCAGGCATTAAAGATCCCATACCCAATTTTTGATACAATCTAAAACAGGATGAGGCCCAGAGTGCTTGTGCAGAATCCATGCACAATGGAGGTAATTAGCGCCTGCAAATCATCACACAAACACGACGGCAAAGACCCCAGTCGTCCACGGTAACTCTCACCTGGCATGCAAGTAAATCCACGGTACATAAACTCCACCAGAGGTACAGTACACCTTTTGTGATTGTGTGATGTTTTTCGAGTGCTAATTAACCCTCTTGCTTGTTAATTTTTTAACTTTTGATAAATGTAGGCCCCACCGTTGCTTAGCAACTGGATTTTAATGTCCCATCAACAGCACAGGGCCAACTGATGATGAAGGCCCGGAGGCATGGAAACGCAAGCGTAACACAGGCAAGTAGCACAATAAGTATAATGACTGGCAGCTCCAAGGAAAACCACCATGTCTAATGCTGGCTGAAGGAGGATATGTATACACACTTTTAACATTTTGTTAAAACCAAATGCTTTGCATCATTACAAGAAAGACTATCTATGTTGTGTACACACACACACACACATGCATGCAGACAGGCAAGCAAGCTGACAAGCAGATCAAGACTGCCATAAATGACAAAATGGACATTTTACTTGAAAAGAGTATGGTGTTCTTTGCGGCTATGTTGTCGTTCCAAAACTTAAGCACTGGAGTGACAGTGCTAAAGCACCCAGTTTTTACCTTTTGCATGCTATTATCTTCTGAATGGAGACAATTGTTTGCTTCAGATTTTTCAGCACCAACAGTCAAGTCAATTCATGATTACCAAAGTGTATCTTCCATCGGATTAAAATATTTGACACAGTCACACGAACGTCTTAAAGGCAATACTGACACACCATTGCCAGGTAAACCGCCACACATCAGAATCACAATGCCGCAAACATTCCTATGCCCACTCCCCAGCAAACAGAATCAACCTCCCTGGGGATCAAAGTGCCTGACAAGAGTTGCAACAACCCTGGCAGTCTCTACAGTTTATTGCAATGGCATTTCCTCCTTTTACATCAGAATGACAGACGCTGTTGCAATTCCCACCAAACACACACACACACACACACACACACACACACACACACACACACACACACACACACACACACACACACGCAGGGAGGCAAGCAGACAAGCATGCAGAAACACTCACCACCGATGCCCAGTACAGCACCACTGATCACATGGAATAAAAGTTTGGGAAGGTCGAGGTGCTGGGGTGAAGAAATTCCACATGATACAAAAAATAAGGGGGTAGGGGATGGGTGGATCTTTGGTGCATAGAGGAATGCATATGGCCTTTCAAAAACCACAAGAAGATACTTGAATTCATTGCAAGCCATAAAACCTCATAAAATATGGCTCTTTGTCTACGTGTCAGGGATACTAATACATGAGCAGAGTACCCCTTCGCGTGAATGCTATTTCCTTCAAGTCTACTTCAAGCTAGGAACAGAATTATGAACCTTTCTTGAATCTTTGTCTACATCCGAGGTGCACCAAAAATGCAGGAAGTGCCTGCTTGAATCAAGACTGTTTCAGTGCATAACAAGTACGCTGCAAACATCAACAGCAGGCCCAAAAAGGGGCCAATCATCTCATCACGTGCACATAAAACTGAAATGCCATATGTTCCACTCAGCAACTTGTGACCACCCATAGAAGCAGGTCAGTTTATATCACTGGTAATAACAATGTCACACAAACTATCATGAGACAGCACTGACCCACAGTGATGAGAAACAACACATTATCTCTGAAACAACACAAACATGCATTAAAAATCTTTCATGTAAACTACCAGCCCACCAAAGCTGCAATGGAAAGCAGCGATGAGATGCATGGATTCAAAACTGTTAGCAACTTAGCTAACACTGTCATCAGTAAGGGGCGTAGTCATTGGTGTCCTGAATGCAGGAAATCTGAACAGGCACCACTGAGCACCACCAAAATGAAACAACAGCAGCGCAGCGTCTCCTTCAGAGGGTCAGGCGACCATCATCGTCCATCTCCTCCTGTGGACGTCTGGCGTCAGGGCAACAATGCAGAATGGGTCTTGGACGTAGGAATGCCGGGATGAGCAGCATGGGGACAGTGCCTCTGCGGTCAACACAGGTGATGGGACAGCGACAACAAACAAAAAAGGGGGGGGGGGAAGGACAGACGTCACTTCCCTCAGTCATACACACAACCCAGAAATTGAAGCCGAGGCAGAAGAGCAGCCCACCACACACCATCTGACAGCAGCGAAGAGTTGGCAGAAAGAGGAATGGTTGGAAGGCTTCCTTCACTTTAACAGCGTATCACATAAATGTAGTCAAACCAAAAAAGAAAAGAAAGTGAAAATAAAATAATTTATCCAGCGCCGCGCATCAGTTTCTTCTGTAGTTGTCTCACGGAGTTTACAGCTGAAGAATCTGAAACAAGCAAGCAACCAGTGCTTCAGTTCATATGGTATTACACTCAAAAACCATGAGGTTGATGAGAGAGAGAGAGAGAGAGAGAGAGAGAGAGAGAGAGAGAGAGAGAGAGAGAGAGAGAGAGAGAGAGAGAGAGAGAAAGAAGGGGATAGAAGACAAAGTTAGAGAACAAGTGAGCAAGCAAGAGAGAGAGAACTTGAAATCGAACTTGAAAATTTTATTTTACAGGTATTGTAGCTTAGGTTCCGTCAAAAACCTGTCTAACAACTAGTCCCCGCTAAGCTACTGAGGAGTAGATATCAAATTACAGGCATTATTTATAAACATATACTTCAGAGGGAGAGAGAGAGAGAGAGAGAGAGAGAGAGAGAGAGAGAGAGAGAGAGAGAGAGAGAGAGAGAGAGAGAGAGAGAAGGGATAGAAGAGATGAAGCAAGAGAGAGAGACAGAGAATGACAGTGAGAGAGTGTGGGCAATGAACGATGATAAAACTTCATTTTATAATCGTAAACAGATGTAGGAAAAGAAAGGAAATTTGTTCTTCTATGCTGTCAACTGTGACAGTTATATCAGGGCAATGGAACACATGCAGACAAAGGGGTGACTATTACATTTTATTGTTGCAGCAACACTAATAACTCCAGCAGGTTTGCACACATAATTAATAAGAGGAGAGGAGGTGCACCTAATGTTTAGATTCTTTCTGGGGATGGATCAAAAGTACTTCTAGATTCACACACAAACATTTATGTAAACAACAGTCAAGTGAAAAATGGACACAGTTTTCATGAAGACGCTTCCATCTAAACATGGGCAGAAGTGACATTTTTGAAAATCCTGACATTCTGCATCCCTTTGACAACTTCAGATATATTTCTGATCATTTTCAGAACAAAAAGAAAAGAAAAAATTCCAACCAGACTAATCAGTAAGCAGTACTGAACAATGACACCATTCAACTCAGAACTGTCATCAGGCAGAATGCCATCAGCCCAAAGGAATGATTTCCTGTTTCAGCCACAGCAGTTAAAAGAACAGGTTGGGGGAGCTGACTTTGTAAGCCGGTTTGGCCTAGTGGTAAGGTGTTAGGTTGGTAAGTGGAAGGGCCTTGGTTTGATACTGATTCGGCTCTCCTTTCTCTTCAAAAGGCTGTGGTTTGTGGACACTGTCCTGTGACTTTGTCCATCACTTCCTACTGCAACATTAAAACGGCTCTCATCGCTGCCCATCTTAATGCAGGAATCATTCTGGTGGTGACAGTGTAGCGATCTCCCTCCCTCTTCCCCCGCCTCCATGCCCCCTTCTCCCAGTCCCTAATAGTTTCTGTGGACGTTAAGCACCATGTTTACTTGGCTGACTTTGACCCCTGTTTCAGTGATGTTGTTGTTGTTGATCGCTTTCATATAGCGCTATTCTCAACTCTTGAGCAGATTCACTGTGCTCTTGCCACATGTGATTCTCAATGATGACGATGTAGAGCTTCATGTCCTCGGATGTCAGCTGACACATGAGGGACAAACTCCGACCAATGCCGAAGCACGGTTCAATGTTGCTTTACATCACAGAAACTGTAAGGCTCATTAGGACGGAAAGCCCAGCACGGCCACCTCGACTTTCACACAGCTCCTGAATTCTGTGATTCTCAATGAGTGACTGGAGCTTTTTATAGCGCATTTTGAATATCCAGCCAAGTGGTGTATTTACAGCACTGTTTGGTTGTTACATGGCTGGTGCCACGTGAAACTGCTGCCGTCTCAGTGTGTATACTATACAACCATTCCCCATGTCACATCACTTCACACAAAGCCACATACAGAGGGTGCATGTGTGTTTAGCTATAACCTGCCACCTGCACTTTTGGCAGAATGACCAGGAACTTTTACGTGCTACTGCGGTAACACGGGGATGGAACAGATACAAAAATAAGAGTCAGCAGAGAAAATGCTGCGGCTGGTCAGTGCTCACCTCTTCTATCAGTCCAGCAGCAATGGTGTGTCCCTTGTTCCTCAACATGAAGCGACCCAGGTCACGGTACTCTGCATACAGCTCCAAACACACACTGCGCTCAAACTCAATCTCCACTATTGCACTGCTGTTCTTCGTCAAACACCTGTGGGAAAGAAAGTGCTGCCCATAATTACGCTGTTACAAATCCCAACAGGAAATGCAGTTCCAACTGCCACAAGAAACCACTAAAGGCTGAGGGTGCATATATGGACAACACTTGATCCAAAACTATGTGTTCATTTTGGACCAGGTGGGTTTTTTCCCATACAAATGTTTCCAATCCAAAATCCACCACCAACTTTACTTTCTTCTCAAAACTGAATGACCAATTTGACAGATTGCACACCTACTAAATTTTAATTCACCCTGTGCGATGCCTACATGTACACCCTTCAATTCACAGTTCAGATGTCAAAGTATTGCCAATTCATGATCACAGTCATAATTTACACATAATAACAATAAACAGCCAAAATATGAAGCTGTCCAGCAGAAATGAAATCAACGGCTTGTCAGTTTGACTGGAGAAGTCAAAATTCATAAACTTTCAAAAATTCATAAACTTTCAAATACCTCAGTTGAATTATTCATTTCTTTTACAGACTTTCATGAAAGAAAGGCCTATGAAATGGCAGATAGTTTTCAACCAGCACTGAAAGACTGCAGGGACCCTGTAACCAAACTTGTCAAGTAAATAACAACAGTACAGCAAACAGTGAAGGCAGTGGAAAGGACATCCCAGTCAACCAAGAGCGTGCAAAAATATCACTTACGCACATTAAAGATCCTGTAGTCCATGTCAGGGGTTGGTGGATCACGGAAACACCAAAATAACCCAGCATGCACTAAAAACTGACAGTCTTCAGAATGCTGAAGTTGGACACTATAGGGATGGAACAATCATCTCCATCTCATGGACATGTTCTTGGTGGATGTCTAACAGAACAACAGAGAGACACTGCTCTGTGTCTGGCAGAGTTTTAGAAAATCTAACACTCTGATTAAAAAAAAAAAAAAAAAAAAAAAAAAAAAGAACAGCAAGGGACTGCTGGTAACACAAACTCCATAAGGCTAAGACGCTGACTCAATGAACAAAACTTCAAGGATTTTCACCACCTCGGTTATGTGCACTGAAGCTGTTCAGTCAGTGATGCCACAGTAACCATTTCACTGCCATGATCTTACTTGAAAAACAAAACAAAAAGAAACTGCAAACTGTGAAATCCCTCAGCCTTATTGTTTTGCTTTTTGCATTAGCATGTGACAGAAATTTCATTAAAATGTCTAATATTCGAATTAGGTTTGTTAAAGGACTGGAAAATATACAGTTTGAAGGTGTGTGCATGCACTTTTCAGCCTGGAAATTGTACAGGCTGGGGCAGTGAAATGGTTAAAGAAATCACAAGTCCACTCTATGCCTCATTCCACCAACGGTGAAAAGGAATCTCACTTGGGTCGATTTTTCACTACTTCTCCTGTGCTCTTGTTGAGCGTGGCCACCAGCCGCTTGATCATGGCTGGCTCATTGATGCACTGGTAGTGAAACACCACCTGAAACATTTCGCACAGTGTTAAATGGTAGTGAAATACCACCTGAAACATTTCACACAGTGTTAAATGGTAGTGAAACACCAAATGAAACACAGAGAAATGCTATCTGAAACTGATAAGCAGATAAGACAGAAACGTGCACCATTGCAAATAGACATAGAAACACCCCCCCACACACTACTGCAGAACAGATAGAAACACACTACTTCCAAATCTGTCTGCTCTGCAGTAGTGTGTGTGTGTGTGTGTGTGTGTGTGTGTGTGTGTGTGTGTGTGTGTGTGTGTGTGTGTGTGTGTGTGTGTGTGTGTGTGTGTGTGTTTCAATCTGAAACAGATATACAGGAACACACATCACTGCAGGTAGACATGTACCAGACTGCAGACAGACAGAAACGCACACTACTGCAGACAGAAGGACCCACCACTGCAGAGACAGAAACACACATTACTGCAGTCAGACAGACAGAAACATACACTACTGCAGACAGACAGAAACACATACTACTATATAAACACACTGACACAGTGAAATACGCACTGCTGCACACTGAGGGTACAGAAACACGCACTACTCCTGACAAGACCAAAATTAACCCAACACACTCAACACGCTTTACGCAAGAGTGAAAACAGAGAGGAGGAGCAGGCCGGTGCCGTCAGGGCCGACAGACTCACAGGGTATCCCCTGGTGATGGGCACCTCCAGGTTGAACAGCACCATCTTGGCACGGATGCGGGTGGCGCAGTGGGTGGGAGACGCAGGGTCACACAGCACAGACCCTGTCAAGCAGAAGCAACCCAGTGAGGCAGACTGGAATCACCCAGAACAAGGTGCACTGAAATGTTAAACTAAGTCTCTCTAGAAAATGTCCAGTAACTCACTGGCGCCCTCTTCTCACACATCCCCTCCCCCCCACTCCCCTCCCCATGCTCTCCCCCTGGAAGCTGGTGGTGCAGTGGGTGGGAGACGCAGGGTCACACAGCACGGACCCTGACAGACAGAAGCAAACCAGTGATGCAGACCGAAATAACCAAAACAAGGAGCGCTGAAAAATCCAATTAAAAAAAGTTAAGGAAATGTTCCAGTACCTCAACGATTCCTCATCCCACATCCTCTCCCCCACGCTCCTCCCCTCCAAAGTTTAAACTTAATAATGCATAGCATGTAGTTTGAGAAATCTCTATGTTGCACAGCACAGTCTATGAAAGCATATCACATATGCTCGCTTATTTTTTTTAATGTCATCTCTGATTTGATGAGTTAAAATGCACTTTCTCTTTCCCCCTTTAAAAAAAGAAGAAGCACCCAATGAACTTACCAACATTGACACTACTCATGTCAATTCCCGTCAGAGCAAAAGTGACATGATCACCGGCGAAGGCCAGCTGGGCTGGCAGGTCATCCACTGTGACATCTGCAAAATGATCACACAGCATAAGCACATCGTCCTCGCTGGCCTAACTTAACCCTTTCCCTGACGAGGAATTAGGGTTGCTGATGCAGTTCCTTCAGAAAAAAGAGTCTCACGGACAACCCTGACAGCCTTACTTCACCATTCTCACGGACAACCCTGACAGCCTTACTTCACCATTCTCACAGACAACCCTGGCAGCCTTACTTCACCATTCTCATGGACAACCGTGACAGCCTTACTTCACCATTCTCACAGACAACCCTGACAGCCTTACTTCACCATTCCCACAGACAACCCTGACAGTCTTACTTCACCATTCCCACAGACAACCCTGACAGTCTTACTTCACCATTCTCACGGACAACCCTGACAGCCTTACTTCACCATTCTCACGGACAACCCTGACAGCCTTACTTCACCATTCTCATGGACAACCCTGACAGCCTTACTTCACCATTCTCATGGACAACCCTGGCAGCCTTACTTCACCATTCTCACAGACAACCCTGACAGTCTTACTTCACCATTCTCACAGACAACCCTGACAGCCTTACTTCACCATTCTCATGGACAACCCTGGCAGTCTTACTTCACCATTCTCACAGACAACCCTGGCAGTCTGATTTCACCATTCTCATGGACAACCCTGACAGTCTTACTTCACCATTCTCATGGACAACCCTGGAAGTCTTACTTCACCGTTCTCACGGACAACCCTGGCAGTCTTACTTTTGACTCCTGCCAGGCTCCCAGCTGGCATGACCATGACCTTGTCTCCAGGCCGGATGTAGCCAGCACTGATGCGACCTGCGATGCTGAAACCACCGGTGGCCCCTTTAAACACGTCCGACACGTTCAGACGGAAGGGCTTGTCCACTGGCCGCTCCAAATTCTTGAACTGATCTGCACAGAGGAATCATAGCATGCGTTCTCAGATAATTTTGGGGAGAAACAAGTCAAGTGTGTGCACGAAGCATCTGCAGAATTTGATCATTCAAAGACAGAGCCAGTTTTACTGGTGCCTTAAACACAGCTGTCAGCCTTCCCTGACTCAATGGATTGCGAAACAAAAAGCAAGCTCGGTACCTCCTCATATGCGAGGCCACTGGTTGGGTTCCACCACAGCATACCCACACTTGGATTGCTGTGCAGTGAACCAAGCTGTTTCTGTTAAGTGAACCACAAACCAACTGACATTCTGAATTTTTCTATCAGCCATGTTTGAGCACGCATAACCAACCAAAGATGATGTTCAACACAGAAAGAACTGCCAGAGTAATGGATTTTCATAAATAAATAACCATTACAGGAATACTAATTTGATTCCATGGTTGTACTCAGTGCTTGTAGAAACTGGCAAAGTTCAGTCTCAAAAGCAGCAGCCTTATAGTTACACAAAACAAAACAAAAAAAGTTGAGGAAGAAAAACAGGAACTGCCAGAGTTGCAAGTACTGGACTTTCACAAATAATCACCACACAGTTACATGAACACAAATAACCACCACACAATTACATGAACACAAATAACCACCACACAATTACATGCACACAAATAACCACCACACAATTACATGAACACAAATAATCTCCACACAATTACATGCACACAAATAATCACCACAATTACATGAACACAAATGTAAGTTTGGTTGCTACTCAACGCCTGTAAAGGTGGAGAGAAAAAAATCACGCCCAAGTGACAGCCTTATGTGTGCTGGCACTCACATACAGAACACACCTTATCCCAAGTGCAAAACCGCAATGCCATGAGAGAAAGCGTGTGCGTCGCTCACCGATCTGTGACACCAGGGTGGGTCCCGAGTACCAGGCAGTCAGTAGCGGTTCCTGCGGCGCCTTGGTGAGGTTCTCACCAGCCAGCCCACTGCAGGGGATGAAGGAGAGGTCAGCCTCCTTGAAGCCCACCTGCTTAAGGAACTGCCGCAGCTTCTTCACAATCTCGTCGTAGCGTGACTGGTCCCACTCCACTGTGTCCATCTTGTTCACCGCCACGATGATCTGGCTCACTCCTGAGAGGCAAAGCCATCCAAGTTTTAAAAAACATCGGAAAAAAAACTCTCTCCCTCTCTCTCTCTTCTTCTTATCCTTTCACACTCACCCAAGTCAACCCAAGTCAAACAGTAAAGCAAGCCACCCTTTCAATGTGACTCTCAAGTCAAAATTCATCAAGTCAAAATAAAATACTTTAACGATCCATCACAGGGACATTCAACTAATTACTTAAAGACTCATTAATTTAAAAACATGCAGAGAATTCCTTCAGTCCTCAACACCACTTTAGTGTAAAATGATTCCCCATAAAAAAAAATCAAATCAAACTGTCAATAATGACAGATGGTGTCTGTGTGTGCTTAATCAATAACATAAAGAGAAGCATGAAAACCTGCACACTGACAGATGGTGTCTCTGTACATTAAAATCACATTGCATGCGTTTACCCGATATTCAATGAAGTAAGCAAAATGTCACATGAAACAAACACCTTTTCTGCATCTCTAGAACGACACAATCTATCCCACTGTTTATAGACATGGTTCACAGACCCATCAAAGCTCTGACATCAGTCAAAACCCACATCAAACCTTCACCCATTCCCCACATCTGAACACAATTCATTTACCTAAAGATCTAGCCAGCAGCGCGTGTTCTCTGGTCTGTCCTCCAGAATCGAACCCAGTCTCAAACTCTCCCCGCGTGGCATTGATGACCAGAATAGCCACGTCTGCCTGGGCAGCCCCTGGTGGGAACAGAACATTATCCTTGTAAGACACAGTTAACTGTCACAACACTGTGTGAGTGCGTGTTGCGTGTGTACCTGTGTTGGTGTGTGTGTGTGTGTGTGCGCGTGTTCACACGTGTTGTGGGGGAGGGGGGGGGGGGGGCATACATGCACATGCATGCGTGCATGCATGTTGGAAGTGAAGAGAAAGATGTTGAATGAAGTGCTGTTGTGTGTTTATGCAATTAGTTGGGTTCACAGTGCTCTAGATTGCATATATATTTTGATGACTATATTGTTTTTATATTGTGCACTTCGGGCTCACATTAGGTGCAAGCCCCTTATAACTACCATTTCACATGAGAACACTCACTACAAACATGCAGCATAATGTTTCTGGCTCTGCACACTTTGGCTGCCTTCCTTGATTAACAGACCAGAGATATATGCACCAATACAGTTCCTGTTCAATGAACTCTTAACTCTGAGTGGCTGAGGCTGACATAGACGAAACCCTCGGCAAAAGACTTGACCCTCTTTTCATACCACCTTCTTTGAGATCCAACTCCCTGCATCGTTAAGTAAATAAATACCTCATCAAAAATCTACCTGTTGATTTCAATGAGGGTCATCCACTGTTAGTGCAGTCCCTATGCAGCCATGAAGTGATGAACTGCAGGAGTCAGTAAGTGGATGATGCATGTCATGACCAGTTCAGAGCCAAAAGCACATGCATGTTTTTGAACAAATGCGTGCAGATCAGCATGGTCCAAAAGCACAGGTACACCAGTCTACCTACTGCAGCATCCCAGAGCAACAAAGATCACCTTGTACATGAATACCACATGAGGAGTTGCAGCAACTGCAGAATACACAGACATCATCAGCAATGAGTACAAGAACAGTGCAGTTACCTGTGATCATGTTGGGGATGAAGTCCTTGTGGCCCGGAGCGTCCAGCAACGTCACCATTTTCTTCTCTGTCACAAAGCGTGTTTGAGCAATGTCCATTGTCACACCTCGACTCCTAAGAAAACACAAACATTTGGGAGTAAGATCAAAGCCCCTTTATAGAAAATCTGTCGCCCAAAACAAGCAATGTCTATCATCATGCCTTGACGCCTGGGAAAAAGGCAAGTGTCTGGGAGTAAGAGCAAGGCAGCATTCCAGAAAACCCATCCCCAAAACAAGTAAAGTTCATCATCAAGCCTCGACACCTGAGAAAAAGGCAAGTGTCTGGGAGTAAGAGCAAGGCAGCATTCCAGAAAACCCATCCCCAAAACAAGTAAAGTTCATCATCAAGCCTCGACACCTGGGAAAAAGGCAAGTGTCTGGGAGTAAGAGCAAGGCAGCATTCCAGAAAACCCATCCCCAAAACAAGTAAAGTTCATCATCAAGCCTCGACACCTGAGAAAAAGGCAAGTGTCTGGGAGTAAGAGCAAGGCAGCATTCCAGAAAACCCATCCCCAAAACAAGTAAAGTTCATCATCAAGCCTCGACACCTGAGAAAAAGGCAAACATTTGGGAGTAAGAGCAAGGCAGCATTCCAGAAAATCTGTCGCCCAAAACAAGCAATGTCCATTGTCACACCTTGACTCCTGAGAAAAGGCAACTAACTGTTTGGCAGTACGAGCATGGCATCATTCCAGAAAATCAGCCCCCCCAAACAGTCTCACACCACAGGAATATCCACCGGAGAGGAAGTGGACCGTTGTTGACTTTGGTTGTGTGAGCATGTGCCAGAGTCCGTGATATGAATGTGTGCACTGTGCTTTAAGATATTTCCTTCCCTGTGATCCACTCATCATTGCAGAGCAGTAAGACAATGAAACCTGCTGTTGAAACATAACACCCATGAGACATCATCCCTCTTTTTCAAGATCACATTCCAGGCTGAAGATTTTAGCTGATTAGAATCACGGTAAGGCCTTGTCGCTGAGTGTTCTGGTCACACTTTCACTTACCTCTGATATAACCCTATGTGGTTGACTGGGCTCAAAGCACCAACTAACATACTTTCATAAGGAGTTAATGTGTGGCAATGTTGTTATGGTTGAGTGTTGCTTTACGTCCACAAAAACTGTAGGCTTATTAGGGACAGGAGCCCAGGACAGCCACCTCAACTTTCTCACAGCTCCTAAGCTCCCAAATGTGGCAATGGACCGGAACTGGTTTTTAAAGCCTATTCCCTGTTCCTGGACTCATGCTGCATATGCAGGACGTTAAGGCCGCTCTTAATATAGCACAGCAGATTCAAGGAAGGTCAACTTGGTGAACTTGTTTTGGTCATTTTGGTTTTTAGCATAAAACAGCAGGTTGATTATGCCTAAAGTTTTAGCGATTTGCTGCAGAAGAGCATCATTATTTTTGTTTGTTCTTGTGGCCAAGGCCATCTGGGTCCCCACAGTGTCAACTGATGCTGCCTCAGGTCAATAAAAACTTCAATCCAATCCTCAGTGGTGCTGGTTTCTGTTTCCATTCTCCACAAGTCGAGACTCTTCCAAACAAAGGCCACTGGTGTCATCAACTAACCATGTGGTCAGCCTCGGCCACTCTGCCAAATGACTTTGTAAAACAAGACTTGCAAAGTACCTTCAGAGAAAAGAGACATCTTGGCGAAAGCTTGGTGATGCAGCCAAAGACACTTTGTAAGGCAACTTTGCACTAGACCAAAACCATCATTACTGAACAGCAAGACTGAGTGACTACCTGCGGAAGCATTCAGCCTCAATCACCCACTAGTCACCACCATTAACTTTAGTCGGAGCAGTTATAATGCATCACGTCCGCCCACCTCTCCTCTTCCGTCTCGTCCAGCACCCAGGCAAAGGCAAAAGAGCTCTTGCCAAGCTTGCGTGACTCCTGCTCGTATTTATGCATCGTCCGCTGCTGCACGGAGCCCAGCTGGTACAGCACATGACCCATCAGTGTGCTCTTGCCAGCATCCACGTGACCTGAACACAGGCACCCAAAAATCTATTCACACATACTGTATTAACAAAACTCTTGCTGGCACCTAGTCAATGGACTTACAGTGCATGCACATGCTCCCTTGGCATCCATGTGAATAAAACACAGGCATGAAACAGCTGATTCACACACACACACACACACACACACACACACACACACACACACACACACACACACACACACACACACACACACACACACGGAGTACCAAACTGAAGCAAGGATATTTCTCAAAACATCAACAACAAATAATCAAGACACCATGTCATACCTATAACAACTAAATTGATGAGTTCTTTATCTCCTTGCCGTTTCGCGTATTCTGCCTTGGCGTCAATCTTGTCATTTTTAGACCTGAAACAGTCACAAAAACCACCTCAAATGAACTTGCCGGACAGTACCACCATAAACGGTACACCTACAACTGTTTGTAAACTTTTTCATCCAAACCAGCAAGTGGACAATGCCCATGGATGCACAAGCCTCATGAAACCAGCATCCCAAGTTTGGGTACAAAAGGTGTGACAATTCAGAAGGTATGACATGTAAAGAAACTGAAGCCACGCTGTGAATTGGACCTTTTTCTTAAAAAAGTGAAATTCATTTGTTTGAGTTTGACACCAATTTGTCTCTGGAGAGGTACAGCTGCGACTGAGACTGGAGGGGGGGGGCGGCGGCAGGAGAGAGATGAGGGAACCATAACTAAAGCTATACTCTCACCACCAGAATGACTGCATTAAGAACAAGATGGGCAGTGACCATTAATTATGAGGGGCAAAGTCACGTGACAGTGTCCATGAACTGAATCACAATTTTTGAAGAGGTTCGGAAGACAAAGGCAGATCACACAGGTCAGCGGTTCAGAAGACAAAGGCAGATAACACAGGTCAGAGGTTCAAAAGACAAAAGACAGATCCCACAGTTCAGTGGTTCAGAAGACAAAGGCAGATCACACAGGTCAGCAGTTCAGAAGACAAAGGCAGATCACACATGTCAGCAGTTCAGAAGACAAAGGCAGATAACACAGGTCAGAGGTTCAAAAGACAAAAGACAGATCCCACAGGTCAGCAGTTCAGAAGACAAAGGCAGATCCCACAGGTCAGCAGTTCAGAAGACAAAGGCAGATCCCACAGGTCAGCAGTTCAGAAGACAAAGGCAGATCACACAGGTCAGCAGTTCAGGAGACAAAGGGAGATCACACAGGTCAGCAGTTCAGAAGACAAAGGCAGATCACACAGGTCAGCAGTTCAGAAGACAAAGGGAGATCACACAGGTCAGCAGTTCAGAAGACAAAGGCAGATCACACAGGTCAGCAGTTCAGAAGACAAAGGGAGATCACACAGGTCAGCAGTTCAGAAGACAAAGGCAGATCACACAGGTCAGCAGTTCAGAAGACAAAGGGAGATCCCACAGGTCAGCAGTTCAGAAGACAAAGGCAGATCACACAGGTCAGCAGTTCAGAAGACAAAGGCAGATCACACAGGTCAGCAGTTCAGAAGACAAAGGCAGATCCCACAGGTCAGCAGTTCAGAAGACAAAGGGAGATCACACAGGTCAGCAGTTCAGAAGACAAAGGGAGATCACACAGGTCAGCAGTTCAGAAGACAAAGGCAGATCACACAGGTCAGCAGTTCAGAAGACAAAGGCAGATCCCACAGGTCAGCAGTTCAGAAGACAAAGGGAGATCACACAGGTCAGCAGTTCAGAAGACAAAGGGAGATCACACAGGTCAGCAGTTCAGAAGACAAAGGGAGATCCCACAGGTCAGAGATTCAGAAAATAAAGGCAGGAGACAAAGAGAACAACAGACAAATGTATGAAGGTGATTCCAGCAGAGATCCTTAACCCTTTCTGCCCTGCACCCAACAAATGGCACAATGCTTGGGCACCACTGCATAAAACTGTCCACCTATACCTGAGCATTATGCTGGCAGAGAATTCCGATTCTGGGAGTCAAAACTAGGCATTTACAATGTGTAATGGGAGGCTACTGCACTTCCTTCTTTCTCGATCATGCAGGGTCATCTTCATGGGGCATCTAAATAAAACTGTCCACTTTAAAAACAACAACATTATTTGACACAATAAGCAAACAAATGCAGGCCATTATCAGGAAAGTTCCCAACAATGTGTTCGCTGAGGAAGACAGCAACAATGGCCCATAAATATAGGCTCTTCTGGCAAAACTCAGGAATAATATGTATGATACTGCTGATGATGTTGGTTATGTCCTTTAGCTTTAGGAGATACCCGACTTTGAGCAGAGCATCCATTAACCTTGAGCCAAACAGCGCAAAGTGCTTAGGTGGGCAGGTTGCCTGGGCCACACAGGTCTCAGTGCTGAAAGGGTTAATGTCATACACAAATTAACTCTTAATATAGTACATATACAAATTAACTCTTTTTATACCTTAAACTGCCATTTTGCGCCATCCTACCAAAACACCTTTAACCACCTTAAGACATCAGCAAGGCATGGAAGCGTGTTGCCGGAAGCACAAAATCTCAAAACGTTTCCGACTCACTTTGATGACGACCGCGGAACACCCATGGGAGGATGTTCAAACCGCTGCGGCGTCTGTGGCCTGGATGATGACGGAGATTCTGTGCCTTTGCTACTGGCTGCTAAAAGTGCCAGATTTCTGGCCTTTTCTGCCCCTGCTTCCACCGTCAAGGCTGCCACCTCTTCACTCAAACGCTCAGCCGCAGACTCGCCAGGAGCCTGCAGCACAAAGCTGTTGTTGGAGTCCACCTCAAAGCCTTTGCAGGCATCACGCTTTGGGGTCGAGGCAGTTATCACAGCAGGTCGCGGGGCGGCAGGGTTGGGGGACTGTTGTTGCAGTGGATCTTGAGAAGGTTGTGCTTGAGGGGGTTGTTGAGCAGCGGTCAGTGTGATGCCTGCGGCAGCACTTCCAGCACCTGCAGTACATCAGCGGCATTGTTAATGTTGTCGTCAAGATAAACATTCTACATTGTTGCTTACAAACTGATTCTTTTTAGTCTTACATAGACAGATCCTTTACAATTACAGTGCAAAAACATATTGAGACAAATTTCACTTTAAAACATCTACATATTATACAGTTTAAAACTACGCACATAATATTCATGTCCACTCAACATTTGTCAGAAATTTAAAAAGAACAAAACAACAACCCAACAGCATTTAGCTTCATAAAAAGTGCATAAATTTTTTCCCTGCTGTTAGTTGCTGGCCTTGTCACAATGGACATTTTCTTCTTTTTTCTGGATTTACATTGGTTTCACTTGCATGGGATGGTGCTAACAATGATGGACCTCAAACAGCTCTTTTATATTTTAATCTCTTAAAGACTTGTCAACACTAAGGCCTATGCAGCGACTGCACGAGCTAAATGACATGGGTGCATTTTTCTAATGCACATATATATATCTAAAAACACACCCATGTACACAAGTGTTTGCACACACACACACACACACAAACACACACACGTGCGCACGCATGCACACACACACACACACGTGCGCACGCATGCACACACACACACACACACACACACACACACACACACACACACACACACACACACACACACACACACACACAGGCATGCATGCATCACCATCACAGGTTTTCAAACATTCAATCAACAACCAACCAAGACATTCCATCTTTTGATTCCTGTTTACTCTTGAACCCATTTTTTTACAAAAGAAATACATTATCTGAAACGTACCAGTTTCCACAGTAAAAATCAGAACAACAAACAAGAAACAACCAATATAAAAACATACATAAACCAGGCATTATATTCGTAAAAACACTACCCAAAAAATGCCACACCATTTGCTCATACAGAAAATGTTCAGCAGTTTTCTGCTGGTAACTGGAAATGGAATTTGGCAACAGTAACATTTTCCACTGTAAAAAAACAAAAAATTATTTCTTACATCAAAAACCCTAAACACATAGATCCAGTGAATGAATGTACCACAAATAAAGATAGAAAATCAAACACCTTTTTTCCCATTCAGTTATTCAATACCTTATTGACCACACTGCATGTGACAAAGGCGAGTGCCTCATTCATGTCTGTTGCTTAGTCCTTTCTGTCCTGCATCCAAAGGCTTGGTACCAAAGAGCAGTTCTGCCCACCAGTGCCCATGTAGGTCTTGGTACTACTAGTACTACACTACTTCTGCAAAACAGCTGTCGAGGACTTGGAAGTAACAAAACAACTTTATCTGCCAGTACCAGTAGCACTCGCATATAAAGGTAGGTGTGTAACTTGGTGTTTCACGAACCATTGCGGTTATATTGAGCACTCGCATGTCACTAAACTAGACATACCAGTGCCTGTCTAGGACTTGGGAACAATTTTACTCGTCAGTGCCCTTGTAGCACTTGCATGTCACTAAACAGCTACACATACCAGTGCCCGTCTAGGATTTGGATGCAACAGAACAACGTTACATGCCAGCACCTGAGCAGCACAAAAAGTCTGCACATCACTAAACAGCTACTCATACCAGTGCCTGTCTAGGACTTCAAAGCAACAGAACTTTACCTACCAGCATGCTAGCACAAGCAGCACTTGCATGTCACTAAACAACTAGACATACCAGCACCTGTCTAGGACTTGGGAGTAACAGACCAATTTTACTCATCAGGCCCTAGCAGCACTTGCATGTCACTAAACAGCTACACATACCCGTGCCTGTCCAGGATTTGGATGCAACAGAATGTTACCTGCCAGCACCCGAGTAGCACTTGTGCGTCACTAAACAAACAGACATACCAGTGCCTGTCTAGGACTTTGAAGCACTAGCATGCCACTGAACAGCTACATATACCAGCGCCAGTCTAGGACTTCAGAGCAACAGAACAACTTTAGCTGCCACCACCCCAGTTGCACTTGGGTGCCACAGAACAGCTTCATTCATTAGAGAGTCCAAGTCAGAATTTCACACCACAGAACAGCTCTACCCATCAGTGGCTGCATAGGACTTGGGCTGCACAGGACAACCTTACATGCCAGTGGTCAGGTAGGACCTGGGTGCCACAGAACAATTTTACCCACCAGTGCCTGCGTAAGGCTTGGGTGCCACACAACAGTTTTACCCACCAGTGCCTGCGTAAGACTTGGGTGCGTAAGACTTTGGTGCCACAGAACAGCTTTACCCACCAAAGCCTGCATAGGACTGTTTTGCCTGCCGGTGCTTGCATAGGACTTGGGTGCCACAGAACAGTTTTACCTGCCAGTGCCTGTGTATACAACTTGGGTGCCACACAACAGCTTTACCTGCCAGTGCCTGTGTATACAACTTGGGTGCCACACAACAGTTTTACCTGCCAGTGTCTGCAATGGACTCCGAGTGCCACACCTTTGCCTGCCGGTGCTTGCACAGGACTTGGGTGGCCACAGAACAGCTTTACCCACCAAAGCCTGCATAGGACTGTTTTGCCTGCCGGTGCTTGCACAGGACTTGGGTGGCCACAGAACAGCTTTACCCACCAAAGCCTGCATAGGACTGTTTTGCCTGCCGGTGCTTGCACAGGACTTGGGTGGCCACAGAACAGCTTTACCCACCAAAGCCTGCATAGGACTGTTTTGCCTGCCGGTGCTTGCATAGGACTTGGGTGCCACAGAATATTTTTACCCACCAGTGCCTTATACACGACTTGGGTGCCAAACAGCAGCTTTACCTGCCAGCATCTGCACTGGACTTGTGTGCCACACAACATCTTTACCTACCAGTGCTTGTATAGTACCTGGGTGCCACAGTGCAGCACCCAGGTAAGACCTGGGCACAGAAACATTCCACGACACAAACTGGTCTGCAAGACCACAACTGCGCATGCAGAAAAGGAAGGGAAGGTGTTTTTTACCACCGCTTCTGTCTGCATTACGCAGTGCCACTGTATCAACATTTCTCCAGCAATCTTTCCTGAATGCTGTACCATTTCAGCTTGAGCAAGCGGCTGTACCTCACCATCAGGTCAACGCTTGGCAAGACTTTTGTCAGACGGTGGCAAGGATTCTGATACAGGAATGGAATCTCCAAGGGCCTGCTTTTGTTACATGGGTTCATCTTGAGCAAGCAGCTGTATCTCACCATCAGGCCAACATCTGGCAGGATTTTGTCTGATGGTAGCAATGACTGATGCAGGAATGGAATCTCTTGAAAGTCAGTAATCCAAAACCCTCCTTGGATAAAAAACAAGGTGACTAAAAAAGAATTGAATCTACACTTCAGACACCAAGAACAGTCTGGGGCAGGAGAAGAGAAGCATAATAATAATAATGGACACCTAGCACACCCAACCTGTAATAGCTCAAAGTGCATTCACCTTTTTTTTTCCAGACCATTTTGATGAAAAAGATTCAGTTGTGTCGTCAAAACACATGCACACAATGGCAAAAAAAAGAAGGGAAAAAAGGGGGAAAAAAGAAGAGGCAATATCATTATCATTCACTGTGACACAGCTAATGTTCATATTTCAATATGAAATTTGCTAGCTTAGGTTGCCAGCAGGCAGCTATCAGAGGTATCTGCATTGGTGTTTGCACACAGGAACCTAAATTACAGAGCAACACGGCTAAAAACAACAACAAAAACGAAAAAGGCCAGGAATGTACCAACACTACAGAGCTCAGGAAGCAAAGGGTTAACAGCAAAAGGAAATAAACAGTGAACATTCTCACTGCATGCACACGCACACACTTACGTGCACCAAAGGATTAAAATTCTGCAGCTTCTCACCCTCAGTTTTTGCCATGTACATCTATATTATGCATCAACATGTGGTTCCAGAAGCCAACTCATATTAATTATTATTACTGACAAGTTTAGTAATCAACTTATTCAATTATCAACTTATTCTATTCATCGTCAAAATATTGGCTGTATATTTTCTAGTTTAAACACTTACTGTCTAAAAATGGCAGCAATCAAGCCTGCTGTAGGTCTCATCTTTAAGAAAAGACTGAGAAATGAAGCTGAATGAACCATGAGGCTGTCTGCAGTTGCAAAAGAACCTTTTGCCACAGGTAAAGCACATGTAAAACTGTGTTACAGTTTCACAGTAAATGTACTGGTGTGCACCAACTCTGAATCCTGTTCAGCTCAACATGAAGCCTCACTGTGGACAAAACCTAGACGTGTGGTGAATACCACAGAAGCAGCACAATCTCCAATGTGGGAAAAGCTGTGTGTCTGACCTACACATATGTAACGCAAAATCACAGCTTCTGAGCATGCACTGCACATCCTCATTCTTGACAATGTGATCCCTGATGCAGAGATCAGATCCTGCCAATCAAATGTGACGTAACATACCTAAAAATGAGTCTTTATGACCTGGTTTGATTGGTTGCATGCCATACAAGGTTTAATATTATATATAACACTGAGCTAACTGCCCCAAGACATATAGGATATATATATACACTATTGTACAAGCATCTCTGCTGCCTTAATAAATGTACAACTGTACACAGCAATAACATTCATAATCATAGCTGCCACACTTCATACACACTCACATGAACAGCATAAAGTAATCACCATTAATAATCAGTTTCTTGTATTAAGAGCATAACACAATTACTAGTAACTATCAGTACCAGCCGCCAAACAAAAGGAATTGGGTAGGTATGTATGCGAGATCTTAAATGCAAATGCAATATAAAATTTCTGGTGTTTCTTATTATTTATCAACAGACAGGTAATATTTTTAATTCACAACAAATGTACGGGGGGGGGGGGGGTAAAAAAAAAAGATCTAATATTGCAGGAAATATTCTTAGCAAAAAGAGACAAGTCTTTTTACTACTGCTTCAGTGTTTTCACTGTCCTTGTGCCATAACTGTCCATTGCCAGGATAAAGATGAAGGTTTCTTTGCCTAAATATTTGTTTTGCTTTGTCACTTTTTTTCTTCTTTCTTTTTTAACACCTTTTCGTTTTTAGCCTTTTGTGTGCTAATCCATAATATTTGCAGACAACATAAAACCACAGACCTCAAGTAACCACATGTGACGTGCCCAAAATTTCATCCTCATAACAAAGGTACCTCAATGAGCTGATGAGATGAGAGGCTATTAAAGTTTAGCTGTGTGACTGTGCAAAAGATAGCAAAGACAGCAGACCAAACTTTTTATGACATTTTGTCCTTTAGTAGCAGTACTGTAGCAGTAGCAGTACTGTAGCAGTAGTAGTACTGGTAGTCATAATGGTGCACATGTACCAACATACTGAAACCAGTTGCAAACATTCTGTTTATGACTTAAACTGTGTAATGGACCTCCTTAATAACCCAGGCTCTACAATGTAGATCTGCCAGTAGTGGTACCCCAGCACAAAAGTCTGGATAAACCGGTTAAAAGTTCAGGTGATGCAGGACACACTGTGTGATGAACCTCCGTAACAACCCAGGCTCTACAATGTAGACCTGCCAGTAGTGGTACCCCTGCACACTAAGTCTGGATAAACTGGTTAACAGTTCAGGCAATACAGGACAAACTGTCACATTTGATACAATGATAGTTGATGCTGTGCCCCCGACATAAAAAGCATACATCCAGCAATGATCTACTGGCATAAACTCAGTCACAAAAGTTTATCGGTGCAAATGATAGGTCATGGGCACACATTTTGTTCTGATTTGCACCTGGCAGTGACCTTTGACCACTCACTAGCATCCCACTCTTCGCTAGTCAGTCTGTCTGGTAAAGACACCATTGACAGTTAAAGGGAAACTGAAGAGAAGGCAAAAGCTGGCCTGAAAAAAAGGCAATGGGCAATTATTTCCATCAGCTGGCTCCATTTAGTTGTTCTATCAATAGTTCAATACAAAATAAGTTGTCAGGGTTGTTTGTTGGTTTTGCTCCAGCTCCTCTGGTTTGCTCTTTATCAACGAAGAGCTGAAAGAGTTCGGCTCATGTTTCATACTTTTGCCACAGATTCGGGCCTTGTTCACAACACCACTCACACTACTGGGCGCAAAATGGCAGCAATAATGATTGTGTTTCACACCTTTCATACACTGCTTCTTGACATTCAGGACCAGCAACCACGTGAAAACTTACTGTCTCTTTTTCATGACATTCCTATTGATGCAATGATAGGGCCTGTCGTACTTCTTCACTCTGGCTTCCCTTTAACATAGCAGCACACAAAGCTTCAGGCAAACTGACTCAAGAGGGTAAAACTATAATAGATACCACACAATAACTGAACAAGTTGTTTTTGAAGATGCCATCTCCCAGACCATGACCTTAATAATGACAAAAATAACAACACAACATACACAAAAACAACAACACGGAAACAACAACTGAAAACACTGAACGTATTTTGATTAAATAACACAGAATCTCTTTTCTTTTGTGTAAACACTCTGTTTCGCGTCTGTCTTTAAAAAGAGGAAAGAAAACCATTTATCGTAACATAAAGGAGTATTATTTGGAACAAATTGCAATAAACAGGTAATGTATAAAAATGAATACATATCCACAATATTCAAGAGAACAGTTTGATCATCTTCACCAGCCCCAAAAGACAAAGTCAGATGGTGTTAAAAAGGGAGATACGGGTAAGTTCAACGAGATCATCAAAATCAGTAATGCAGCCATCCCACAACCAAAATGGCTTAAACAAGTTAATAATAACACTTTTTGACAGATAGTTCTTTTAAAGCGCCATTCTCTAGCAGAAGTTAAACGCATTAGAGAATGGTGCTGTTCAAACAACTAAATAAAAACCACATGTGTATATGTTTCAACCAATTTATTACACACCATTAAGGACTCAAATTCTGTCCAAAGCAACCAAAAGTTCAACGTAACCTAAAAACGGATCACACGTTTTATCCTGGCAAACGTTTCAAGTGTGTCTACGGTAGTGGACCATGTTTTTTCCTATGCAAAAACCACTGCCATTTCTTTTCATATCTAAAAATCACTGCTACAGTTCTTCCTCCTTACTGTAAATTGTGAAAATGATAGATCTGACACAGTGTCTAGATTTGACACAGTGTCTACAACACTTAGCTGAGGGTCTAACACATCATCAATGGAAAGACTATATTAGTAGTACTAATAGTGATCAACAGGCTGAGTTGACTGAAGACTTACAGTTATAAAAATTTGGTACATCAGTTACAGTAGGTCAAGGTCTTATTCATTTTTACTCATATTAAATCAAGATCTTACTCATTTTGACTGAGTTTTGACAGCATCCTTCAGAAAGACCAGCCTGTGTTCCAAGTGTCATGTATAAACTGGAACACAACTTTTTGAAACATCCCTCGCAACTATAACAAACATGTACATACAAACACACAAATCAGACAAATGTCCATAATCTGTACTTCTCAACAACAAAAAACAAAAAGAAAAAAAAACACCCATACAAACATCCATGTATACATCTCAAAAGAGACAACTGGCACAAGGAACGTAACCAGCCAACTGACAAACTCAATGACAAATGCCGATGATCTAACAGTTGACTTGATACCTAATTTATCAAACCAATGATCAATATCAGATACAGCTAATGTGGAAGTCACCAGAAAGAATCAAAAGCATACGCATGCTTGCGCACATTTGCAAACACTCTCGGACACACACACTCTTTCAAACAAAGTCAAACATAAACACAAACACTCATGACTCAACAAGTCAATCACACACGCAAACACTCAGAGTCAATCACACACACACATGCAAAATGTCCGTCAGGGACAGTAATATCTTTCAGAAGCTTCATGTTCAGCTGCTGCTGCGTAGATACCGTGTGTGGAATGTACTTTCTATGCTGCATGCTGACCAGTCCATGTGAAGGCTCCTTTTTGATGCATGATGACATCATCATGAGCTGTGGTGCCGCAACTTGTCCACTGCTGCGTGCTGACCAGTGCATGTAAGAACTACTTTCTGACGCACAACGTAATGTATAAAAAATGTACTCTGCTATTATCAGGAGCTGCCACATCTGTTACATGCTGACCAGTGCATCGTAAATTGACCAGTCTATGTGAAGGCTGCTTTTTTACACACGAGGAGCTCTGGTGTCACGAATTTGTCTCTGTTGCGTGCTGACCAGTGCGAGTGAAGGCTGCTTTCTGACGTGTGAGAACAATATCATCAGGAGAAGGTGTGCTGAAGTCAAACCGGGCCACAACATGCAATGGAGATTCTACAGTCTTCACCAGCTTCCTGGTCTGGAACTGGAACTGGAACCTGGGAAACTTAGCGTTCCTCACCATGGGCTTTGGCATGGGCTGAGCTTTTCTCTTCGACCCTTCCGCCCAATGCAAGCAGATGCAACGAGCGAACAAGGACGGGGGCTTCTTCATTCCGGGGGCAACTGTTATGGCACTGGAATAGTCAGCATCCAAATCCAACATGCTCTCAGGAGAAAGTTCCTCTTCCTCTTCTTCCATCTCCATGCTCTGAGGAGTGGGATGCACGGTCTTTTGCTCTGCTGTTCGAATGGTCAAGGATTTCTTCAGGCAGTTGACCAGCGACAAGCCGACGTCTCCCTTCCTCTCCCTGTCCTGCAATGGCATCTCAGAACTGTGGGCTTCTCCCTCATCTTTCCTGCTGATCAGCTTCACCTCAGGCCTTAGGGTAAGCCCCCTTCTCAGGCTGTCTGCCAAATCTGAGCAGGCCCTCGGGTTTTGGGTGTTGGCATTCATGTCTCTCAAAACTGGTGGCTTGTCTGATGAAGAATGGACTGTTGAACTGCCGATGCCTGCTCCCTGATGCTGCTTGACAAGGGCTGACAGTGACAGGCCACCACCACCACCGCCACCACCACCAGCCTGCAGAGGTTCTCTTTTGTCACCACCCAAAATTCCTGTTAACACAGCAGACTGACCGCTTGTATGCTTTTTGGCAAGGTCTGCCAGAGAGATGCCTGCAGTGGGTGACTGCGAAGCTGCAGTAGTAGCCGGAGGCCAGGGAACAGACTGGCAGTTGGCATCAGAATGATTTTTCACAAGCTGTGAAAGGAACAGTCCTGGCTTGGGCACATTCTTGGTGGAACTGTCATTATCTGCTGCTGTGAATTTTCCCTCAAGGGATGAGTCTGACCTCTTCTGACTGCTGTGCAAGCTGACCAGCTCTGACAGCGACAGGCCTCCCGTCGGTCTCTGAGCTTGTGGTGATGATGACAAGCTTGACGACGACTCGGCTGGTGGAACAGCCACCTGCTTTTTCTGTGCACCTATAATTTCACTCAAAGATAAACCAAGGCTGGTCTTCTTTTCTGTCCCTTGAGGTCCCAGTGACTGGGCTGGCTGTTCCTGTTTTTTCTGTGCAGCTATTATCTCGCTCAAAGTCAGACCAGGGCTCCTTTTAGCCTCCTTCCCAAAGACAGAGGACAACAAGGCAGCTTGCGGTTGAGGAAAAGCTGTTTTCTGCTGCAAATTTAACCCGCCAGACAAGCTTGAAACAGGCTCCCTTTTCTGCTGCTGAGCATGTCCCAACAAACCAGCCTTGGGTGGTTCAGGATCTTTCTGTTGCTGCTGAACCAACTCTGTCAAGGAATTCCCAGCTGCACTGAAATTTTGCATAGGGGAGGAAAGACTGTCAATGTCTGAGCTAGTGGGATCAGAATGTAGAGGGGCATAACTTGATCCCCGCAACACCTTGTCATTGGTTGACCCTTTCACCAGCTCAGAGAGGGATGGACCCCCTCCTTTAGCAATGAGCGGGCTGGTGGAGAAGCCAAGAGATGACTTTTCCCTGCCCTTTTTACCCATGCCGGCATCCCCCTTCCTCAGCACAGAGATGGCTGAGGGGGGGGATGTCGCTGGCTGGAACCTAAACCTGGCCCCCCCTGCGGCTACAAACAGCAGGTTCTCTTGCTGATCTAAAGCATCTATCTCAGACAGCAAGTCCTCGATGTTTGTGTCATCGCCTTACCTTACAGGAGCCATAGTAAGGATCACAGCAGATGTCACGGCAGAGGTGGTGGGTGTGGCACATGGGGCAGTGTGATGTCACCAAGCAGACCATGAAAAAGAGACAAAGGGGCATTTTGTTAGAACAGCTGCAGAGATGGTCTGCGTGCACTTTAAAACTGACATCCACAGGTGCTATGGCATTCAACTACATGCACCATCCTTTAAGCCAGCTGACTGTGTCCGTCTAACAAACCCAAGTTACCTACTCATATTTAAATGCACCTCTGTGCTTTGGCGCGCATAAGAGAGAGAGAAAGAGAGGGGGAGGAAAAGAAAAAGAGAAGGAGTGAAACTGTCTGTGTGCATGTGTGAGGGTGTGTGCAAGTGTGTATGGGCATGGATGTGTGTGTGTGTGTGTGTATGTGTGTGCGTATGTGATTGTGTGCGCTCGAGTGCGTGCAGGTGTTTGTGTGCACGTTTTCATGACAGTGTCACACTTGTCCTTAGAGTGACCAAAAGTTACAGACTTGGACAGTGTCCCATAGAATAATACCTTGTGAACGATCCTTCCTTTGCCGTGGTGTCCTCTGGGCCTTTGGAGCATCTGCATTTAGACAAAAGACATGTACACACCGCCTTTACAGATGAACAACTGTTGTGTACCACTGTGCTGTGTGTGTGTGCGCGCGTATGTTTATCTGTGTATGTGTATCTGCACATGTGTTTGCGTTAGAAGTATGCCGTGTGGTCTGAGAGGCACAGTGTGGTGTGTATAAGGAATACTGTGGTGCTGTACCTGTGTGACATGTGAAAGAGATGTGGTGTGTGTATAAGAGAGATTTGTTATATAACTTAGTGCCAAAAGATGCACATCGTGGGGGGTGGGGGTTTTGACTGCCAATAAAATCTGTTTCAAACACTTTGTCTTGTTGTTGCTTTGTGTGTGCATTCATAATTGGTCAGTATCACAGTGGAAACAATATGAGTTCCAAATGTAGAGCTGCTGGAGCAATACATGTATTTTTGAAAGTGAAAAGCGCCATGGAATTCGACCTCTGAAAACGTACATGCTCGCAGTGAGCATTTTCGATGCTTTCATTCACGCACATGAAGAACCAAAACGTTACCTCAGTCACTGATTTGTAGAGAGGAGACATCACTTTCCACAATGCATATAAAATCGATTATCACTAAGTTTTGTTTTTGGCTCCAAAATGTCCCTCAACTGAATGTTATATGTGTTGAAATGTTTCATGACCAGCATCCGCAGACAGTCTAGTGAAGACCCCTGACCTTCTCTTTCGCTGAAATTTTACCCCAGTCACTGTGGTACATCACTGCATCAGGCGCCAATGTTTTGTTTTACTGCCAAATGTCTGGGTAGTTTTTAAAATATATTTTGTCATTCTTCATAATATTGTTACAAGAAATAACGTTCAACAAAGGATTAGATTAAACAAGCAAAAAAAAAAAGTCACACACATTTGCATTACATCTGGGTACTTATGTTACACATCCAGGTCATTTGCTCTGAGCACATGGCCGCATGGAAGAGATGTTGAGACATGCAAAAGATGAGTAGCTATATTTTTGAAGACCGTAAAAGGCGTAATGTTTGACATAAATTTAATGTTCATCGGATATTTAGTCAAACATTACAGTTATATATGAGTATATTTATATTGGTATATGCTGAGTCTTTTAAAAGTATCGGAATGTAAGCATACACAGTGAGTTTTTGTTATGCTGTCAATCTGAAGTTTGTTCAGATGCTCTCGTAAATTTGTTTTCACTGAGTTTCTTACAACATGGTTGAGTGTTAAACTGTAATGTTCGACAGCAGAATGGCTATAAGCAGTATTTTTTTAATTGTATTCTTTACATTTTTTGCTTGCACTTAACACAATTTGTTTTGTTTACAAACTACGTCTGCAATGTTTTAATTAATTAATTTAGTTTGAAGTTAACTATTCAACTACTTTTTGTCCTAGGCACCTGAGTCAACATGACCAAGAAACGCATGGATGACAGGTTGCATGTGTGTTTTCCTGTGACACCCAAAAGCAGCAGAAGTTGCACTCACTCTTCCTGGCTACATTTTGTCTCTTACAAAACACATACTTGTTTGTTAAATAAAAAGTATTACTAAGTTGCACTCACTCTTCCTGGCTACATTTTGTCTCTTACAAAACACATACTTGTTTGTTAAATAAAAAGTATTACTAAGTTGCACTCACTCTTCCTGGCTACATTTTGTCTCTTACAAAACACATACTTGTTTGTTAAATAAAAAGTATTACTAAGTTGCACTCACTCTTCCTGGCTACATTTTGTCTCTTACAAAACACATACTTGTTTGTTAAATAAAAAGTATTACTTCTTTTGTCATGAAAAACAAAGTACCAAGTTGTGTCATTAACGTTGTGTTATCCACTACAACAGAGTTAGACATGCTATTTTGTGTAATACAGCAAAAACTGTTCACATGGAAATAGTTGTGTCTTATACTTTACAGCAATAAAAATTTCTATTATCATTTTCATTAAGAAACAAGCAACACTGTTCATCTAGTTGAAATAGTAATGTCAGACACATTTGTTACATCACTTGCTGTTTGTCTCAAGAAAGCTTAAATCTGAAGGAAAAATATCAAATCTTGCTTGACACATATTGTTCTATTAAAGAATAACTGTTCATGTTACATTTTTTGTTTGTTTTTTATTCATTTAAAAATCTTCAAGATTGGCTGTATGTTGAACGTTATCCACTGCAACAAATCATGCATAGCACGCTGTTCTGTGTGACACAGAACAACCGTTCTCTTGGTAATATTCAGTGGATCACATCTTGTAAGTTCAGTTGGTATTTTGCAGTTAACTGCATGATTAGCAGCACAGTGATGTGGGCTTGTTGTTATGTGTAATTTTCAACATATTGTCAGAAATCACATTTAAGGCCAAATTTCTCGGGAACAAAGAGCAGCACTGCCTTCCCCTATCACTGGTGGATGACTTCAAATGTGTTCATTCAGAAAATGCCTTATTCACTCACATCCTGTCAACTTTATTTTCTAGTACCTCTGTCCTCTTTTCTTGCACACCTTTTGGCATATAGTCATACAGTGTTATGACTTATGTTATGGTGCAGTGAGGTGTGGTGTGCCATGTGTGTATCACAATGTATGTACAGTCAGTTCTACTTCTAGTATTTTAAAAGTACCAAGAAACAGCAAAAGAACAAAGCAGGATTACACACACACACACACACACACACACACACACACACACTCAAAAGGAAGTAAGAACTAAGATGGTTGGTGAACACAGTTCATGCATCACAGTTCATTCTGAACCCTACATACTCATCACAGATACTCCTCATATGTACCATTTGCAGATGCTATCCATCAGTGGTGTAAAACTGGGAATGCTTTATGCCCAGTCAACTGGGAATGCAAAAATAAAGACAGAAATAATGATACACAAAAACAAACTACTGCTGCCACTGCATTCTAAGAATGGTTATGACCCATTTCAAGAAAGCAAGTTCACCTTTCAAAGACAGCAGCTCATTAAGTGAAGACTCAATGTTGAAATTGTGTCGCACGACAGTCTCTGTCAAAACAGGTTCCGGAATGTTGTCTCCCATAATGTTGTGCAGCTCCTCGAGACAGCTCTGAAGTCGCGCTGCAAGCCCATGTAAATCATCAGAGTCAACATCATGGTCAGGGTGAGTGACTGGCAACAGAACAGTGTGCAGCAATAACAGTGACGAGAACCATTAGTTTTAGCAGTGCAGACCCTCCCCTTTAGCTTAGCTGAACATGAAGGCAAGTCAGGTACACAGTACAATGACAAAGCCACACTGACCCTCCCCTTTAGCTTAGCTGAACATGAAGGCAAGTCAGGTACACAGTACAATGACAAAGCCACACTGACCCTCCCCTTTAGCTTAGCTGAACCTAAGGCCAAGTCAGGTACACAGTACAATGACAAAGCTACACTGACCCTCCCCTTTAGCTTAGCTGAACCTGAAGCCAAGTCAGGTACAGAGTACAATGACAAAGGCACACTGACCCTCCCCTTTAGCTTAGCTGAACCTGAAGCCAAGTCAGGTACACAGTACAATGACAAAGCCACACTGACCCTCCCCTTTAGCTTAGCTGAACATGAAGGCAAGTCAGGTACACAGTACAATGACAAAGCCACACTGACCCTCCCCTTTAGCTTAGCTGAACCTGAAGCCAAGTCAGGTACAGAGTACAATGACAAAGCTACACTGACCCTCCCCTTTAGCTTAGCTGAACCTGAAGCCAAGTCAGGTACAGAGTACAATGACAAAGCCACAGTGACCCTCCCCTTTAGCTTAGCTGAACCTAAGGCCAAGTCAGGTACATAGTACAATGACAAAGCTACACTGACCCTCCCCTTTAGCTTAGCTGAACCTGAAGCCAAGTCAGGTACACAGTACAATGACAAAGCCACACTGACCCTCCCTTTAGCTTAGCTGAACATGAAGGCAAGTCAGGTACAGAGTCAGTAGAATTATATTTATAAAGCCACACTGACCAGGAACAAACTGAAAAAATCTCCCACCCTGTCTCAGCAGGGACTTAAACCCCCACCATCCACTGTCATGGGATTTCACTGCACATTTAACCGCTGGGCCACAAACACTGCCTGCTACTACTGTACTAGTACTATAAACACTGTGCAAGGCAGCAAGACTGATTTCATGAGCAGACACTAAGAACCAGACGCAATAAAATGACTTGCAGTGATGCGAGGGGGGCAAAGAGTCAGTTGGGGCATTCTTACATGCTATGGATCCACTATTACACAAATTAGTGAACTTTACTTTCAATCTAAGACTAAGAGATGTAAGAAGAGTTTAAAAACAACAACATAGTTACATATGCATGACATAAAACAGAAATGATGTCCTCTGAAAAAATATTAAGCTGGAAGCAGTCTAATAGTAATACTGCAGCCATTTTCAGTAAATGGGGATGTAAAGGTTTACAGAACTTTACACTGCCGAAATCAAAGAAGGCTGATTTAGAAGCTGGAAACACATCTTGGCATCATTTACAGGTCATAAAAGGCTATGAGCAAAGGAATGTGATAAACAGCCTCTTCACAGTGTGAAAATATCCAAACAAAGCCTTGATGCTGATCTCACTCTGAACTAATAAAACAACCCTCCAGGATGTGTTTTCCAGTAAAGTTATTTCTGTCCCCCTTTGATGAGAACAGGTGACACTATTGACATCAGATGTGGAAAAATCAGTTTTGACATAAATTACCAACAAAACTGGGCCTAGAAAATTAGAAAGTACTCAAATACAGTTTCGTTATACAATTCTCTCTTCTCAAGAATGACACCTGCCACCCCTCCACTGATGCCAATGATAGAATTCTGTCTAGTGACAGAAACATCTGATGTCTTATAAAACTGACAGAAACGACAGCCAAGGAAATGACACTGTTAACTGTTTGCAGGACCAGTCAAACTCTGGTGGATTTAGTGACTGTCCAAGGCTACAAGTATAACTTCTATAAGCCAACTGACCATTGTCAACATCTGAGAGACCTGTCCTGCCAGCTGGTTCAGCCGCCTGCGCTTCCTGTGGTTCCAGATCCATGTCCGTCTCTTCTGGAATCTCCTCTTCCATGTAGGAGGACAGGTTGAAGTCTCGTTCACGGTTGTAAGTGAACTGTGCCGCTACATTCAAAAGCAACACATGATACCACTAGTTACGTATGCATGAAGTAAGACAGACAGAGATAAAGAGACAGAAACTGAGGAGACACTTATCATCTTATGTCAGATTATATGGAATAACCTGTGCAAAATTGGTAAGAACTTGTGTTTTTGATCTGGGGGTTTCCGTGGGGGGTGGGGGGGTCATTGTTTTTTTGGTGTTTTGGGTATTGCATGGTTTTTGTCAAGTATTGTAGTTGTAAACTGCCCCTGACCAATATTGTACTGTATTTTGTAGCACAACAGACTATGAATAAGAAAACACAGTACACAAAACTGGGAAAAGCTCTGTGCATTCTGACATTCCCAATTTCTGTCTTGCAAGAAAACATCATATCTGAACAGTGAACTTTTTACACTTCTGTCCCCAACAATGATGGTTACACGTTTTACAGTAGTGTGTTGACTGGCACAAGTGTATTTTTCCTTTATGTGCATTAGTATAATTGTTTATAAATGTGCAGTCTGCCGTAACCGTAGGACATGTACACACACACACACACACACACACACACACACACACACACACACACACACACACACACTATGACACTTACTTACAGTGACACACACACACATAGCAAAGCAAAAACAAGCCTCTACCTGTTCCTGGTGAAACACAGTAACTGTCTTCATATGAGTGGCCATAATCATCGTCATCATCATAGCACTCTGCAATAAATCCACAATCACTGTAAATTTAATGCTCAAATTTCAATTCACTGTGACTGTGACTGAGTAAGTAAAATGTACAGTAGACTACAGACCTACATAAGACTACACTTCATCTTCCTTGAGAGGAAAACAATGATTGAATGATCACTTTTAAAACAATGAATTTGTAATGTCAGATTCAGAATGTAAAAAAAAAGAAGATGCACATGATCCCAAGCTTCCAAAGAACTATACGGTACACCTATAACATATACATAATATATATATTATACAGGATATTCTGTATTTCGCATGCGTGGTAACTGGTACAAAAAATGCTTACAGTTACAGCAGCATCTAGAATCAGTGCAAACACAAGCCAAAATGATGGAGTAATCTGACTGTACTTTTGTAGCTTTATTCACAATCTAAAATTGTGTATAAAAGTGAGCAGATGAAAATAGTAAAATTACTAAAAAGAAAGTCCAACCAAGAATGAGAACTTAAAGTAGGTGCTTATGAATACAAGACACAGCCTCTGAGATTTGGCTGAAAAATGAAAAAATCCACAGACAGGGCACTCTGTGTACAACATACACTGACTCAGCACAACGTAAGGTAGTGTCATACTCATAGTCAATGAGAAAAATCTGATGGACATATGCTTGAATTTTGAAACACAAAGGAAAGTGCCATAATAGTAATACAGGAAAGTGGAAAAATTCAGTGAATTTTACAGGAAAGTAGAAACATTCAGCGAATTTGCAATCACAAACAGTTTAAACAGAATGAAACATTGAGTCATTCATTGTATGCAGGATCATTTTCCACAGGTGACAAGCACAGCAGATCATAATGGATATGTCAGCTAACCCAATTCTTGTCTACCGCTGGACAGTGGGCTTCACTTGGTGATGAGATGAAGTTAAAATCAAAGCTGCCACCATCTTTGCCCATTAATTATTTCATAACATTGGTATCAACAACAATTTTTTCTCTGGACTTTGGTTTTGTAATCTTCCATCTTTGTCTTAAGTAAATGCTGCAAGAGCATCATGCTCACACTGACAGTATGACGTGGCATACCGCATTATTCGGTCATGGTAATTTCCTATATTATCCAAAGCCCATTTCTTGGATCATGTCGTCTGTCAACCAACTGGAAAATATCACTGATCAGTTTGGCAAGGTATGTGATTTCTGTTTCAGTCTGATATGGAGACCAATTCTTCTTTCACATACAGTCATACAGGTTTATTTGTCTAATTACAATTCAGGTTCATACTTTTATTCAGTCAAAGGTCTACCACCAGGCACCGGATCAGATCTGAGGGCAAAAAGTATCCCCCATGGTCTGAAAGTTATGGTCACTTATATAAGTTTTTGTTTGTTTGTTTGTTTTTTATAGTTTGTTTTTTGCTGTGAAAATGTCATCAGATTGCACCCTTCAGTGGTTGGACTTGTAGTGCATGCTGGAGAGGAGTGTGGGGCCACGGCTGAGCTGACAGTTTGCAAGTAGTGTTGACTGATGCCGCAGCCAGCAGTACACCATAAATCGACATTCAACCATTTTGCATATAATGGTGATGCATCAGATCCAGGTTGCTAAAATGTGGATGGCACCCAAAAACTGCAATATTTAACCAAAATTTGGCAATGAGCATGATTCAAACTCCCCATCCCCCACCCCTCCTGAAACATCACATTGTTTAATGTGAAACTGTTTTAAAAGCCCTATAAGTATTATACTTCTGCTGTTTTATAATCTATATTGTTACATTGTAAAGGTATCAAAGCAGCAACCACCGGCAAAAACCTGAGCAATCTGGCTGAGTGCTGCTTCGCTTGGCAATGGCATTCCTGTTTCAGTCCAGGGCTGTACAATCTGTTCATACCTTATGTGACTGTTAGTGTTACAGTGTTAGTGTTACTAGTGTCAGTACCTTCAAATTATCATGTGGCTACCCACTCTGTCCCACCATAATGGCGACTGACAGCATGGGTAATTTGACAATAAGGAAGCTCATTTTTCATAACTGGTGCCCATTTTTTGGAATTGTAAACCTGGGAAACAGACAATTTTGACCTTTAGACAGTTTGAGTCTGAACTTGTCAATTCTGGAATCCAGCAAAAATAAACAAATAAAAAGATTCTGTCTGTCTGAGTCAATGTCACGAACCTTCATTCATTTAATAACAGAATCATGTCATCCAAAAACACTTGTTGAATAAATTTAACTGCAGCCCCATTTCTCAGCTAACTCCGTGGTCTAATGAAGTGTAACGACTAATGGTTAGCACTTCAGTCTCTCACCAGTGATTGTGAGTGTTCAAATCTTCATGTAGCCTAAAATTACCCCCCCCCCCCCCCATCCACACACACCTCCCTCCCCCACCCCACACCTCTGCCACTACCGTAACACCAGCATCATAAAAAATGTGCAGCTTTTCCTTTTTCTCTGCGTCAACATGCACATCATCAAAAACAGCTTCACTTGACTTTCTGTGGAAGAGTTGGCTAGTGCTGGTAAACTGCTAGTGTATATGACTTAGTGCCAAAAGGTGCGCATGCAAGACGTTATGCACTTCAGTTGGAAAAAAACATAGTTGAAAACTGTTTTTATTTGAAATGTTGTGTACTTGCATGAATGAATGAATATATAGTACAGATATTTTCAGCAACCAGGCTGTGGTTGATTTCAAGAAACAGTCATCACACACTGAAAAAGCGCCGAAAAATGACCGCCAAAAACGGACATCAATGTACCAAGTGATTTTTGTCACTTTGCTTACAAACAAATCGCAAGCACATGGAGAAACAATCACTGATTTGTGCATGGAAAACATCGTTTTATATGGATAATATAACATCAACACTCATGATAGTTGTATTTTTTATCAATTGATCGTGAATGTTTGCACTGTATGTATGTCGGATGTGTTGCAAACTTGAACTGAAAACTCTGAACCGAAAAACAACAGCATTGCTTCGGAATCACCGGAAACGTCGCGTGTGTTCTGATCCATGCATTTGCACTACACAGCGATACTTTTTTTTTTTTCCAGCAAAGTTTTGCACGAAATCTCAAGAATATTTCCCTGATCGTTTGATATTGTTGTAATATCCGACGTCCCTACAAGATATCTAATATTTTGTACAAAACAAACGAGAAAGCAGTCTCTTTTTTATCGACAACATCTGGAACGTCATGTGACCTTTCCCGAGTGCCTTCATTTTCCTGGCTGCATGGCGTGTCTTTGTTCAGAAACGCCGAAAGGTGTGTAGTAGTCTCCTTCAGTGGTGCGACATCGGTACAGTGGTCTGATGTAGAACATGCACTGTGAGCTTTTTCAGGAGTTTGTTGAAATTATTTTCAAGTTTTCCGCCGATTTGGGTGTGCGAAATGAAAGTACTGTGAAAAGTGGCATCTTCCCGCGCCGAAGATTTGAAACCCGTTTTTTATACTTAGTCGAGTACAGCGTGAAGGATTTCATTACGACAAGGCAATATCTTGTAAATGTTATGTGCAACTGTTAATTCAGGATGTGTACTCAATTTCATCAAAAACTTGTCAGTTATATAAGTGCATGCTTTTTGTAGACTGTTTAGTGGTGTTGCGAGAATATTTTGTTAACTGAGCGAGAGTGACGAAGTTACAGTTTTTTTTCTGGAAGTAATTTTCATCCTGAAAGTTGTGTCAGACGTAATGTTTGCCACGCAACTGTTGTTGTAATGTGACGTACAACATTAAACTTTTAAAGTTTAATTAAGCCCAGCAGATGTTAGTAATACTAATAGCGGTTCTGAGAACTGAGTACTGATTTGTGTAGAAGTCACGGTGTGTAGGTTTGACATGTTTGTACTGAGTATATCAGTATTGGGACAGTTGCAGGTTAATGGGTTAATAATTTCATATTCATAACACTTCAAATTCACTGACATGACCAGGGTATGCTGAACTGAGTATACTCCTGAGCCAAGTGGTACAGCAAGGAGGAAAACATCAAACACAGATAGTTGCAGACGGTACAGAGAGAGGCTGGCCACAGAGAATCCACATCTCAAAGATCTTGGGGGGCCGGGGGGGAGGGTGGGGGGGGGGGGGAGAGGGGGGTCTGGACTTAATTGTTAATTACCTTGATAAAATCAGGTCATCCTGATTTGTTTTTGTTAGACTGATCTAAGCAAACAGAATGTTTTCTATGCTAAAAATTGGGGAAATGTTATTTTGTTGTAATACTGATGTAATACATAAATTTGTTTCATTTAATTTTTATGACTTGTTGTTAAATGCAAACTGAGAAAAAAATATTCTCACTGTGTTTTTGCATGCACTTGTATGGCTGATTATAGTATATTGCATAAAAGGGTGTGTTACTTGTTATATAAAAAAAAAAGTTGAGTTATGGATTTATGTTGCCCATCAGATATTACAACAATCAACATGTCATAATCACGTGTTAAATTATATGAGTGCACAAAATTTGGCACAAACATAGTAGGGGAGATGTGCACTAATTGTGTGACTTGATTTTGTGCATACTTGTGCTAAAGTGAAGACACAATGAACTATGCATGTTGTAATATCTGATGTACAACATGCAGCCTTTTATGACCTTTCTCAGCAAATATCTCCAAAAGTGCACAAGTTTTTATCTTTTGCTTTTAAGAAATCTTTCCTAGCATTGTGCACATTCTAAAAACACAACTAGTTTCAATGTATCATCAACTTTATTTTCTACCCCCCTTGTCCTGTTTTCATACACACCTTTTGGCACTAAGTCATATATATATTATGTTTAAAAGATGCTGGTCACCTAAATCAAAAACAAACAACAACAAAAGTACGGCAAAACTCGGGGCACTACAGTCTGATCACTGATCTACTCATCTACTGATCTAGATACCGAATCTTTGTTTTGTAAAATCGGTCAGCAATAAAAACTGTTATTCAAACACACTTGCTCACCATCCTCGTAGTTCATCCTACGGACTATTCTGTGTCGCGACATTTTGTTAACGAACGAAAAGTAGACTCTCCCCAGCGTACAAGATGGAAATTTCTTAGCTATCTCATCCGCGCAACTTTCTCTTGACGCAACATGGCGGAAGTGAACACAAGCAGAGTTACTCTCACATGAAACTTCTTTTTATTAAAAATACAAGGAACATATTTTGCATGATTCAACATGTTTGAATATCGTATCTAAAAGTGTACATTTCTGTACAAATTGTGCCAAAAATTATGTTTATACGGAGCTAAACATCATCACAAACTTTACTGCAGGAGTCAACTCCCTTGAGCTACTTGTAACTTGACCGAATTTTCGGAGAGCGGAACGTATTTTCATCATTTAGAAAAACAAAACAAAAAAAGAGGAGAAGAACAAAAGAGAGAAGGAAAAATTGTTTCCAACGTACGTCCAGTCAGGTATTCCGTTTGGGGGGAGGGGGCTCATGAAGCATTCTTTCCATTATTTTTAAATTAGTTTTCTACGTGTAATAATCTAATACTAATAAAACGAGATCGAATCCGCCGATCGAAGCCGCGCTGACAACCTATCTGGTTGTCAACAAAACCCAGACCTTTTGTGTCTCGGTTCTTCAGTGCTGTTAGTGCTGGTGAATCTGAGACTAGGTAAATGAGACTGTTCCATGGAAATAAATGATAACTGCTAAAACACTTTGGGTTGTGTTCAAATGGCATAACAATTTTTCACTTGCACTAATTCACGAAGTGCTCAGTCTGAGCATTAAAGGTGTAGTGCGGTAAAGCGTTTGTTGTTTTAGAGATCTATAACTGCGTGTCTCGAAAAAATCAAATGGCTTCCGAAAATGGAACATTTTTACACGATCACTTGACGGGCTCACAATAGAGCACTCAGTAGAAATCGGCACGATTTCTGATTAAAACTAACAGTTCCAGCTAAAATATTAGTACGTTAAGGATAAAACTCCAGCCTTTTTAGTGTACCCAAAGACTCGTTTGGATACTGGGTTCGAGCCTGGCAATGTTCAGGTAATGCTTGGGACAATGTGTACCACACCCTGTCCTGAGTGTTCCTTTTGTCTGCACATCCAAGCACGCCCTTCAGAGAGTCAAGGGGGGGGGGGGGGGTGCGGGGTGGGGGTTGGGGGCACTATAAATAGCTTTAAGGCTAATCACCTTCATCTTGTTGGTAAATCTTGCTGGCTAGCTTTACAGAAAATTAAGTACTGAGCTGTACACATGAAGATGAGCATTGTGAGGTGTCGAATTATTCCAAGCATTAGCCTGTATATATATATACCCATTTGGCAAGTCACTGTAGTCAACTGTAACTTTAATGATGGGTGAAATGGATTATGCCATTTGTAGTTAGGGTAATCTGCCTTGACCTAAATCTCAACCCTGATGCCTAGCAGTGGTAAAATGAGTAAATATTGAAAGGACAGGACAGTTGGCACACATCAAACATTCTCGGCACACGCTGCAGGATTACTGACAAGACTATTCCCAGTCTACCAGTACCACAATACTAATTACTATAGCCTATAGTATAATGGTGTTTCATGGACCCATGCTCTCTAACTGAGGAACTTGAGTTGTTTCGTTTTCAGTGAGGAAGGGGGCGGGGGGGCAGGAAGCAAGTTTGTATGATCATGTTTCCTGAACTATGGCACTGAAGCTGAATAAAGAATTGCTTTGAACAATGGGTTTCTCAAGAATGAGTATTCCTGTTTTATGAGTGATACATGTATTTATTGTGTTTGGAAACATAGTCAAGTAAGAGAGCATGAGCAACTCAAAGCAATACCACTAAACTCAGTGAGCCAAGGCCAAACATGGCAGTGCCCTTATGTTGACAGTTGACGTGTATACAGCACATGGAAAAGTGGTGAAGTTCACTTCAGTAACCTTAACCCTTGTTAATACAGATCTTTTGACAGCTTCCTTGGTTTGGTAGTCTGCCCATAGATCTTTGTGTGTGTGTGTGTGTGTGTTTCCATATAATACTTCAGTAAATTGTTTTGGTAGGATTGTGCTCTACATGTGTATAGAATATTGTATTTCGGTTAATAGGTATTACATAAACGCTCAGGGCATTGATGAGCACATGATAAATGTACATTATTATTATTATTCCTGTTGCCATCATGTTTTTTGTTTTGTTTTTCTTCCCCCACTGATTTAGGAAATATGGGGACCCAGCCTTGGCTTTTTTCTTTTTTTAAAGATTTATGCTTGTTTTTTGTTACAGGTTTTGAAGTGAATGTTGAAGTCAACCATTGTGAAAATGTCTCGCCGTATCACACTGGTCACTGGAAACCCAAAAAAACTGGAGGAGTTTTTAAAAATTCTTGGACCAGAATTTGAAAAGAAGGTAGGATTAAGACTAAGAGAGACTGTATGGTGGTGTATAATATTAATAATGAACACAGGTAGAGTGAATCATGATGCATTCATGTTCAGTAATATTTGCATTTGGTCTTGTTAGTTCACTGACTTCAACTGTTCCTCACAGGCATTTTAATACTAATTAATATGGAATGAATTTATATGAAACTGGTTAGATAAATATCAAAATGGTTTATATTTTAAATTTATTTGACATGTCTGTGCTGTTTTTTACACTCTCTCTCCATTTCTCCATTAGCATGATGTACATTATGTATGAATACCAAATGCTCTACAACTACAAGTCTGCTGTAATTATCATTGCTCTCTGTCTTTCTCCCTCTTTCTCTGTCTTTCTCCCTCTTTCTCTGTCACTCTCTTTTTCTGTCAGTCTCCCTCTCTCACTCTTTCCACACACATGTACACACACACATACACACACACACACACACACACACACACACACACACACACACACACACACACACACACACACACACAGATGTAGACAGACACAAACACACACACACACACACATTATATAACCATGCACATACCCGCATGAACACATGGACTCAGAATCTCTTGCTGTATTGTGCAACTTTATATATTACATCCACTGACCTGCTGTTTTGTTGTTGTTGTCAGATAGTATGCCAAGACATTGATTTGCCAGAGTACCAAGGAACCCCAGAGGAGATCGTGAGAGCCAAGTGCACACTAGCAGCACAACGCATCAAAGGACCGGTCGTGGTTGAAGACACCAGTCTATGCTTCAATGCACTTGGGGGCATGCCTGGCCCTTACATCAAATGGTTCCTGAAAGAAGTGGGCCCTGCCGGTATGTCATGATGCAGGCTGGGTGCAAATGGGAGAGAGCATGTGTGTGTGTGTGCATGCAAGAGAGAGAGAATGTGTGCATGGGTGCGAGAGAGAGAGTGTGTATTGGTGTGTGTGCACGCGCATGCTGGCATGAGAGAGAGAGACACTGTCACTGTTTTATTAAGGCCATAGCCCTTTTCAATGGGGGGAGGTACATGTTCATTGCATTCATATCGGATATTTCAAAAAAACAAATCTGTTTCTCTCTCTCTCTCATATACACACATTCTCTCTCTCTATCATGCACATGTGTGTGTGTGTGTGTGTGTGTGTGTGTGTGTGAATGGAAGCACATACACTGTGAAGGGGAGGATGGAAATAACTGCTGATACCTTTGCAACTTTATACTTTTTTTAATTACTTATATATATACATATATACTACACTAGTGCTTGTTGCTCATCTTGTGTTTCAGGTTTACACAAAATGCTCGCCGGCTTTGAAGATAAGTCTGCCTATGCTTTGTGCGTGTTTGGTTTCTGCGCTGGTGAACCAGAGGCTCCTGTGGAGCTGTTCCCAGGACGATGCAGTGGCACCATTGTGTCCCCTCGAGGGCCGACAGACTTTGGCTGGGACCCTTGTTTCCAGCCAGATGGCTTTACACAGACGTACGCAGAGATGGCAAAGGAGACAAAGAATGGCATCTCCCACAGAGGAAAAGCTGTGGCATTGTTGGAAGACTTCCTGAAAGAAAGGATGTGAGGTTTCATTAAAGACACAGTGAAAGTGTCTGACTTGAAGTTGTGCTGTTGATTTTGTTTCTTCTTTCTCTTATAATTTCAAACACTGTTGATATACCTGTGTGTTTTTAGTATGCAGTGTGTACATAAGTCTAAAGTGGAACATACTGCATTTGAAGGCCAAGTGCACTTGAAAATAGCATTCTGGTTGGTGGCATCGGCACAGATATGCAGGACGGTAAATTTATATTTTACAAGTTACACTTTTTTCAGTTAAAACTATTGAGGCGTATACATGTGGGGGGGGGGGGGGGGGGGCTGATATTGATTTAGGCAAACTTTAGTCTTTTCTTTCTCTCTCTCTCTGTCTTCCATACCACAAGTTTAGTTCAACAGATTTAAACTGGAAAATAGGAATTCATCAAAAAGTCTTTCTTGGTTTCACAAAGCAAAAACGGGAATGCATCTCCAAAATCAGAGTTGTAGTCATTACTTTTATGATAAGATTTTGTTGAGTGTCAGAGGAAAAAACCCCAGGTGATGTAACATTTTCTTGGTACTGCCACAGAGTGCAAACCAAGTCTGAAACCCTATCATCCAGTTTCCAGACACAAATATATTTTAGCGACAGTTAAACTGCCCTGATATAACCATACTGGAAGACTGGATGTAAAACCCCAAGTTACTTACTTACTTGTTGCTTAACTATCAAGCAGTTTGTAGCAAGAATGTGGTACTGTGGAAGCCTACATGAAAGACCGGCATGCAAGATCACCCCTTTTTTAAATGGAACTAACCTTAAAATGTGTTTTGTTTAGACATGGCTTCAAAGATAAGTGTGAGGTTGTTGATCAAGGTTCATTTATATCACCAAATGCCTGTTGTTGAGCGCTGTTGCTTTAGTGCATGAGGGAGCTGTGGTAATCCACTGCAACACTGATGTCATAACGCCTGTGGTGTGGTCTGCTGCTGTAGCATGTCGACTTTGTGCTGGTTATGAGCAGCACTGTATCCATGGAGAACGATTCCACATGCAGGGATCTTAGATGCACATTGTTTGATGCTGTCCTGTACTCTGGGAATTTCTCTCCATTATCACACACGTGGGCACACACACACACACGCACGCATGCATGCACACACAAACACACACATTCATGCATACACACATGCACACACACACACACACAACACAGAAAGTGACACACAGATGAACACATGCATGCAAGCACGCATACACACACTTCATTTCTTGTTGAGTTAAAACTTTAATGTATTTCTGAAAATGTGCAGCAGTACTGTGAACAGTTTCTAAAATAGTGCTTTTTCACCTAAAGAAATGTTGGCATAACAAAATAAAATTTAAAAGTCAACATATGAATGTGAATAGCACCTATATATAAACACAGCAATTTTCCTCAGAAAATATGGCATCAGAAACTTTGCATCATGCAAACAATGTGACACTGACATACAGTAAATAATTGGAACACACTTCAATGCACAGCACCCACGTATTTACTCATGAGATTCTTCCACCTTTACGTAAGGATCGCCTTGATATCACCACACCGGTTGACTGGGCGTAAAACACCAACTTACTTTATGTGAAGTTTCCATCTGTATTTCCATATAAACCAACCCCTTCATCAAAGGCATTCCCTCTTTCGCAAAGACCACCATTTCTACTTTCTGTGTGTGTTCCTCATTCTTCCTCTGATGGGCCAAGGATTTTGAGGAGCAGCTTCCTGTAGTCTCCGGAGGCCTCTGACTTGATGGCGTCTCGCAGCGTTTGCTTGTATAGGACTTCGTACCTGTCAGCAACATCTAGCAGGTCCACCTAGGAAGACACACCAATGTTTGTCCTGAGAATTCGGCATTTGGCTGATACTTTTTTCTTTTTAACACCTGTGTTTTTGTTGTTGTTGTGTTTTTTCTTTTCTTTCTTTTTGTTTGTTTGCTCTTCCTCCTGCATTTCCAAACTTTAAATCATCTTTTAATCACTGTACTAATAAACTATATCTGAACTGACTGGGGTGATAGCCGTGTATAGCATCCTGAAAACTAAAACAAAACAACGAAAAGCTAAAAAGGATTCATCAAGGTACAAAGGAACAAAAGAAAATAAATAACACATAATTATGCTTTTATTTTTTTTATTTTTATTTTTTTTAAACTTAGAAAAAGGAAAGAAAGAAAAAGAAAAACAGTACATATAAAAGATTTTTATATTGAAATATTTGTGTGTGTGTGTGTGTGTGTGTGTGTGTGAAATAACTTGATACATGAACCAAATCTGTCTTTTCAACATGAAAGACATATATAAGAGGTACTTGTGTAGGAAAAGACATGTTCTGATGACTGTAAAAGGATATACTGACCCAAACCACCGAGAGAAGGCTATGAGAGACAGTGAGTGAGCTGAATGAATTGCTGATTAGTCCCTTCAGTCTGAGAGATGATGGTTAGTCAGCTTCTGCTTGGAGCATTGTACTGACCTACCTTGCTGCGAGAGACAATGAGCTGACTCGGAATGAGTCACAGACTGGTCTCTCTGATTTGAGAAGTAGTGGTAAGTCGGCTTCTGCTTGGAGCATTGCGTTGACCTACCTTGCTGTGAGAGATGATGTGTTAAATGAATCGCTTGTCTTCAATCTGAGAGATGGTGGTGAGTCAGCTTCTTGGAGCATTGTGTTGATCTGCATCACTCCAAGAGACGATGAGTTAAATGAGTCGCTGACTGGTTTCTTAAGAGGCGGTGGTGAGTCGGCTTCTGGTTGGAGCGTTGTGTTCACCTACCTTGCTGTGAGAGATGATGCACTGACTCATTAGAATGAGTCACTGACTGGTCTGATCTGAGAGATGGTGGTGAGTCAGCTTCTGCGTCAGCTTCTGTTGACCTACCTCGCTGTTAGAGATTATGAGTTAAATGAATTGCTGACTGGTTTCTTTGATATAAGAGGTGGTGGTGAGTCAGCTTCTGCATGGAGTATCATACTGACCTACTCGCTGTGAGAGACTATGAGTTAAATGAATTGCTGATTGGTTTCTTTGATATAAGAAGTGGTGGTGAGTCAGCTTCTGCTTAGAGTGTGATGTTGACCTACTCGCTGTGAGAGACAGTGAGTTAAATGAATTGCTGACTGGGTTTTTTGATATAAGAGGTGGTGAGTCAGCTTCTGCTTAGAGTGTCATGTTGACCTACTCGCTGCAACAGATTATGAGTTAAATGAGTTGCTGACTTGTTTCTTTGATATAAGAGGTGGTGGTGAGTCAGCTTCTTCTCGGAGTGCCCTGTTGGCTGACCTCACTGCGAGAGACGATGAGTTGAATGAGTCGCTCATCGTCCGTTCCTGGGCCCTTGAAAGCCTCGTTGAAGCACTGCGCGAAGTGGGTCACTGGGTCACGCACACACTGCACTGAAAATACAATATCCACAACAATGGTCATTTACAGGAAACCATTGTAACCATGCAGTATGTCACGGTTCACTGGGTTAGGGACACACTGCGCTCAAAATACACACAATATCCACAACAATGGTCATTTACAGGAAACCATTGTAACCATGCAGTATGTCACGGTTCACTGGGTTAGGGACACACTGCGCTCAAAATACACACAATGTCCACAAAAATGGTATTTCAGACTAAGGTAAACACCCAGTGTGTCACGGCTCAAGACGCAACGAATCCGTCTTGGTCAGCGTGACACTCTGGGCAAAGCAGTTTTCTCAGTGTTATGTCTTTGCACAAATAACGGGTCTTACGTTGTGGTTTTTTGGGGGGAGGGGGTGGGTGGGGGTGTGTTTTGTGTGTGTATGTGCATGCATGTCAGTGTGTGTGTGTGTGTGCGCACGTGTGTGGTGTGTGTGTGTATGTGCATGCACGTGTGTGAGAGAGAGAGAGAGAGAGTGCGTGCATGTGTAGTGTTCTGCTGCTGGGTTTCGATGCCGTTGTTATGATGACAGGTCAGTTTAAGCTTGACGTGTGTCGGCCCAGCGCAGCTGGCTGTAGACTATGTTGCCACTAAGAGAACTGCTGATTAATCTGAGCGAGACTACACCAGTGGGGCAGAGAGGGTCTGACCTATAGCTAGGAAGGCCCGCTTGGTGTCTCCGCTCATCTCGTCCTCGATCACTGACTCCATCTGCTGGCCGTACTTGTCCTGGTAGGCCTGGAACACGGCACACAGGTGGGGCACGGAACGGGACACCAGGATCATCGTGAACACGTCTTCGTCTGTCCCCAGTCTGGCTACTCCAGCCTGCAACACAGGACCGACACAGACCGTGAACAACACCAGGATCATCGTGAACACGTCTCAGTTCGTCCCCAGTCTGGCTACTCCAGCCTGCAACACAGGATCCGACACAGACCGTGAACAACTCCAGTATCATCGTAAACACTTCATCGTCCGTCCCCAGTCTATATACTCCAGCCTGCAACGCAGGATCTGACAAAGAATGTGAACAACAGGATCATCGTGAACACGTCCTCGTCTGTCCCCAACCTAGCTACTCCAGCCTGCAACACAGGACCCGACACAGACCGTGAACAACACCAGGATAATCGTGAACACGTCATCGTCCGTCCCCAACCTGGCTACTCCATGGCCTGCAACGCAGGATCCGACATAGACCGTGAACAACACCAGGATCATCGTGAAAACGTCTCACTGAGTTCGTCCTTCTCCAACCTGGCTACTCTAGCCTGCAACGCAGGATCCGACACAGACCGTAAACAACGCCAGGATCATCGTGAACACGTCATCGTCCGTCCCCAGTCTGGCTACTCCAGCCTGCAACACAGGATCTGACACAGAGTGTGAACAACACCATGCAACAGCAGCAAGCACTCAGAATCATCGTCAACACGCCACTCCGTCCCCTGCGTGGCTACTCAGTGCAACACAAGAACACACAACATAGCTCTTGTTCTGCCGTGCAGAGGCGTCTGGATTATAACGACTCCTTCCTCCCCGCAGCGTTCTGACCTCACCGAACTGGTGTCTCACTTGTCCAAACACAGTCTCTGCACACTGAGAGTTAGTTGCAGCTTTGAGCCCAGTCAGCCACGTATGGTTAGATCAGGGCTAAGCACACTGAGACTAGCACGGAGCAACAGTAAGATTTTTTTTCTCTCCTGTAAGCTGACCTTATACAGTTGCTGGACGTCCACGTCCACTTTCTGCTGGTCAACCACCTGCTCCTCGCTACGCCTGCCCTGAGCCAGACCCACCAGCACGCGCTTGAAGTCCCCGGGCACGTGGTCCTCTATGTCCTCGTCCAACTCCCGCTTGTGGAGCTCTGCGACAGCAACAAGAACATCTGGTGAGTTTAATAATAGCGTATCCCGCACGCATGTGGCCCATCTGTAGTCAATGCTCCCGTCCAAATCTCGCTTGCAGAGCCCTGCGACAGCAGCAAGAACATCTGGTGAGCTTATAGTGTAACATGCACGCATGTGCTGTAGTCAATGTCCTCGCCCAAATCTCGCTTGCAGAGCTCTGCGACAGCAACAAGAATGCCTGGTGAGTTTATGGTGTAACCTGCACGCATGTGTCCCAACTGTATTCTGTGCACCTCGTCCAACTCTCGCTTGTACTTGTAAAGCTCTGCGACAGCAAAAGAACATCTCGCGGGTTTCAGTAGTCAAGTGTAACCTGCACAGACTGCTCAGCTAGACTTTGTCCTTGTCCCACTCTCGCCTGCAACAGCAGAAGAGCATATGGGTTTATAGTGTAACCTGCTGACATGGTCCACCTAGCCGATGTTTCCCGCTCTCAAGTCTGTACAAGTGTGCAGCAATAGAAGCACACCACAGTCAAGTTACAAGCTAACCTACACCAATGGCTCAGCCAGTCTATGTCCCTGTCCCACTTTCGCTTGCAGAGCTCTGCAACAAGAGCCTCTGGTGAGTTTATAGTGTAACCTGCACGCATGTGTCCTAGATAAATAATGTCCTTCCCCCAACTCTCGCTTGTAGAGCTCTGCAGCAGCAAAAGGACATCTCACATACATGTTCATGGTCGAGTGTAAGGTTAGACACGGCTCAGCTAGTCTACGTCCTTGTTCCACTCTCGAATGCAGACAGCAAAAGAACATCTCGCATACATGTTCATGGTCGAGTATAAGGTTATACATGGCTCAGCTAGTCTACGTCCTCATTCCGCTCTCGCATGCAGACAGCAAAAGAACATCTCGCGTTCATGTTCATGATTGAGTATAACCTGCACACATGGCTCAGCAGGACTACGTCCTTATTCCACTCTCGCCAGCAGAGCTCCGCAACAGCAAAAAGAATACCGAAGAGTTTACAGTGTAACTGTACACATGTCCCAGCTGCTCAATGTTCTTGTCCAACTCTTACATGTACGAGAGATCTGCAACAGCCAGCCTCAACAGAACATCTGGTAGGTTTAGTTTAGTGTAACCTGCACACGTGGCCTTGTCGAGCGCAGTCTCACGGAACGAACCGATTTAGTGACGAACACAAATCAGTCTTTTGTCAAGAGGCTTGTGCCTCGGAAGATATGAAGTATTGAGGAGTTAGAGACACTACCTGCAGGCACAATGCCAAGGACATCACACCATCGATCGCCTGGACAGGGGCAGAGAGGCGTAGAAAGTGGAATCACTGTTGGGTGTTGCTTTACGTCCACAGAAACCGCAGGCTTATTAGGGACGGGAGCCCAGGACGGCCACCTCGACTTTCACACAGCTCCTGAGCTCTGTGGAATCACTCGATGATCTTTGACTATTGAGTGGATGTGTGGATGTAGAGGAGGTGGTGTTAGGGCGATTACTGATGTCCTGCACGGTGTAAATATGTACATACTTTTTTGTGTAAAGCGCTTTGAGCTAAGTTATGCTATGGACATTGCGCTATGGAAGTGCTATGTATTATTATTATTATTACCTTTCTCACTGGAAAAGGGCCATCGTCAGTCAGACAGATATCGAAACAGTTTAAAAGTTAACGTTGGGCAAACTTCTGAGATACGGGGTAGAGCATATTTTGGCTTTTCCGGTCGCATAGCTATCGTCCTGAACTGAACTGAACTGAACCGATATGATCCACCACTGCATGGATATACTATATTTTGGTAACGCGAGGACGAGGAAGCTAACAAAGAGACGGTCAAACGATGGACCTATATATACATACATGTATGCAGATCCACGGATAGGCTAAGTCTGTGACGAGTACTCGCTCTCGAAAGCCAACACATGGATGTGTGACCGTTACTTGCAATGCCTTGCGCCCGCCCGACCAAGTCACCGGAGTCAGATTCTGTGCAGAGTCTACAAAAGAGTCCTGCGGGGGGTGAGACTACAAAAGTTAGTAAGTAAGTAAACATGGTGCTTAACGTCCACAGAAACCATAAGGCTTATTAGGGACGGGGAGAAGGCGGGGGGGGGGGGGGGAGGGGCTATGGAGGTGGGGGAAGAGGGTGATTATATACCTATCGCTACACTGCCGCCACCAGAAAGACTCCTGCATTAAGATGGGCAGCGATGAGAGTAGGAAGTGATGGACAAAGTCACAGGACAGTGTCCACAAACCACAACCTTTTTGAAGAGAAAGGAGAGCCGAAGCGGTATCGAATCAAGGTCGTTCCGCTTACCAGCCTAACGCCTTACCGCTAGACCAAACCGGCTCACCGAGATTACAAACCGAGCCCCGCATGTATATACGCATGTGCAAAAAGATCACACATTCAGAGCCCAGGAGTTGTGTGAAAGTCGAGGCGGACGTCCTGGGCTCCCGTCCCTAATAAACCTACGGTTTTTCTGTGGACGTAAGGCAACACTTCATCATCATCACACATTACATGCACGCTATGGATCGCATAGTCCATGTCAGAGCTCGGTGGACTGTGGAAACAACGAAATAAAAAAAGAACCCAGCATGCACTAAAAGTGTCCGAGTCTTCAGAGTGTTGAAGCTGGACACTGTAGGGAAGAAGAAGTGAGCGTCAAGAAAGCTGCCCATACCTTTGTACTTGGGCCGGATCTCCTGGATCTGGAAGTTGGAGCGCGTGGACAGGATGTCCACCAGAGTCTCGGATTGCCCGTGTTGCTGGAACGAAATGAAATGTTGGTCCAGAGTCAGCCACCTACCACTGATCAAGCCTATAATATGCCTGTCAGTCAGTCAGTCAGTCAGTCAGTCAGTCAGTCAACAGCCTGTTAGTCCACATCCATCTGCCGGTCATTTGGTCAGTCAGTGAACAGTTAGACCACGGTCATCAATCAGTTAGCCAGTCAGTCGACAGCCTTTTACATTGAGTCTGTCAAGCAGTCGGGTCAACCAGTCAGCCGGAAGCCTGTTAACAATAATAATAATAATAGGGATTTACAAAGCGCTTTCGGAGACTCAAAGCGCTTTATAACTTAAAGTATACAATGCGCAAATACCCATACACAAATCATTGGTGTTACAATATGTCCATCATTCAGTCAGTCAGCGAGTCAAGCAGCCAATAGACAGCCTGCTACAGCGTGTTGATCGTGTACGTAAGACAGTAAGTGTGTACAGGAGTGGGGAGAAGGTTGCACACGTTGTACCTTAATTCTCACCCAACATCAGGCGAACACCAGAGCCCAGGAGAGCTGGATCGAGAGCTGGATCGAGAGCTGGGTCGAGAGCTGGATCGAGAGCTAGATCGAGAGCTGGATCGAGAGCTGGATGGAGAGCTGGATGGAGAGCTAGATCGAGAGCTAGATCGAGAGCTGGATCGAGAGCTGGATGGAGAGCTGGATCGAGAGCTAGATCGAGAGCTGGATCGAGAGCTGGATCGAGAGCTGGGAGGTGGAGCTGGGCTCTCATAGCTCGATGGATTGTTTTGCGGCTGAGCTTATTCCTCAGCAGTTGCTTCAGTTTCGGACACTGTCTTTGTGACTTTGTTCCGCACAGCTGTTGAAATAGCAATTAGCGGAGTACACACGTTGCTTCGCACTGGCGGTGTGCATGCATGCCTACCTCCTTAACATTGTTGTTCTTCGGTGACTGATGGTCTCTTCGGGCGTTACGGGTCATAGCGCAGGGACGAGCTACTCGTGAGTATACCCGACCCACTCCTCCCGTGTCCCCGTCCCTAATAACCCATACGGTTTATGTGGACGTAAAGCACCAATATTACTTACTTACTGGCGAACGTCAGGGTTTAGACAGGGGACGCCAAGAAAGCAAGCAACACAAACCAACCAGAGCGTAACGCACTATGTACAGGGGTGCGGAGATGGTTGCATGCAAACGTTGTGCCTTAATAATTCTCATCCAGTATTAGAGGAACCTCGGGGTTTTAGACAAAGAAAGCTAAAAAAGCAACCAGCAGAGCTCAGGAGATGTGTAAGAGTCGAGGTGGCAGTCCTGGGCTCCACGTCCCTAACAGTCCTTATGGTTTCTGTGGACGTAAAGCAACACTGAACTCGAACACCCACCGAACAGAGTTCAGGAACTGTGTGAAAGTCGAAGTGGCCCTCCTGGCTCCCCGTCCCTAATAGTCGGTACAGTCTCTGTGGACGTAAAGCAATACTGAATTGAACTGAAAGCAAACAACAGGAACCAACCAGAGCGTAACGCAGGCACCTGGCGTCGTACTCTTCCTGGGGCAGCATGAGGTAAAGGCAGAGGCGCAGGAAGTTCCCTGCAAGGTCCGCCTTCAGGTCTTCAATCAGGTCCTGCCGACACACACACCCAGCCGTACGTGCTGACGTCACACGGGTGAAATCACTGTAATAATGACGGGGTCTTAGCGCGCATATAACCCGTAATGGCCCTAAGCGCTTAAGGGTTATATTAAATATGACTGTGTGTATTTTGACAACAAAGATTCACACGCACATACGCACACACACGCGCGCTCGCACGCACACACACACACACACACGCGCGCGCTCGCACGCACACACACACACACACACACACACACACACACACACACACACACACACACACACACACACACACACAATCACGCACCACATCACACGCACACACTCACACTCGCACACACATATTCTGTCTCTGACTCTGATATTTTTGTCAGACTCCTACCCCCCTACCCCTTCTTGTGAGACAGGAAAAGCACACGAGACTGACACAAGGCCGTGTCTACAGACCCTGCCAATGCCTCTGATAATTATCAGACCAATTACCTCTCTCCTCCTCCCCCTCCCACTCACCCCCCCCCCCCCACTACCACCACCACCACCACCACCACCACCGCGACCCTTGTGAGACAGGAGAGACAGGGGAGACTGACACAAGGCCCTGTCTATACAGACCCTGCCAAAGCTGGTCTTGTACGTGTCCTTGATGACCTGCCTCTGGCGGTTGCTGTGTCGGCTCAGCACACGTATGATGGCCTCCTCGTCCGTCCCTACAACCAGCACGTGCATCCCGCCGCTAATCCCTGACTTCATGACGGCGATGATGGCCGTGATGATAGGATTTTACTACTGATGATCACGACAACCATGGCCGTACATGACTGTACTTAATAGGTGTTTTATATATATATATATATAGAGAGAGAGAGAGAGAGAGAGAGAGAGAGAGAGAGAGAGAGAGAGAGAGAGAGAGAGAGAGAGAGAGAGACAGACAGACAGACAGACAGACAGACAGACAGACAGACAGACAGACAGACAGACAGACAGACAGACAGAGACAGACTTACAGACAGACAGAGCAGAGAGACAGAGCAGAGAGACAGACAGAGAGAGTTTAACAAAGTCCAAGCATGTTATGTATTGGAAACTTTTTACTCCAAATTTTCGCCCTTGAGGGCTTTGTCAAAACGTAATTAGATTATAAAATACGTCATATTTTTATACGTCACGCTCTCTTGCACACAACATACATGCTAGACGACTAAGCAACACACACACACTCGTCGGACTCGTGTTCGAAAGATTGATTGATTGATCGCTCTCTTGAGCAGACTCACTGCGCTCGCATGTGGTTCTACATGAGAGCAGACTGGCATTTTATAGCGCGTTTTTTGAATATCCACCGAAGTGGTGTACTTACAGCGTTGGCATGGCTGGTGCCACATGAAACTGCAGCCGTCTCGGCGCAAGTTCTGTGTACACCATACAACCATGCTCCATGTCACGTCATGCAAAGCCACGTACGTAAGGTGTATGCGTGTTTAGCTGTAACCTGCCACATGCACTTTTTGGCAGAATGACCGGGATCTTTTACGTGCTACTCGCGGTAACACAGGTGTGGAACGGATACCGAAATAAGAGTCAGCACAGAAAGTCGACCCTGGAGAAGAAAATTCTCCCGCCGCTCCTGCAGGGATTCGAACCCGACCTTTCAGTCACGAGTCCGGCGCTCTAGGCACTGAGCCTACTCCTTGGAGGAGTTGCATGAGCAGCATAAAATTCTTTTGACAGGGAAAGAGTAAATAAACAAGCAACAATGCTAAGATCATCATAATAATCAAGGCCTGTCGAGCGCCTCATTTCAATTCAGAACACGTGATCAATTCTGAATTGAAACGAGTCACTCGAGAGGAACGGGACGTCCCACGACCTCTGTCGACAGGCTGATAGGGAACCTCGCCAAGGGCGTCATAAGATCAGTTCAGTACAGGGTGGTATCCATGCGCTCGGGAAAACCCATATGCGCTCCGCCCATGGTGTCTAACAGGCACATAGCTAACCTCGTCAAGGACGTCATGTGGCGTCATGTTCAGCTGAGGGTGGTATCTACGCGCTCGGAAAATCCCATATGCGCTACGTCCCGTCTCAGTCTCAGGAGTTTTCCCTAAAAGGTGCCTTTGAACGAGTTGCAGTGGGGCATGGGTGGAGAAAAGAGGAGGAGAAGCAGCGTGGTGTGCATACCGAATCCTTTGATGGCTTTGCGCAGTGTCTGTGCCGCCCCCATGGGGTCAAAACGGTCCTCCTCCACTCCGAGGATCGTGCCCTGCACACACACACACACACACACACACACACACACACACACACACACACACACACACACACACACACACACACACACATTCACGCACGCACGCACGCAAACACGCACGCACGCACATACAAGCACGCACGCACGCATGCACACACAAGCACACACACACACACACACACACACACACACACACACACACACACACACACACACACACACACACGCATTCACGCACGCACGCACGCAAACACGCACGCACGCACATACAAGCACGCACGCACGCATGCACACACAAGCACACACACACACGCACGCACGCACGCACGCACGCACGCACGCACGCACGCACGCACACACACACACACGTGTATACACGCACAAACACACATGTACACACACACACACACACACACACACACACACACACACACACACACACTCACACAAGCATACACATTCACTCACACAGAAGTCAATACCGAGCACACTTTAGAATTTCTATATTTCTATTTCATCTAGCTACAACTGACAGAACTATTACATTTGTCACTAAGGAAGCCCTGAACAATATGCACTGTAGAAAACTAACACAGTTATAAAGTAGGAAGAGGGTTTATGAAAAATGAAGGTGAATGGACCGGGAGGTCGAAATTCTAGGCCAACGAATTAGCCACTGCTTGCAGTTGCCGGAGCACGGATAGCTATATTCTGACCTATTCCAGGTTTTAATGGGAGAAACTTTGCCAGCTCAACAGAGTGGACCTTAATTTCTGCGTCCTCAGTATCCCACTGCGGGAAGCCACGTGGTATTAACTCAAGGGCAAAGTGATATCATACAGCCCCATGGTACCTACCTCTACGACGTCGTACAGCCTTGGCTCCGCATCCACCCGTACTCCTTGGCAGGGTGGATAGACCCGTGTTGGACAAAATGGTCACACCGGCCCCCTGCACAGCCAAGCAGACGTGTGTAGACGATGCTTTGTTCTTATAAGTAAGTGTTAAACGACAGCAGTGTCTGCGTGCACATGACCACGTTGTCCTAGTAAGCTCAACCATTACAGCTTGTCCCCAATAGGTCAACCCCACATCATCATCTAAGCTCAACCCAGTAAGTGTTATAGCGTGCGTATTAAAGTGTATTGTCCTAGTGAACTGAGCCAGCATAGTTCAGGAGCTGTGTGAGAGTCGATGTGGCCGTCCTGGGCTGGCCGTCCTAACGAGCCATCTAGTTTCTGTGGACGTAAAGCTATATTGAACCATGCTTCGGCGTTGCTCACAGCTTGTCCATAATATGTCAACTGACATATGAGGACATTAAGCATCACTTCACCACCATGAACTGAGCCCAGGAGCTCAGTAGCTGTGTGAAAGTCGAGGCGGACATCCTGGGCTCCCGTCCCTAATAAACCTACGGTTTCTGTGGACGTAAAGCAACACTTCAACCAACCAACCAACTAAACTGAGTGTAAAAGTGTGATCGTAAAAGTTTGAGCACGACATGTGAACAGCGCTCACCCTGAAGACGGCAGCAGAGCTGTCCCCTCGACCGTCCCCACAGCCCAGGTCATGGTCCAGTAGACTCTGGAACACCTGCAAGGGTCAGTCAACACGCTATTACAATACGAACAAAACAAAACAGCAGCACACACACGCTCTCCCTCTCCCTCTCTCTGTTCCTTTCCTTTCAGTAAGGCTCGTTCTGCTTCACCCATTTATTTCCGCTGCTTACATTTTCCTTTACGACACTCCCAACTGGGCCTTGTGGTTATATTGTAGCAACGCTATGGGGGATGTCAGGATGACCTCTGTCTGTCTGTCTGTCTGTCTGTCTCTGTCTCTGTCTGTCTCTGTCTGTCTCTCTGTCTCTCTCTGTCTCTCTGTCTCTGTCTCTGTCTCTCTCTCTCTCTCTCTCTCTCTCTCTCTCTCTCTCACACACACACACACACACACACACACACACACACACACACACACACACACACACACACACACACCTTGAACTGCAGACGTTTGACGTCAGAGGCAATGAGGTACTTCACCACCAGATGTCCTTTGGCGTCAGTGCTGTACACGTCATTGTCCTCAGCTGACGTCAGAGGCGGAAGCGGCACCATGAGGTCAGCCATCTGCGCGGTGCACTGTACGGTGAGCGGGAGGTTACTGCTGGCCTCTCCGTTGGCCTTGATGGCGTCAATCTGTCAACAGGCAACGGACTTCGTTAGTATCTGCCTGTCAACAAGCTGCTGTTCCGAGGGCGTAGTCTTACTTGTAAAATAACAGCATTACTCGGAAAGATTTAGGCTCCTGCACTTAACAATGTTACGTTTAGTGAACCTTCTGTCTCACTTATGGCGTAACTACGTTCCAGACAGTGGCTGAGTCACTCACCGAGTCACCGGAATGGACACAAACATGCGATGAAGGGGGAAGGGAAAAAAAAGAAGAAGAAAAACAAAAAAGAAGAAAAACAGTTTGCTCGCTTGTTCATTTATCTGTCATTTTTTTTAGTTTGTTTGTTTAGTCTTCCTGTATGGATTCTTTCCCATGGAAAATTGTAGCACTCCCAAGAGCAAAGTCAGCAACGACAGAGCAGGCACTGTCCAACCCAATGATTCATGTCAAACGTCGGTACTGTTGGTACAAACGTGTGCTACGGCAGCGTTTTCGTGTGCTTCTCTTGAATCTTTAACCTGCGAAAGCCTGTAAGACACAGCACCACCAGTTTCATCTCTCCCAAAGGACCAGATACTGACTTCTCGCTGAGAAATAGGAGACGAGGCGGACAGGGATGAAGCCATGCACTTCCAGAACCAGCTAGGATTTGAACCCGCACCTCTGGCCGGATCCCGAGTACAGTGTCATAACCACCCGATCACGCTTCAGCACCACCTTTACCTACCTTCAAACTGTACGTCAGTCCGGGCCTGAAGTGGCGTGACGACCGCGTGAACTTGATGATGTGCAGCGAGTCGGCGAACACTACCGAACTGTCCCGAGCGCGCT
>OY757545.1:15370588-15398088 GCA_963584105.1 Alviniconcha strummeri
GTGGGCTCGTGACGTGTTTGATCCTTTTGCCACACATACTGACCTTCGTTCATACAGACTGCTAGGCCGCACAAAAACGCAGCGCTAGCGCCCGGGTTTACGCGACTTTCAAACGTCGACATTTGACCAACAGGACGATAAAACATTTGAAAAACTGCTGTGTAAGTAAGTAAGTAAACATGGTGCTTAACGTCCACAGAAGCCATAAGGCTTATTAGGGACGGGCAAACTGCTGTGTGTATTATTATTATTATTTATAGTCATTCCTATCGATAGGGCCCGTGACTCTTCCTCGGTTTAATCCCACTCAGGTGTCTGTCAGTTGTGTCCCTTGTACATGCAACGTCTTCTTTTGTTCGTGTCCTTTTCTTTATGACTATAGCAGAAACTGGGTATTGATATTAGTTGTGGCGGAAATACTGTGAGAAGAGGAAGGTTTTCAGTTTGGCTTTAAAAGATGACGGGGTTGAGCAGTGTCTAAGGTCGTCAGTGTGGGAGTGAAATCCAAATGTGCCGTCCAAAGCAAGAGAAAGCACGAAAGCCATGATTCTTGCCTTTGTATTGCTGGATTTTCAGCACGCGAGTGTCAGAAGAAGAGCGCAGTGTACGAGACGGAGTGTAGACATGTAACAGTTCAGAAAGGTAAGCAGGACCAGAACCATTTATATCAATGAAACACATACAAGCGAATTTATAGTTGATAATGTTCTGAAACGGGAAGCCAGTGCAGTTTTTCCAGGAGAGGTGTTGAGTGCTGGTGGCGGGGTGCCAAGAGAACAAGTCTTGCAGCAAAGTTTTTAATTTTCTGGTGAGGTTGGATGACAGAATTAGGTGTACCCATGAGGAGACAGTTGCAGTAGTCGAGCGGATCGAACTAATGCGTTTAAGCTCGAAATAAGCAGTTTGACAGATTTTTATAACGTGCTTCTTCATGGACAGTTTTGAGTCAAGAATGACTCCAAGGTTCCTGGCAGAATCAGAGAAGGGGATGTTGTGAGAGCCGAGAGAAATCGAGTCAGGGAGTGAAACGGTGGAAGGTTTCAAGGAAGATGAAAATGGAAAGAAAGGAGCTTCTGTTTTGTCGCCGTTAAGTTTGAGCTGATTTTCGGTCATCCATATTTTTATGTCACCTGTGCATGCATCGAGTTCTTTGGTGAGGTTGGTAACTTCACTGAGAGGAGCAGATTTCTGGATCTGTGTATCCACAAAAAGCTGATGATTTACAGGACGCAGAAAATGAGCCCACAAAATTTTGAAAATTCCTGAAATTCCCTGAGTGAAACAGTAATTTCGTGAATTTACTTGAATTATGAGCGATTTGGTGAATTTCCTAAGTCTATGAATTTACTGCAACATATTTTTCACATCGGTGACCTCTGTTTATAGTCCCGTTCGAAGGAAGTCAAGTCGGCAATATCTATCGCTTCCTCCCTTCGCTGATTAACGAAAAAGGTATGCTTCCGGCATGCTGTCCAAGATTATTTTCATTGACCTGTAGATATACTTCCATGATTATTTTTCACTGCAAAAATCTGCAACAAGATTGACTGCTAGCGTTCTAAAACAAGTGTCGTTTTGTAGCTTGATAAAGGGAATTACCCCGAAAATTCGCCAGTTGTGTTTTGTCCTAATAAACAGCATTATTTTGAACCTTTTATGTGTTGGGATCTTATTTCCAATGCAGTAACTAAAGCAACCAGACTTACGCAGGCTGGATTGTAGCTGGGGTGACCTGGTTCTTAAGAAGTGTGATCTGTGCCCCCTGCAGAGAGACGGTCTGGGCCAGTTTCGCTAGTTCACCTTGGGAGGCAGGGAAGTCGTCCGAACGTTTTACTCTCTCCTCATCTGCCTCCGCTTCCAGTTTTCCTGCTGCTACCAGCACCAGCGCTGACCAGCTGACCAGCAACAGAATGCCGTTGGGTTTTGTCATTTTCAACAGTTTGTTGCTGTTGTGGTGGTGGTGGTGGAGGTGGTGGTAGTGGCTGTTGGTGGTGGTGGCTGTTGTTGTTACTGTTGTTGTTTCCTTTTTCTTTCTTTTTCTTTTTTCTCTCCCGCTCTTCTTGTTCTTCTCCTAGACGTCAAGGAGACTTCGGGAAACGTTCGCGAGCAGACGTTTTTGCTTCAACCGCGATCTGCAGTAGCTGGTCACAGATGAAGCTTTTATTTAAAATATAATCCTTTGGCTGACGCCCTTGGCAGTACCAGTCAGTGTCCACTCCGTTGTACTGGTCAGGTCATCAGTTTAGCGTCCTGTGCCACTGTCCTGAGTGAGTGAGTGTGTGGGGGTGGGGTGGGGGTGAGTGAGTGTATGGGGGTGGGGTGGGGGTGAGTGAATGTGTACGAATGTGAGTGTGTGTGTATGTGTGTCAGTATATGTGTGGGCGTGTGAGTGCATGAGTGAATGAGAGAGACTGAGAGAGACGGGGGGGGGGGGGGGGGGGGGGGGTCTGTGTGATGCGGTGTGTGACTGCGTGTCAGTATATGATCGTGTGTGCGTGTGATGCGGTGTGTGTGTGTGTGTGTGTGTGTGTGTGTGTGTGTGTGTGTGTGTGTGTGTGTGTGTGTGTGTGTGTGTGTGTGTGTGTGTGTGTGTGTGTGTGTGTGTGTGTGTGTGTGTGTGTGTGTGTGTGTGTGTGTGTGTGTGTGTTGTGATGTATTTTCTCTTGGTTCTGTATCTCTCTGAAAACCCTGTTGTTTTTGTTATTGTGTGCTTCGGATTAACGTTATGTGTAAGCGCCTTATACTGTCTTACATTACATTGTACCCAACCCTAAAATACCCCCAAAGCAACCGACGCATCGGCCATGAACCATTTCAAAGTGTTGGTCTTGGCCCGATGGTAGTGGTAAGGGCGGTTTGGGGGGTGGAGGCGGCCAAAGAGGGGTTGAGTGGGAGCTAGGGTAGATGAGGGAGAACAGTGACAAGACAGTGACGATATTGACGACAACGGTGTAGGAGAGAGAGAGGTAGAGGGGCACTCACAGAGACGGGGGGGGGGGGGGGGGGGGACAGAGAGAGACAGAGAGAGAGAGAGACAGAGATAGAGGGAGACAGACAGACAGACAGAGACAGAGCCAGAGAAAGACACAGAGGCAGAGACAAAGAGGCAGAGACAGACAGACAGACAGACAGACAGAGACAAGAGAGAAGATATGTTCAGCAAACAAAAGGAGCTAACTAGCACTCTAATCTTCCTCCTATTTCCCCCACCTCCATACCTCCCCTCCCCGCCCCCCAACACCCCCCGCCCCCACCCTTCTCCCCGTCCATAACAAGCTTTATGGTTTCTGTGGACGTTAAGCACCATGTTTACTTACTTAGAGAAAAGTGAGACTGACGAAGCGGACTCGACCCTGGATCCGCCTGCCTACCAGCCGAGCGACTCGTCACGCAGACCGTTCAACTAGGCCACACTCGGCCCTCCCACCAGTGCGTCCACTGACCGCTCTGGAGGACGCTGGTCAGTGTGTGCTGTGCTGCGTGACGATTATCAGGGCGACAGCGGACGCGTGGCGCCAGGCCACTGAACGTTAATTTCAGATAGGCGTTGACGTGGAATTGATTAATGCGTTTCAATTTCCAAAAGTTGGAGACGGCTAGGCACTGTGAGTTTCGGTTTCCCTTTCAAGACTGACACGACAGAAATTGGCACAAAGAAACCACATCGAAGAAAACAGCCTTAAGGTCGATTTAACGCGACATTGTAATTTAGACTGTTTTGACACACCGGCGAAAACAGTCTTTCCGTAACGTCTTAACATAACTTTCATCTGACATCGAAATTTGAACTGTTTTGACACAGTAGCGAAAACTGTCTTGACATAATTTCATCCGACATTGAAATTTGAACTGTTTTAACATCCGGCGAAAACTGTCTTAACAAAACTTTCATACGACATCGAAACTTGAACTGTTTTGACACAGAAGCGAAAAATGTCTTAACGTAACTTTCATCCGACATTGAAATTTGAACTGTTTTGACAAAGGCCTACAGGCACGCGTATTTCATCACACGCTCACACTTGTGCGCATATACAATTGCACGCACGCACTCGTGCGTCACACACACACACACACACACACACACACACACACACACACACACACACACACACACACACACACCGCATATACAATTGCACGCACGCACTCGTGCGTCACACACACACACACACACACACACACACACACACACACACACACACACACACACACACACACACACACACACACACATACACACACATATTTCATTAGATTACTTTCGGCAAGAGGTGACACTGTTTGGTGGACAGGACATCAACATCCAGGCCGTAAGTGACCTCACTAGATAACGAATATTATTCACTCTGTGACTCAATCTGTTGCACATCACTATCGCAAGCCCACTCTAGCTTCAAGTCACAATCGGCCCATCAGTCAACTCAGAGGTTTCCACGCAGCATGTGTGTCATTACAGCCTTTTTTCCTGCGTGTGATCGTGATGGACTGGGGGGGGGGGGGGGGGGGGGGAATTAAATGTATCTACCCTTTTATTATATTTTGTACGACAGCTGAGAGTCGAGTCACAGTTTGCGAATCAAAATTAATGTCTGTTATTGCGTCCGTTTAATGTTGTAGCCTGGCACATGCGCCGACCGCCGAGTAGTGGGCTAGGCGATGTTTTCCGCTTTGCCGATTCAGTTGTCATCAAAATGGTGTGGGACTCATCTAGGAAGTGAGAACGTGCAATAGTGTTAGTCGTGTATTACGTTTAAGCAAAATACTTGGGACTGACCGACTCGGCGCTAAACGTGAAATATTCACTGGATAGCCACGCCGGGGTGGAATGTGCTGATCAAACTTGATATGCCGGCCAAAAACTAAGAGCAAATGAGAGAGAGAGAGAGAGGTGCGTGCGTGTCACAGTTAGTGTGTGTGTGCGTGTGTGTGTGTGTGTGTGTGTGTGTGTGTGTGTGCGTGCGTGTGTGAGTGCGTGTGTGCGTGTGTGCGTGCGTCAGAGAGAGCGAGAGAATGTGCGTGCGTGTGTTTTAATGTTTAGGTAAGCTGCGAACGGCTGCTACGGCGGATATAACTTTTACACATTTTCGTACCGACAGAGATTGTTGAGTTCAATGTTGCTTTACGTCTACAGAGACCATTAAGGACTATTACGGACGGGGAACCCCGGATGGCCACCTCGACTTTAACACAGCTCCTGAACTCTGACATTTGAAAGTAAGTGACGTGACATGGTGCCTAACGTCCACAGAAACCATCAGGCTTATTAGGAACGGGGAGGGGGGGGAAGGGGGTATGAAGGGGGGGGGGGGGGGAGAGGGAGATTATATACCTATCGCTGCACTGTCACCATCAGAATGATTCCTGCATTAAGATGGGCAGCGATGAGAGGCATTTTAATGTTTCAGTAAAAAGTGGTGGACAAAGTCACAGGACAGTGTCCACAAACCACAACCTTTTTGAAGAGAAGGGAGAGCCGAAGCGGTATCGAACCGAGGTCCTTCCGCTTACCAGCCTAACGCCTTACCGCTGGGCCAAACCGGCTCACTAAGATGCGCAGCGATGAGAGCCATTTTAATGTTTCATTAATTGTGAGGGACAAAGTCACAAGACAGTGTCCATGCACAGACCACAACTTTTGAAGAAAAAGAGAGAGTCGAAGCAGATTCGAACCCGCGAGGTCCCTCTGCTTACCAGCCTAACGCCTCACCGCTAGGCCAGACCGGCTCACACTGACATTTGATGACGATGTAGAGCTTCATGCCCTCGGATGTCGGTTGACATATTAGGGACAAACTGTGACCAGTGCCTAAGCATGGTTCAGTGTTGCTTTACGTCCACAGAAACCGTAAGGTTCATTAGGACGGGGAGCCCAGGACGGTCACCTCGACTTTCACAAGGCTCCTGAACCCTGTACTGATTTGTTATGATGATGATGAAGTGATGCTTAATGTCCTCAGATGTCAGTTGACATATTAGGGACAAGCTGTGACCAATGCCGAAGCATGGTTCAGTATAGCTTTACGTCCACTGAAACCAGAAGGCTCGTCAGGACGGACAGCCCAAGACGGCCACCTCGATTCTCACACAGCTCCTGAACTGTGACACTGATTTGTTGTTTGTTGATCGCTTTTGTATGGCGCTACTCTCCGCTTTCGAGCAGACTCACTGCGCTCGCAAGTGATTCTACATGAGTGACTAGCTTTTTCCGCGGCGCGTTTTGCGATTGTGTTTGATGCTGGAACATCCCCAGCAGCTGCTGTGGACTCCGAAGAGCTGGGAACATTACCGTGAAAAATGCGGATAAGAACACATAAGACCGGAAACTATCTGGCGGTCGCTTCAACGGAAAGTTAGCACAGTCAGTGTGCGGACTGGAAAAGACGTGCCGGGCGTTCAGTTTCAGGCATCGCCAAAACTGTGACCTCACTGGTAGAAATGTATTTTCGGCTTCTGTTCCTTGAGTTTTGAAATATGCAGTACGTGTTATTGTCACTTCACCGTGATGTGGTATACGTTTAGCCGCCACGTATTTAATTTCTCTGAGGGGATGGTAAAGTAATCTTAAATCTTGTGGGAAGGAACTCAGCTGGCTGGCACCCGTACTACGAGCGGCGGGTGGCTCCGTGTTGGGCGCTGATGAAGAAACGAAGCCAGAGGGTGCAAAACGGCTGACTCTATATGTATATATATATGTACACACACACACTCAGACTCCAAGCCTCGCTTTCTAGCACCCTTCCTCCAAACTGATGCGTTGGATATTTGGGGCGACTGCTGTAGTTCACACGCTTGATGCTCCACAAGTGCTACTAGCGCACTGCATGCAGCGTAGAACCCAAAGCGTGATTGTCTGAGCTAAAGCATTTGTGTAGCTCAGTATACGACCCTTCAGTGGTAGAACAGACTGGCTTCACTGGGTTGGCTGGATCAGAACGGCTCACTTCTCCGCTCCGGCTGTAGCGGGAAATGCCGAGAGGGTCGGGCACTAGCTCCAGTCATGACTTGAAACAGAAACAGTGATGCCGCTTAACTCGACTTTCACAAAAACCATACGGCTTACGGCTTCTCATACAGCGGATGACAGATTGACAGACCGGGTAGCCCGAAGAAAGAAAAATAAAATAACTAAAATAACGGCGATTTCAGCTGGGCAACATAAGCTGCACCAGAGAGGCTAAAACGTCAGCCTACATCTCACGGTCTAATTTAAGTTCAAAAACCTGGGAACCCACGTTTCTGAGGCCGGAAAGCAAAACGATCAAAGTCTAAGAGCTCTCTCTCTCCCGTCTCTCTCACACACACACAAAGATGGCTTTGACGGGTCAGGAGAAACTCTACGTCACCTTGCCGATCTACGCCATAGGCATCGTGGGCAACGTGGTCTCCGTGGCTGTGTGGGCCACCCAGCTCCACTCGGTGGGCGGCGCCAGGTTTCTCCTGACGCTCAGTGCCTCCGACTCCTTGGCCATCGTCGCCAACATCTTCAGCTGCATCGCCGGCTTGCTCCTCGGGCAGTGCGAGGCCTACGTGTCCGAGTTCCTGGCGGACATCTTCTACACGCTGTCCACCTACCTGACCATCGCCGTCGTCGTGCAGCGCTACGTCTCCGTCGCCCACCCGTTCCGGGTGGCTCGGGTGTGCTCGGCTACCCGTCAGTGTGTCGTCGTCGCCTCGCTGACCGCCCTGGCTGCCGCGCAGCACCTGGCGTACAGCGACTACGTGGCGGAGCAGTGCCGCGGGGATGTCGTGCGGATCGAGCGGCAGATGGTGCTGCTGTACGTGTACGGCGTCATCAACTTCCTGCCGCCGCTGTTGCTGCTGCTTTTCAACGGACTTCTGCTCCGTGCGCTGCGCCGCAATAAGCAGGTTAGCCACAGTTTCGTTTCAGTGTTGCTTTACGTCCACAGGAATCATCAGGCTCAAGTTATTAGGGACGGGGAGCCCAGGACGGCCGCCTCGACTTTTCACATCTCCTGAGCTCTGGGTTAGTCACCGTAAGTAAGCAAACATGGTGCTTAACGTCCACAGAAACCATAAGGCTTATTAGGGACGGGGAAGGGTAGTGTTGCTTAATGTCGTTGTATGTCGATTGACATATTAGGGACAAGCTGAGACGAATGCCGAAGCATGGTTCAGTATAGCTTTACGTCAACGGAAACCAGAAGGCTCGTTAGGACGGATAACCCAGGACGGCCACTTCGACTCCCACACAGCTCCTAAACTATGATGGGGGGGGGGGGGGGGGGGGAGACTATATACAGCTACACTGTCACCACCCGAGTGACTTCTGCCGTAAGATGGGCTGCGATGAGAGACATTTTAATGTTTCAGCAATTGTGAGGGACAAAGTCACAAGATAGTGTCCACAAACCACAACCTTTTTGAAGCCGAGGCCTTTCTGCTTACCAGCCCAACGGTTTAGTCACCTCACCCAGGGTGGCTTATGTTCGTCGTGTCTTTATTACTACGGCAAAACACCCGCCAAGCGAGTCGTCCCAGCAGGGAATGGAGGCGCTGAATCTGGCGACTTACTAACGTCGAAAGACGAAATCAGTAATTATCTGCATCTAATTACAATTGCATCTCAATGTTTGGCATAATCGTAATGAACTCCACAATCACAAAATAAGCTGAATTTTATATTATGCTTGTTCAGCGCTTTGAGCCCCAGGGTAGGCGCTTTACAAATTTCAGTCTATTAAGTGTACTTGATGCATCCGGAAGAGAGTAGACAGCCGATTTCTTCCCTTTGGCAGTCAAGTTTCTTACAAAGGGTTACCACTTCCCCCAAAACACCTGCCCTACAGGACTGAGTCCATATTCCACGTAACTAGTAGTCCTAACCCTGCCCGTAAGCAGTGTGCCTTCATGTCGGCAACTGCCTTGCCCTGTGCTTCAAGTTGCAGCCGTTGGGAAAGTCGTCATTCCTCTTCAGCCCGCTCTGTCGCCGAGGTCCGGGTATACTGCTAGCTGCTTTAGGTTTGGCTCGAATTAAGGTACTCCTGAATCAAACCACCAATCAGAGGGCATCTGAGGCATTGAAAGAAATTAGCAATGCCACCTGCAACCCAACCCCCTCCACAGCTGCTTGTTTGACCAGCTTCAACATGAAAAAAGTTGGTCGAGGGTTGCTTTACGTCCACAGAAACCGTTGGTTTATTAGGGACGGGAGCCCAGGACGGCCACCTCGGCTTTAACACAGCTCCTGAGCTCTGTGGAAAAAGTGCTTCTGGTGGAGTTTATGTACCTCGTACTCACATGCATGCCAGGTGAAAGTAGGCGTAAGCGACTCAGGTCTTTATTGTGCTTGTGTGACGTCTTTTGAGTGTAATTAACTCCCTTGTTTTTAATTCCAATTATGTGGGTAGACCTGTTGAATGTGTGTGTATATATATATATGTGCTACACACTGATTGACCACCAGTATTCAGCTGGGGGCATTCCCCAACAACAAACATCAATCTTTCGTGTGTCTGGCTCTTACGTTTCATGTTAAAACGCTTCACGTTCGTCAGTATCATGCCCTGCTTTCTCTGCTGTGGCCAGGAGCTCCAAACTATCAGCAGGCGCCAGGAACGGGCCAGAGTCCAGGCGTCCCTGATGGCTCTGTGGGTGTCCACCACCACTCTCCTCACCTGCGTCATGATGACGGCATCCAACATTCACTTGATTGTCTTCTATCACCGAATGCCCTGGGGTGGAACGAGGCACAACACTCAGTTGATTCTGGAACTGGTCAGGGACACGTGCATCGCCCTCACCCTCTCTGTCAACGTCTTCTTCTACTCCTACTTCTGCAAGAACTTTCGGGATGTCGTTGCGCGCCGGTGGTGCCGCCTCTGTGCCCGAGCTTCGTGCGGTGGACCCTCCATCATTCAACGCGCGGACAGTTGGCCTCGCAGCCATGGTTGCTGTGACGGGGCGAGGTCGTCCAGTAACACAACGGTACAATCGACTCATTTGTGAAAGATCTGGGTCAACTTGCTCTTGGTGAAGGCTCGTGTACGCTGGTGTTGTTGACTCTCAAAGAACGCATTACTCTCTTTCTGTATTACCCGTTCGTTCAACAATCAAGTAAAAAGAGAGAATGGAGAAAGAGCGAGTGAGAGGGCGGGGGAGAGAGAGGGACATACAACATGTATCATTAATAAAGACAAAATGAACTGAAGTACACTGAAACAGTTTTATTGACATGTCACTTGGCAGCAACTGTGGATGAGGCCGGTGCAGCTACTTTCCTCCTGGGTTTGGGGGTCGTGCCCTCGCGGAACCCATTTCTGAAACAGAAAAATACCATGCAAATACTAAGCAAAACAAGAAGAGGAAACACTCAGCCAACTAACATGCAAAACAAGAAAACTTACCACTGACCTTCAGACATGCAAGTAAAACAAAAAATGGGTCCAGCATTACTGCTTAATCAATGTCACCACAGCTGGTATGAACAAAGCTCAAAAGGGGTTATCATCAAACAAAGTTCAACTGTAAAGATCATCTGAAAACTAGAGTAACGTCTGAAAATGCACCAATTATTTCCCTTGAAATAAATACATGCCAACGTCTATAAATATGGGATGTGCCAGACCTGTTTTTTATATTTTTTATATCGAAGACAAGATTGCCCCTAACAAGCTTTTTAGCATCTGAGGACATTAAGCAGAATGGAATGAATGAATGACATGCTTTTACGTGCAACAATCAAAGCTAGTTGTTTCGATAAAAGACTAAGAACAGAAACTAAAACTTTCACTGTACCTGGACAGGGCTGCCATACACACTAGAACTGAAAAGGACACACTAAATGTACCTCTAGTGGGTTCCACGGAACACATTAAAAACATGACAGGTTATGTGGTTTCGTTAGTCCAGACCGCCTCTTCCGGACTGACTAAAATTGTAAAAATGCGGTCAAGTGAACTATTCATACAGCAACTTCCGTCTCTAAGTCTAAACCAATAGTTACCTGACAGTGACGTTGTTGCTGACAAGTACACATTTTCCCAAAGTTCATGAGGTACACAGCTTACTTCAACATCAAATATACCAGCACAGACCTACCACTAACATATCTAATGAAGCATTGTGAGATGTTTTGGTCTTCTGCTTCTGAAAGGTTTCATAATAAAAATAAAAATTCATGCAAACAAGATGAGGACTGAATAGAAACCCTGAGTACAGGCTGTCAGTGTGAAGGCTTCTAACATGACAATAATCTGTTGTGAATTTTCAGCTGTCAAAAAAGATAGTGGAGTTTTACAGTAAATTGTTTCAAAGTGGCACCCTAGTAACCAAGGGAGACAACTTATGTTTTGAGCGATGTAAGACAACACACACCATAATTACAGAATCAGCCTTAGCTATTTGTATTACCCTGTTCTCTGTTTGCAATTTGTAAAGATAAAAGCTTTCTCTCTTCATTCCGTTTGGTTTTGATCTGTTCAACAGATTCAGAGTGTTACTCTAACTTGTTTTAGAACAAATATTGTGTTATGGTCTTATGTTTGAAAGTGCCTGTGTTTTGCTTTCTTACTCCACTACTTAATAATCCTGTTGATACTGCCAGGTGGATACTAATAAAACACATCTACAGAGTTGGCAGGGCTGCCAACTACCAGAGTAACACTGGCACAGAGAACTGCCAAATTAAGCCTTTGAACAAACCTATTACTGCTATAATGAGCCAGCATACCTGAAAGTGTACAACGGAAAGTGACATTAACAGAACTGAACCCAGAACTGAGGTGTAGAAGGGACAAATAGCATCACATACAAACAACAAAGCAGAATGCTTCGGCACAACTGTCGTTTCATATTAAAACGACCCTTTAAAATTGTCCTGGGACCCTCTAAACGTTGTAGCAGAGAATCCCAGTGACTGCCTTAAAATATTTGCTAATGGGAGCCCTGCTGGACACCACAGCCACTGAAGGAATAACTGGTATTATATACTATGAATGAATGGGGAAAAAGAGAAAAAAATCAGTTTTATTTTTTTATGAAAACATTGTACATGTGCAGCAGGGTGTGAGAGCCCCTGAAAATAAAAATATCACTGAAGGGGAAGCCAGAGCACAAGCTGGTGACATACTGTGGTTTATCCTTCGCCCCCAGAAGTCTCTCCATCTGTGATACACCACTTACCAGTCATTTAACGGACACTCATATTGTGTACAATGTGCTTCAGATAAAAACAAGAACTGACCAACCCTGGAGCCAGCATAGTCAACCTCAGCTACAAAGATTCTCAACTGTTATCTAAACTGTTCACTATTCATAATTTTTCTAATAATTATGTGCAGCATAAGTGATAAAGTCTTGGAAATTCCTTTTACCTATGCATCACCCAAAAGTCTTGGGAATTCGTTTACCTACGCATCACCCAAGTCTTGGGAATTCCTTTTATCTATACAGCACCCAAAGCAATATCATGTGGATTTTGACTGCTTGCATGTGGACTATCACAGACCCATGGGCATATATCATCATCAGTAAACATTAATGAGGCACACATTTTGCTCTTTTCTCTCTCTGAAGGGGATAGTCTTTCATGGAGGAACATGGAATGTGTTATCTGTAGAAGTCTCCTAACCCTATCCTATGCACACGAAATGATGATGCAGAGCTGTAGCACAAGGTCTACTGACCTGAATCTGCGGAAAACAACCTTGAGGTGGCGCATCCTGCCAGTGCCAGTGGTCCTCCTCCTCTTAGACTTCTCGCTCCAGTTGACTGGAACACACGTAAAATTGTTAATGCTATTAGTATTACAATGATCACTGAAGCATTTAGTTAATTAGTAATCATCCCACTCTTACTCTTAGTCCAGCTATCGAGAAACAGAAACATAATCATATCATGGTCAATGTAAAGGTGCTAATGCTATAAAAACAGAAGAAAAAAAATACCATCAACCTTACTCACAATCACACACACAATAATCCAGCATAATGAAGGATACTGGACCACAAATTCTAGGACTTCACAGGGCCTGAAGTTAACAGCTTAAGAGAAGAAAAGCAGGTGAGGTGGTGAAAATAGTGTGTGTGTGTGTGCGCGTGTGCGCATCATGTGTGTGACAGTCTGTGTGCATGCATATAAGACCTGTCTACCATTCACCAGTGTCTCTGAGCAAAATACTGACCCATATTATCATTCATCAGTCACAACTCCATAGTACTTTGAATCTCTAGGTATTCTTGAAGCACTTGTAATGTTGAATAATTTACATATCATGAGCATGTCAACATATTTCAGACTTTGTAAACAAAGTTCAAAGCTAACTACCCTTACTTTGTGACCATTTTTTATTTATCCCTGTCATTGTGTCAATGCAATGTGGGCGAGTTGCTAGCCCATAATGGCAAACAGTTACCCATGCATGGATGAAAGCCAACCCTAGTTTATAAGATGGCCAATGGCCAGTGTATCAACTTGTGTGCTGACTGCACCTCTGGCTCTAGCACTGGAATGTCTGGCACTCAGGGGTGATAAAGAAAACAATCAACCATGCACTGATGAAAGTCAACTGTAGTCCTGTTAATCATTAGGCTGGTCAATAGCTAGTGCTGTTAGGGTATCAGCTTAGGTGCTGACTGCAACTCTGGCTCTAGCACTGGAATGTCTGGCACTCAGTGGCCATACAACAAACAATTAGCAATGCAATGATGAAAGTCAGCCGTAGTCCTGTTACTCGTTAGGATGGTCAACAGCCAGTGCTGTTAGGTTATCAGCTTTTGTGCTGACCACACCTGTGGCTCTAGCACTGGAATGTCAGGCAGACAGTGGCCTTCAGGCTACAGCAAACAATTAGCCATGCGCTGATGAAAGCCAACTGTAGTCCAGTTACTTGTTAGGATGGTCAATGGCCAGCGCTGTTAGGTTATCAGCTTGTGTACTGACTGCACATGTGGCTCTAGCACTGGAATGTCTGGCACTCAGTGGCCATAGGGCAAACAATTAGTAGATGCACTGATGAAAGTTAGCTGTAGTCCTGTTACTCATTAGGATGGTCAATGACCAGTGCTGTTATCAGCTTGTGTGCTGACCACACCTCTGGCTCTTGGAAGACTCTGTCCTCATCATAACTAGTGTGCATTCTATGTCCATAAGCTGCATGGTTTGTTTATAGTGTCTGTGTTTGTACGTGAACAATCTCAATATTTTTGCTTTTATTATTACAACTGTGATGTTTTTCCTAATTGTTCTACACTACTACTACTAACCGCTACTACTACATCACTGTAATGTTATGAAATATACACATCACAAATACACAAGAAACTTAGGTAAACTATCACTGTATCAGTATCACCAAAAATGTTTGCATTTTCAAATTTATTTTTGCTTCTTCTATTCATTTACTGAAGTAGGCTACACAAGGTCAAGAGCAAGTTTCACATTATTACACAGGGTTTGCATTAACTGGTAATTTCCAGTATTTTTTTTAAAAGTTAAGAATAAGATCAGCATACACTGGAAACAAAATTTACAACTGGTCAGATGTACCACTGCTACCAGCCATTCTAATTTTTAAAAAATTTACTATAAAAAATATCAATATATGCAGCAGAGAGAGAGACAGAATGTGTGTACATACAGCCTGTGTGTGTGTGTAAGAAGCAGGGTGGTTACGAGTAGAGCTCAAGTAGTACTGACAGCCATGTATCTGACCAGTTATTGATTGACTAGTTTCCATGAGCCACTTTTGCCACATACTTATTGATGTCACAGTGGTTAGAAAAATGTCTCGTGTGATCACTACAGTAGAATTGGGTAAATGTCTAACCCATGGTTGAAGAGCTTGAATATATGCTAACTTTGAAGCTATGTGTACACTCATCAACACTGCATATGGCAATGACATTGACAACACACAAAATGTTTAGGCTGAGTGAAGAGGATGTTAAAAGAACAGCCATTGCTGCCTAAGCCTCTGCGCTTCAGTTATGGGCATTGTCTGTTAAGGCCAGATAATAAATGGGAGGTTGATTGTCAAGGTATTTTTGTTACAAAATACAAGTCAAAGTTTGTATCAGTAAATGCCTGTTGCTAGAGCACTGTCACCCATGCGTGCAAGGGAGCTGCACACAGCACACCACCGACATGACACCTGTGGTGCAGGCTGTTGCCTATGTTTGTGCAGGCTATTGGGTCTGGGGGGCACAAAAATGGTCTGTGCATTCTAAAATGTATACAAATTGTTGTCATCATGGCCTTGTTCTTCGGTCTGCCAGTGGCTGGAACATACTCCTAGTTCCACTCGTTAACAAATGACGTAACGATTTTAAAATATATCCACAGTAACATGCACTAGACGAAGTAAACTGTACTCACATTGCCTCTTCTTAGCGCTGGGATATCCACAAGATGAGCATCTTTTCTTCTGAATGTGGTAAGAACGCCGACCACACCGACGGCAGTGGGTGTGGGTCTTGTTGTGGCGCTTTCCAAAGCTTGACGTACCCTTCGTCTGCAAATCATCAAATTGCAAGTTTGTAACTGGTAAAGTTAAAAAAAAAAAACTTACAATACATAACAATCTAAACGTAATGCATGAAAAAAAATCTCAAAGCACTGGAAATCAACACACCATGTCGCTACAATTCCTTCATATAATGCTTTCATCGTCATCAGAACTGGAAAATACAAATAATGATAGTAAGAACAATGCTCTGTTCGTAAATGTGTCATGTCTATATGTACTATTCAAATACGATACTCCAGGATTTATTTGATATAGTGGGACATAGAATATCTCACCATGGTTGGACACGCCGGAAGTTTCCAAAAGGGAGAATCTCGTTTTGAATGTGAACGGGAAATAGATAACTTTCAGAGCATGCGCATTAGCAACTGTCAACTTCCTCGACTTCCACGTTGGCGGAAACACGGACTCTGCGACACATAGTAACATCCTGCAAAGACACCTTGTTTATATATAAAAGTCGTCGTGATGGGGCGAAAATACGTCAGTCGGAAAGGGAGAGCGCAATACATATTTCAGTCGCGCAGTAAAACTTTAGAATTTGACCAACAAGATGCTGGCTGTGGCTTTTTCAAGTAAATTGTCTGACTTGGTGGGTGCCGAAGATGCAAGTTACCGGCATGAAAGGCAGCTAGAGATAGCTGATGTCCTCTCCTCAGTCAAACAACTGCTGATCAAGTACAAAATGTGCAATAAACCCAGTGAATCACCGGCCGTGTCAGGAGGCCTGCAGCAGTTCATCACCAACAAGCTAAAGAAGAGAGGAGAAAACGAAAAGACACTGACCCAGCGTTTGAGGGCTCTTTACCTTCGCGAGGACAATGTCCAGCTCATCGTGGGAAAGGCAGAAGGAGAGGAGATGGCCATGTTTGACTGCCTGCCGGTATGTGACTGCTTTTGCCCTTTGGTTTGATTTTTTCTATTTTATGTGACTGCTTTTGCCCTTTGGTTTGATTTTTTCTATTTTATGTGACTGCTTTTGTTCTTTGGTTTCATTTATAACTTACCACGCTTTTAATTTTATCCTCTTCTGTTAATTTTTAATTAATTTTTTGGATAATTTTGTGTAACATTTTACAATCACACTCACAGTTAGAAAAGTCCCTATCAACTGAACTCAACTGTAATACTAATATGCTTTATCATTCTGAAAACTATATGATGTATGTCACTGTTGGGAATGGGAGTGCACATAAAGAGAGGTATGTATGTGTGTGTGTGGCAGGGGGTACAGACATGATTTGGACAATTACTGAATTAGGACTTGAAGTATTTGAGGAGGGGAGTTGTGGCCACTTACTCAAGCAGGTTTTTCCTCGTTGCTATGGTGTTGGGGAAGTAGGAGAACTTCATTAACTCAATTCAGTAACTGCCCCCCCCCCCCCCCCCCATTACAACTTACAGCAGATATCTTCTTTGAAGATGAAATGTTCCAGTGGGTTTACTTTGGCTTATTTGAGACTGAAAGTCTTACAGTCACAGCAATCATAATAAATGTAATGTTAATCACTCAATCGCAAATAAATGTAATGTTAATTTACAGAGGTCACACACACACACACACACACACACACACACACACACACACACACACACACACACACTGTGACACACATGCAAATTACATTTGCAGGACATGTGAACTAAAGACAAAAGTGTTAACAATAGCATTAAATCTGCATAGCTGCTGGTTACACACATGCAAATTACATTTGCAGGACATGTGAACTAAAGACAAAAGTGTTAACAATAGCATTAAATCTGCATAGCTGCTGTGATAGTAAGCATGTGCTACAGGTGTGAATTAGAGTAGCTTATATTTTTTGATTAATGAAAATTGAAATAATAAAGTTGTTTTCTCTGTTTCTGTGTAGGATAGCCACAAACTCCAAGCACTGGTGATAGTAAGCATGTGCTACAGGTGTGAATTAGAGTAGCTTATATTTTTTGATTAATGAAATAATAAAGTTGTTTTCTCTGTTTCTGTGTAGGATAGCCACAAACTCCAAGCACTGGTTTACGACATCCTTCCTTCAACCACTGCCCTATTTAGTTACACCATAGGGTCCAGAAAACTGTCAGCTAATGAGCAGTTTTTCATTGGTGCTCAAACAGTACTTAGTAAGTTTGTTACAAACAACTCAAATAAAACAAAGCATGTCATTTTTAGGCGCCAACAAAATTTACACCAGCACAAATAAAACCACAGTTGTTTGAATTGAGACGGAACTCTTTGTTTTTACCCAGGGTGGATGCGTCTCATGTTTACGTGCGTGCTTTGGCGCTAGGTTGCTTCTACAGTCATATTACTTTATTAGTACATAAACCTTTCGGAGGGCGCTGACAATGTCGCTGGACAGCTGCGCGGAGATAAGGAGTGCCCCTTCAGTGGTGTAACTAAATCTGGCAGAGTTTGGAGGAAGCTGCTGGAAAGTGATGTTCGGAATGTGGGATAGCCATTGTTTGGTTTACGATGAGTTGGCATCATTTTAATTTTTACAGGTGGACATTAAGCTGTGCATCTTCTCCTATTTGGATGCACGCAGCTTGTGTCGTGCATGTGGTGTCAGTCGTGATTGGAACCAGTTGCTGTGGGATGACCTATTGTGGCGCCAACGTCTGGCAGCAGATCGACTTACCTGGTGCCAGGTGTCACATGTCACCAATCCCCAAACCTACACCGAAGCTGCCTCAGACTTGGCATACAAAGAAATGTAAGTTTGTGTAAAGTGTGTGAACTGTAATGTTACGTCCATTGTGTTTTTAGGTGTGGCTGAATATATACAATAATGAGATGAATGAGACAGTTCAAGGCATATGGTCATGGGACATGATGGGTGTGTATGAGGAAGAAAGAAAATCAAACATGAATAAATTTACACACAACTAGAATGAACAGAGGGGGTATGGGGGTGGGAACCTACATTTTCACCTTATATATATATATATATAATGATTGCTTTAATATAAATACCTACATCTGCACAACCAGTAACCTCCACCACCACCAAAGATGACATTGATGGTTGACAGAGTTGACATATATCACTGTATAGTAAAGTGACAGGGGTAGAGGATTGTAACTGGAGGGTCATGTCAAATACATTATTTAATTTTTAAAACATTATGGTTCTATGAAGGCTGAATTTGATTTGAAAAGGAACACAGATGACAGGTACTGGTAGTACCATAGTAGTAGTCTAGTACTGGTACAGTAGTAGATATTGGGTTACCAGTAGTGCATATTTTTCCTCTCTGTTTTTAATCATGCACATGTGTGTATTTTAACTTTCATAAGGACATCTGCTCCCACTCCTCAGGACATCCCAAATGGCTGTATTAAGTATGTAACACTCAGTGAAACTGCTTGCTGAACATTACTAGTGTCAGCAACCTCCTACAGACATTTTTGCTTGAAGTCATTGTGTCTAACTTGCCACACATTAGCCATGTCCTTGTTAAACATTATGAGCTTCATCCATCTGGTAGACAATTTCCTGCACCTAAATCAAGTACAGTGAGAACAAAACTTTGCAGTCAATAGCATTTCTGAACAGATAAATATATCTGTTCAAACGTCAGTGTGTGTGTGTGAAGTACTAGTTTGTTTATTATGTAACTTTTGTATATTCAGTAACTGTTCTTTGAGTTTTAAAATATAAAAGATGTGTTATTGTGTACTGCAATGTGGTTAATGTTCAGCCATGTTTTAATTTTCTGATGAGATAATAATCTTGAATTGTTTATATATATATGTTATGTACAGGTGTCTGTATATTTTCATGTTGTGACAAAATGTTCCAATCATTTTGCAGCTATCTGAAGTGTTCCCCAGAGGTGCTGGCCCATCAAAGAGAAGAGAACTCTGCGTTTCACCAGGTGTCCACAGTGTTAAAGTACCTGATCCCCAAGAAAGCACCAAAGGTGGCCATGTTTGGCCCTGGCCTCGAGTCCAGCACCAGCGGCATTGTTCGCAAAATGCTGTATGAAGACCAGAGTCACTTCACCCGTGTGGCCATGTTTCCTGGGCAATTTGATGGTAAGTGGATGCACAGGGCAGCCATTGTTTCAGGGCATTCTTTACTCTTATTTATCCACAACTTTTCACAGGCAAAGTCTTTATCCTTGTCTGGTGTAACTCCGGAAAACAAAGTCTGTTATGCTACAATATGTGCCACATGTCCACTTTTACTGTTCTGCCTCCAACTGGTGACCAGTCTTTTGTTGGTGTTTGGTATTTTTGACATAGACTGTGCTGGCTTTATGTGAGAGATGTTGGACACATGATACAGCAGTGCTCAGATGGGTTACTTTCATCTTTGAGCAGGTAGTGTGGCACTGCAGCTGCCCAAAGATTACACCTTGAACACCTGTGTCATGTTCCTCCAGGATATGGAGGGGGTATAGAACTGTCCAACAGTTGTGTCTTATCCACTTGTGTCATTTTCCCACCAGGTTACAGGGCAGGTATGATGCTGCTGCTGCCAAAAGGTCAAACCTTAAGACGCCTGTGTCATGTTCCCACCAGGTTACAGGGCATGTATAATGCTGCAGCTGCCAAAAGGTCACACATTAAGACACCTGTGTCATGTTCCCACCAGCTTATGGTGCAGGTATGATTCTGCAGCTGCCAAAAGGTCACACCTTAAGATACCTGTATCATGTTCCCACCAGGTTACGGAGCAGGTATGACGCTGCAGCTGCCCAACAGTCACACCTTCCACCTCACTGTCTTGTACTCCTCGTCCAAGCAAGAGCGTGAGAGCCAGCCAATCCAGGACCGGCTGTCGCGGAACCGCATGCTAAACCAGCAGCGCAGCTCCCAGGGGGAGGAAGAGGTGACATATGAGCTGCAGCCGGCTCTGCAGCAGCTGTGCCACACTCTCAACGGCTTCATCTTTGTGGTGGATGCCTCTGGCCCCAAGCAGTCCGGTGAGGAAGTGGTCCTCAGACCTTTGATTTTGCTTTGCTGCATGCAGTTCTGGTATAGGGTACATCTTTTAGCCGAGTCTTTTTCTTCTTTTCTTTGTCTGAACCTCTCTGTTTTGCCTGTTGTATCTGTTGTGTGTCCATATGTCTAGTGTTTGTTTGTATTTAGTGTGTTCTATGTATATACATCTAGTTTCTGTATGTATTTAGTCTGTATATATATATATATCTAATGTCTGTCCACATGCAGTCCATGTCTGTATTGATCAGTAACTAGTCTCAGTCTCTCTCACATGTAAGCAAACACACACACACACACGTTTGCATGCACAGATGCGTGCACACACACACAGTCAACACTTACACATGTACAAGCACACACCTAAAGAAAAAAGTACAAGAAAAGCATACAGCAGGGATTTTAGTATCACTTAGTCTTGAAGCAGAATTTCATGTTAAGGGGGAATTCTTGAGAATGTCACAGCTGACACCATCTGACCTGAGAAAGGAAGATGGCTATGGCATGTTCTTCTTGCTGTACTGTCTGTGTGTGTGGAATTGACGCTGTATGCCCCTGTGGACATTTTCAGTGTCTGGCAGCAAGACGGAGCTCAGAACCATGGTGCAGGAGAGGTGGGCGTCCCCGCAAGTGCCAGTCCTCATTCTCTCCTGCATTCCCACTGCAACCAGCCTGCGACTGCCCGCTGTGGATGTGGTAGAGGCTTTAGAGCTGTCCAGCTTCAGTCGTCCCTGGATGGTCAGTGGTTTGCGCTTCTTGCTGGCTCTGTGACCACAACTTTTCACTTCATCCTCGAAGAGTCTGATTCCTAAACAGCCTCTGGACTATGACATACCTTATACCTGATTTGGTTTATCTGCCTCTGTGTTTGTGTTTTAAGACATTTTCGCTGATGTTTGATATTTATGAAACAGTTTGTGATGGCATTGTGTGAGAGAGACACTGGACATGAAACATAGGTGTCAAATTCACAGCAGCAGGCTCTTACTTGCAGAACAGCTGCTGGGAAAGTTGTGAATTATGTACTAATGTAGTGATTTCAGTGTGCATGCAACTTCTCTTATGTTGGATTCATCTGTTGCATCGATTTTAAATGTTTATGCTTGTGGCATCAATTTTGACAGATACAGCCATCTTTTTTAATGCCCCTCTGTTGATTTTTTACGAATCATTTTTAATATTACTGTTTTACAGTCTTCAGTTGAAAACAAGACGATTTCAGGATGTTGTTTTTGTTGCATGGTGTCAAGAAGTTCAGAATATTGTTCAGCATGTGTGTGTTAGGTTTGACATGCAATGCCACGGAACGTCACCGAATTGTTGATCTTGTGTGTGGCAGGTGATGGACTGTGTGGCAGACACCTTGGAAAACGTCGACAGGGGTGTGCGCTGGATAATTGAAATGAGTCAGCGAAAATGATGTGTCACCTCTGTGGGCTGACGGCAAACTATTCACATATGGTGTGCATCACCTCTGTGGGCTGACGGCAAACTATTCACCAGTGTTGGTTGGCAGTCAGTTGATGGTGCAACAGCAGCATCAACCATTCTCTTTGGATTGTACATGGCTGGTGATGAATACGTTTCAGTCAAATTGATGCTGTTACCAGCTGCTGCCGGTAAACCGTTTGCCAGCTTTGGATGGTAAACAGCTGGCGGTGGGTAGGCGTCAATAACAATGCATTTACCAGCTGCTGCCTCTGTGGCTGACAACAAACTATTCACCAGCCTTGGACGGCAGTCAGTTGATGGTAGATTGGCATCAGCGAAAGTGATGCCATCACTAGTCATTGTCTATGGTTACCAGCAAACTGTTCACAAGCCTTTGATGGTAAATAGGCATCAATGAAAGTGATGCTGGCACCGTCCATCATGTCTCTTGTTGTCAACAGAATGTTCACCAGCCTTGGGCTGTATGCGGTTTAGAGAGAGCAAGCGTCAACAAAAATATGGCAGACAGCAAACTGTTCAGCACACACATGCATGTGACTGTACTGATCAAGTTGTTGTCTGCTTGAATGAGAAGTGATGTTGGAAACTAAAACAAAAAAGTTGATGAAGCAGCCTCACTGACAAAGTGAAGCCAGTGAAAAAAAGAGAAATGACTGACAGAGTCAGTGAAGGTAACAGGACATAGGCAGGCAATGTAAAGACATTGTTAGCTCCAGTAAGCCAGTTGCAGAAAGGTGTACACATCGGATGGACAGTGAAGTGTTTTCAAGGATCTGAATCTGCAGTGATTTTTTTAAGAGGAGTGGTCTTTCGCCAGGGGTTTCATGTATGCAAAATTACAAATAAAAAATATTTGCAAAAATCATTATAGCCAGTAAAAGAGGGGTATAAGTGGGAGGCATCTCAAAATGTCAACCATTGACACAAGAGCAAACCTTACCTCCCCAAATGCATTGGTAGTTGTGCAGCATTTCAGATTGTTGGCAGCATGTTTATCTGTACCGCATTTGCAGTAATGACAGCAAGTGTGCTTTTCCTCACTTTAATACTTAACATTATTTATTTTTGGATTTTTTTATTTCTTTTTTATTGTTATGGCCAGGCACGACTTTTTATGCCAAAATTACATATGAAGCAGAAGAGCCAAGAAACAGGTGGTTTTCCAAGATACAGGTGGTTTTGAATCTTTCTTTTGTAATTACTTTCTTCCTGCAAATGAAAGTTGCACAATGTCCAGCCTGATGAAGTTATTTCTTGACAGAAACTACTTCACAACTTTGCAAATGACGTATTTCTTCAATGGAGTTTGTGAACCTTGAATTTACTTGCATTCCAGGTGAGAGTGGTAACAGGCTGTTCAGGTGTGTTTTTGCTGTGTTCTCAGGACATTTTTTTGGCATTTACTGCCTTTGTAATTGTCAGCTTTTTCTCTGTTATACATATGTTCACTGCTGCTTCCGTATCTTTTGTGTGTGCAAGAACATTTATTGCAGACATGTCATAATTATTGGTGTGGATTGCTCTGCTGTGATAATGCATTTTATGATCAGACAACAAAATATGTAGCAATACTTGTAATAGAAACACTTCATATCAACTGAATATGAAAAATGGTGTCAGTTACTTAAAATTAGCATTCCAGTTCCAATAAAATGTTTTCTTCACACAAATCTCACTGTGTTTGATTTTATTTGTTGGTACATTTGAATCAACAAAATCACACACACAGTGTGATAGTTTTGCAATGTTTTATTCAGGTTATTATCTCAGAATGTTGTAGAAAACAGACTGAAACAAGACAGAGATTCCTTCGTTACAAGTATAGATGCTGGCAGTGGAAAGGATTTCATGCAACCAAAATGACTGTGAAAATATAAGCACTGTGACACTGACACGCACAAACATAATGGCTACACATCTTCTAGGGTGCTGCAACAGTGACTAGACTTCATTGAAAACCACAAAAATGAAAAGCAGACAAAAATATGCGGAAAGCAAATGTTCTGATGAAAATACAAATCGGTGAAGTTGATGTCAGTTTCATACAGTCAAATATTGTTTTGCCAATTTTGACCTGAAATTGAAACCATGCAAGGATTTTGTTTGAGGATAAGTCATGGTGAGGTCATCGGGGGGGGGGGATGGAGAGGATACCTCCCATAATGATCAGTGCCACAAAGAATTAGTGCATACCAATGGTCATCTCATTGAAGAGCAGTGAAACACAACTGGGCATGGAACAAACTGATCAGCAGAAATATGCCAAACCATCACATTATATGTGGTTAGAACTTAGATGCATTACAATATTTATGTGAGAAATTTAACTGTGTACTGTCCACACTCACACCATTTTTAATGCATACATTCAGATTTTAATCTGACAAACTTCACAAAATGAATCATAAGCATCAGATTCCCTCCATGTATATTTGGCACAGGTCTATATTCATCAGCACATGAACCCACTTATGAAACAAACTGATTATTTGTGCGTATGCTGGCTTGATTATTTCCCTTGTCGACAGTCAAACAAAAGTCACCAGATGCTTCAGAGCTTCTGAAATTCTGTGGACTGGTGGTGCATGCAATGTACAAAGAAAAATTTGAATGAGAAGCTTAGCACCTACCTTGTGAGTGTTTGGAGCTGAACTGTAAATTCTTACCATTTTACTTGATCTTCCATTCACAATGCAACACACCACACATATGACTAACATTTTACAGTTGCATGTAAAAATTAAATATCACATTAACTGGTAGCCATTGACTTGAAAACAACAATACAACATATACATGTGTGCAAACAAAAGTGAACAGACAACTGAACATTAAAAGAATCCAAAAACATACACACTCTTCCACACACAAAAACAGAGTAGAACTATTTGGCGCAAGAAATGATTGTGAAGCAGGCGTAGAGGGTATGGAGCTACAACAGTGTACCACCTTTTTTGCACGGCCCCCTACCCTACCCCTTCAGAAATAAAAGAGGACATGAATAAATAAAGATAAAACTTGCATGTCTGTACAATTCAGTTGAAATATGGTCCGACAAATCAGCTGCATTAAAATTACGCACCTTCAAATAATTGCACTTACTTTGGAGAGAGAGAGAGAGAGAGAAAACAACAACAAACAACAGTACACCTGCAGCTATCAGAAACTGTGACCACAGTGAAGCTAAAATGTATGGTACGATTCAGACAAAGAATTCTGTGACCTGCACCATGGTCACATAATTATACCCTCCACTGGGTTTCCTCAAGAGGTGACAAGGGGAAATTTGGAAGCTTGGAGAGTTACACATCAACTGATACCATGCAAACCCATTACTACACTCTGCTTGTCTAAGTGGGCAGAGCTTTCAGGCCAGCAGTCAAACTCAAAGGACAACTGACACAGATCCACAAGCGACCAAATATCTACTGCATTTCATGGTGTGAGAAACTGCCAGCATGAAAACAGTACAGCACATATCCAAGCAGTCAAATCTACCTAGCAGGGTCACACAATAGTATTGTTTCCAAACAGTCTTAAGTTACCTAGCAGGTTCAGACGATGCTATTGTTGCCAAACAGTTGAAGTTACCTAGCAGATTCACACGATGGTATTGTTTCCAAACAGTTGAAGTTACCTAGCGGGTTCACGCAATGATTCAACTTCATGCCTCTTGCAAAGCATAAACCACAGATCATATGTACATATGGCTCACTGTTCTAAACACAACATCCAACACAAATTCTAGATCCCTAACTTCAATAACCAGCAGTGCTAACATAGAAATTTCAGTACAAAAACACTTCAGTCCTTTGTACCATGCAAGTGGTAAACAAGGACACAATGTTTTTTCTCTCTTGTCACACACACCCATACACACGCACACACATCAACAAAATGTACAGTAATGTGCCCTAAACACAGAAGGATGACGGAAATATTGCACTGAAAATGCCGGTGGGTGGATGCAGGATCTGTCCATGCTGTGACTGCGGCGGTGTTCAGGGTGCTGCACACACTCATCAGCAGTTGGAGGCGTTGTTCTCAGCATGCCGTTTACTGCGGGACTCTTTGCTTTCTTTGCTGCAAACACAGATGAAATAATGAAAGCAAAAAAAATTGGCCATGCTCATGCATACGGATGCAAAGAGGTGCTGTTCCCCAACAAGACCCACCTATAAAGTGACCTTAAGAGCCAACAGAACAGCAACTTGTACATAACTCCCTGAAATAAATCAACAGAACAGAAATCAAGGTTCCCTCGGCCAAGGACCAAGAACTACTAAAGGTTCTCTCATTCATGTCTGAAGTCTGTATGTAGCTTTGCATACTTTGTCTGCTGCCATGAACTGTGTGTTCTCTAATTTCTGCCTTTTAAGTTCATTTTTTCTCAACCCTCTACAAACATTTTTTGTTTGATTTGTTGTTGTTGTTGAGTGCTGAGAACAGCAAATAAGATTTTTACTTGTGATCTGGTCACCACTTCCTTTTGCCTTGATATGACCTTCATGGTTGACCTTTCCTGCCCAGCCTGTAAAATTTCTAGGCTAAAAAAATGCATACACACACCTGAAAACATATCTTCTGGTCCTGCATATATAACAAATACATTTTTCATACTGTACATTCTGATGAAAATCTTTCACACAACAGGAAAAAGAGGTTAAGAAGTTCAAATTTATGACTTTCATACAGTACTTTCTTTTCACAAAGGGGAGAGAAAAAAAGAGGCTTAAGAAGTTCAAATTTTGCACTTTCACAGTCATTTTCAAGTTAAATTGTGGCTGTGAAAGGGTTAAACACCCTCTCCCCTGCACTGCCACTGGGGTAATTCCTCTCTACCTCTTGTGATGTCGTGACTTGCGCAGCGCAGTGGTGGAGATCATGGGCTGGAGTTTCTCGCGGAAGTTGTGGTAGTTGCGCTCCAGCTCACGCTGGTATTCACGCTGCTCGTGTGTGATGAGGGACTTGTTCCTGTGCAGGGCGTCGCCACACCTGCACACAGCAAACACACCCATTGGTGAGAACTATCCACTATCATTCAACCAAAGACCTATCATGTAAAATTATGACACATTACATTTTTTAGTACTGAACAAGTCTCACATTGTCAGTGCTCACAGAAATGCGTGTCTTGAAATAATCTGAGTTGTCTGTGTGGCTACAGACATACCACCTTCTAAGCACCAAGGAAAAATTGTTGGCTTAGCAGACAGTTTTTGGAGACCTGTGGTGGAACCAATTACGGCAGTGGCTAGAAGAAAGGTGCTGTCAACCAGTGCCAGGAGTCTGAACGCAGCAGGGAGGCACAGGACTCACTTTTTGAGGAAGTCCTTGAAGCAAAGTCTCAGCTTGTTGTGGTGTCGCGTCGGCACCTGCTTCCCCTCCGCCACCTCTGACAGGAACACCAGCGCCACCTCCAGGGGACCCTGTTTAAGGGGAGAGAATGTGACCCTCAGCACACAAGTGTACATTATTTAAGGAAGAGAATGTAACCCTTGGTACTAAGTGTGCATTACTATCTAGGGAAGAGCATGCAACCCTCAGCACATAGGTGAATATTATTCTGCAAAGAGAATGTCATCCTCAGTACATGTGTGTACATTATTCAGG
>OY757545.1:15403088-15413281 GCA_963584105.1 Alviniconcha strummeri
CCGGCAGCTTGGTGATCATCTGCTCCTTGTAGACAAACTCCTCCCCGTCCAGGTCACCAAACTTGGCGCCGTAGAAACCCACACGGAAATAGGTGCCAAACACTCGCTTGCCCTCCTGGTGCACACAGAAGACACGTGCATGATTTCCTTCACAGCCCCATGAAAAAAGTGACAAAATGGCATGCGCGCTCGCACACACACACATCAAATTATGCAGTAAAGCATTCAGCCACAGAAGATGATGAGATAGTCTGAAGCAAACTACACTTTTTACAAGGAATCTATTTCACTACAGGGATCAATTTTTCAACATCAAACTTGCACCACAGCACCTCTAGTATTGCTAGTAACTTTCCTAGGGCATCGGGGATTACATTCAAGTCGGTCTGACGACAGTGTTGATGAAGACTTCATGCAACTGTTGGCACTGGTGGCCAGCAAGCCAAAGAAGTAAAAACAAAAAAAAACACTGACTTCATCTCAATGGAATTGTTCCTTGTGGGATGACTAAAACATGACCCAACTGAAGTGAACTGAAGCCAACACTGACGTGGCCATAGCCTGACCTGTCTGATGACATTGGTGAAGGCTTCGTGCAGTTTCTGGTGGAGGTGGGCCAACTTCTTGAAGTCGCGGTTGTGTTCATGGATGGGGATCATGATCTTGTACACCTCATTCACTGCCTCAAACAGCCCCGCCTGCAAAAAGTTTGAGAAACCAGGGTACAGGTGTGCCACTGCATGTCAAAGAAATCTACTGATGTGAGTGCTTCACTGTACAATGTGCAAGGATAGGTAGAATGCTGCCTGAGTGTCCTATTGAGGTATTTCAGAAAAATGGGTTTCAGTTTGATGCTTGTAACAAAGTAAGAGATATTTTCTATCATAGTGATGTTACAACTTCGAGTGTTAAAGTGATTGTTCATAGTCTTGCGGGTAATTTAGTATGACTTGTGTATTGTTTTTGTTTGTGTGGTGTGTATGTGTGTGTGGGGGTGTGTGTGCATGCATGCGTGTGTGTGTCTAATATCACCTTGCTGTAAACAGATATAAAATGAAAACATTGACTGAGGGCCAGTCATTCTTTTGTTCTTTCTCATCATGTTCTAACAATAAATGTTACACTTACAGCTCTTTACCCATTCACAATCACTTCTAGAAATGAAATCTGACCACATCTGTGCTAAAAGGAAGCTCTGACATCTGCACTTCTGACAACATCTGTGAAAGGAAGTTCTGACAACATCTGCACTTTGCACAAAGGAAGTTCTGACAACATCTGCACTTTGCACAAAGGAAGTTCTGACAACATCTGCACTTTGCACAAAGGAAGTTCTGACAACATCTGCACTTTGCACAAAGGCAGTTCTGACAACATCTGCACTTTGCACAAAGGCAGTTCTGACAACATCTCCACTTTGCACAAAGGAAGTTCTGACAAAATCTGCACTTTGCACAAAGGAAGTTCTGACAACATCTGCACTTTGCACAAAGGAAATTCTGACAACATCTGCACTTTGCACAAAGGAAGTTCTGACAACATCTGCACTTTGCACAAAGGAAATTCTGACAACATCTGCACTTTGCACAAAGGAAATTCTGACAAAATCTGCACTTTGCACAAAGGAAGTTCTGACAACATCTGCACTTTGCACAAAGGCAGTTCTGACCATGGTGAATGATCCTGCCGCCTGTTCCAGAAGTCCCACCAGGCCGTTCTCAGTGAAGTACTTTCCTGTGCAGATGCCCTCCTCATCCGGTGAGACCACGTCATCAGACACTGCACTCTCCTCCAGCACATTGGGCGTGATTTTCTGAGACATAGGCAGATTCAAGATTTTTTTTTAATTATTTCATCAGAGAAACTAAATTGGACCAAAAAAAATCAAATAAAAAATCAACAGCACAGTGTAACTGACGGCATGAACTTTGGAAAGAGGTGCTGATGACGCACACAGGAATTAGCCAAGGAGCAATATTGAAAACTAAATGAAATCAAATACATGTTGAAACCCATCAACATGTTAATTTCTGTCTGTAAAGCATTTCATGAGGCCTCAGAAGAGAAGGAACATACCCAATTTATTTCACTGATATCACAGCTAACAATAGCCCTCAGTCAGACAGCAAAGAGAATTGCGCCACAAAAGCACAAAGTCCAGGGCAAAAACAAAAGAACAACTCCAACAAAATGCAAGACTAGAGTTATCTGGGATATAAGTGAAGCCTTTGAAACAGAAATTGTCCCATATTTTATGAAAATGCAAATCTGCATGCGTGCATATGGGATGCACACACCAACACCTCCACCCACAATGCACCCACCAAAATGTACACCAACACCTCCACCCACAATGCACCCACCAAAATGTACACCCACACCTCCACCCACAATGCACCCACCAAAATGTACACCAACACGAACATTGTGCCAGACGCACCCCACTGCAGGGTGCCAGCACCCACCTGGAAAGCAACGCAGCCCACCGGCAGGTAGGGCCTGTCTTCAATCATGTTCAGGTACTCCGCCACCAAACCGGCTGCGTGAACCAGACACTGGGCCGCCTCTGCGTGATTTCCTCTCTGCAACACCAGTCAAGCTTTTGTCATGCTGCCATTTTTTTTTTACAAGCACTTGTACATGGCTCAAAATGCATCTCTTCCAAGCTGCCTTTGCCTGAAACTCTGAAATTACTGCTGGGGGTGGGAGGAGGGGACGCAAAACATAGGACTGATGTGAGAGGCTGCTGCTGCTGCCACTTCATCAGCTGGTGTGTGTTGGTGTGTGTGTGTGTGTGTGTGTGTGTGTGTGTGTGTGTGTGTGTGTGTGTGTGTGTGTGTGTGTGTGTGTGTGTGTGTGCGCGCGCATGTGTGTGCGTACGTAGGTTTGAAATTATTCTGTGGTTGGGTGTGTGTGTGTGTGCATGCGTGCGTGTGTGCGTGTATGCATAGGTGTGAAATTATTCTGTGATTAGGTGTGGAATGTTTGAGTGTTGTTGTATACATACTTGTCTTTTTTTGCTGATGTCATAATTTTGTCGTTGATAATCATGAACAGCACTGTGAGCTCATACTTTTTAACAGGGCACTGAGCTATACAAGCTAAAAGTGAGACTCTTGATCTTGAAGATAAGATGTTGCACTGTCTCAGCAGACATTCAAGCAACCTAGGTGCGCACAATGCAACAGGTTAGAGGGAGATAAAAAATAATAGTTTAAAAATGGTAGCAGCCACCTCGCCATGTTTTCCAGCCATGTTCTGCAGCCAGGTGAGGCGGAGGTCCGGGGAGGTCTGGTAGCCCTTGGCGATGCGGTACATCAGGTCCAGCAGCATCTCTGGGTCCTCCTGGAACTCCTTCATCTTCACGGTGTCCGACAGGATCATGTGCAGGTTGAACACCAAGTCACGCACCTGTCCAACACACAGGGGCACCAGACATACAGCTGCGCTGCTACTGCTGCTGCCTGTTTTCTTTACCTAGTTTGAGCACCACCAGGTCTGGACATCACACAGGTACATGTGCAGGTGTGCTGGACTAACTTTTTTCAGTATTTTTCACACTGTGCCCTCTCTTGGGATTTTTCTCCAGCAAACTTTGGGCACCTGGTCTCAGAGGAAAGCCAACCATGGCAGAAGTGTACCAGCAAGTTACTGATCAAGGCTTGAAATAATCACACTGAAATTCCTCTGGGATGGTGGTACTGTGCAATATTGACCTCTCACCTAGTGTTAAGGCCAGACTGTTCTGAAAATGTGGCATAATGCTGACCTCTCACCCAACACTAATGCCAGATACATGGAAGGTGGCATAATGCTGACACCTCATTCAATGCTATTATCTGTTCAGGGAAGGTGGTACAATGTGGACCTCTCACCCAATGCCATTACCTGTTCAGGGAAGGTGGTCTCCTGCAGCTCAATGTCTGCCTCGGCATAGGTCAGGATGGTCTTCAGAGACTTGCGCAGGAACTCCTCATTAAAGTCCTGGTTCTGCCCCACCAGAGAACTGAGGGACATCGTCACCTGCATCTTCACGCGCGCAAAGTTCTGAGGGAAAGAAAATGACAGATATGTCAGAGAATTTGGCGACGGGGCCAAATAGGTTCTCAACTCAATGTTCACCAGCTAGCGTTTTGCAGTGCAGGTTCAAGGTATGATCTGGGCTTATCTCCGTACCTTTTTCCCCTTTTTGGATCAGTGGCAAAGCGGGCTGAATGCCCTCAGATAAGGATGAAAAGCACATGGGACCAATACCTACAAGCTTCTGGCCACACAAGTGAGAAGAAAAAAATAAAAGTGTTGCAGAAGAAGGCCAGAAGTTTACTGTATGAACTATTCCCCGTCACAACACCTAGATAGTAAAGTCTGCCATCTGTGGTATACTGACTGGGGTATACTGAGTAATGTAACATCATGTCAAAGAGTATCTATACAGCATCAACAACTAATGTGAGCCTGAAGCACATAATAATAATAATAATAAATAATTCTTATAAAGCGCTATTCTTTAATACAAAACAGTAGGGTCAACAAAAGCGTACAGAATTAAAAGAACAATGAAAGCCCATTAATCATAGGAACAAATACACACACTGCTACACTTCATCTATTCTCTCTCATCACTGCCAGCATACACACACAAACATGCATGTATGCATGGACACACACACACACACAAACAAATGAGCCATACAGTGATCTATTCAGTGTTTAAAGGAGAAAAGATGGGTTTTGAGGGCCGATTTAAATGATGCTGTGGAAGAAGAGTGTTGGAGAGAGTAAGGTACATTGTTTCAGAATAATGGTGCATGCTGGCTGGAAGACAGTACTTCAAGCACAAAAAGTGGTACGAGCAGATGGAAGATAAAGGAGCACAGCACAGGTGACAAGCGGACTGTGGGTGTGGGTGTTTTACACCCAGTCAACCATTAGTTATATCTAATCATAATAATAATAATGTACATTTATCATGCGCTCATCAACGCCCTGAGCGCTCACATGATACATATTAACCTAAATATGATATTCTATACACATGTAAAGCATAGTCCTACCAAAACAATTTACATAAAGTATTAATTTAAAAAATAAAAAATAATAAAATAATAATAATAATAAACATGCACTACAAACACACACACGCCGCACGCATGCGTGCACACATGACACACACACACTGACTGTAGCAGAAACTGGGTACTGATATTAGTTAGGATGGAAATACTGTGAGAAGAGGAAGGTTTTCAGTTTGGCTTTAAAAGATGACAGGGTGAGCAGTGTCTAAGGTCTTGTGGGAGTGAATTCCAAATGTGGGGTCCAAAGCAAGAGAAAGTGCGGAAGCCATGAGTCTTGCGTTTGTATTGTTGGATTTCCAGCATGCGGGTGTCTGAAGGAGAGCGTAGTGTACGAGATGGAGTGTAGACATGCAGCAGTTCAGAGAGGTAAGCAGGACCAGAACCATTTATAGTACTGAAACACATACAAGCAACTTTATACTTAATACATTCTGAAATGGGAAGCCAGTGTAGTTTTTCCAGGAGAGGTGTTGCGTGGTGATGACGGGGTGCCAAGAGAACAAGTCTTGCAGCAAAGTTCTGAATTTTCTGGAGAGGTTGGATGACAGAATTAGGTGTACCCATAAGGAGACAGTTGCAGTAGTCAAGCCGTGAAAGGATGTAGGAAGTAACAAGAGTCTTGGTTGCATCTTCAGTGAGAAACCTGCGGATTGAACTATTGCGTTTAAGCTCGAAATAAGCAGCTTGGCAGATTTTTATGATGTGCTTCTTCATGGACAGTTTTGAGTCAAGAATGAATCCAAGGTTCCTGGCAGAATCAGAGAAGGGGATGTTGTGATAGCCAAGAGTAATCGAGTCAGGGAGGGGAACAGTAGAAGGTTTCAAGAAAGACGAAAAGGGAAAGAGAAGAGCTTCTGTTTTGTCATCGTTCAGTTTGAGCTGATTTTCCGTCATCCATGTTTTTATGTTGTCTGTGCATGCACTGAGTTCTTTCGTGAGGTTGGTCACTTCATTGAGAGGAGCGGATTTCTGGAGCTGTGTGTCATCTGCAAAAAGCTGATGGTTTACAGAGTGGTTAGCTATGATATCGGAGAGAGGCATAGTGTACAGGACGAAGAGAATGGGCCCCAGTACTGAGCCCTGAGTCTGGGTGAGACACACTCTGTTATCACACAGCGAAACAAAATAGGTGTGACCTCAAGCAGAGGATCACGTGCCTCTGTGTGTTGTAAAGACCACAAGGGTCCCTTCTGTCCTTGTCAAGAGGAGTGCTAACCGTCCCTCCTTTCAGCTGCTGCAGCCCCATCCACATGAGATGAAGCAAACGTTCTGAATGCAAGGGCCTTTCTCATGAGCAGCAAAGAATAATGTGGCATTTCTTTGTTAAAAGAGTGGACAACTGAATCTGGACCTAGACCAGACGTGGGAGTAAGTAAGTAAGTAACTTGGTGTTTCACGCCCAGTCAACCAGTGCAGTTATATCAGGGCGATACACATTTTGTCATCACCGGATGTGGGAAAGAAATGCTTTTCACCACTACCCACATTGCCCAGCTCAAAGTTCTGCCTCATCAGGAGGTACAGGGAGGCAGCAGCCTGGGAGCGCGTGATGCCGATGGGAGAGCTGCAGTGACGCAGCAGACGTAGGCACAGGTCAGCGCACTGCTCCGTCTCCTCCTCAAACAGCAGGTCCAGGAACTGAGGATAGGGTACGATAAACAACTGTTACAGTCATTATTTTTGTATTTTTTAGCAGCAAGTTTTACTTCTGTTTTAACCTCAGACTGTCAAGATTTTATTTCAAAACGACAACCAGGAGAGCGCAGTATTAATCCTAGGCCTAGACTCTTGCTCATCTCTTTATCAGCAGGCAAGCTCTTTCGCGCACAAATAACTGTTGGTAATGTTTCAAGGAATCATTCAAGCTTCATGGATAAATTCCAACAAGAGATAACATTTCATCATTTGAAAACAAGCCTGGGAAGTTTTTCACTTACAACATTCAAATTCAGATTCTTTATTCACCAAGTTTAACAAGTGTCCTGAAAAGCGGTAAGCATACAAGCATGCTGTGAAGGGCAATCTAACACAGATCATGGTGGCCAGGTGCCACTGAACTGGTCTGATTCTGCAGCAGTCTGGTGGTCTGGATCAAAGCCAGTACTGCCCTGGTAAGCTAGCCAAGCACCAGATGCATAAAACACACACACCTTGGTGACAAGGGCGCGCTGGGTGGAGAAGAGATTCTGCAGCACGATGGAGCTCTGGTTCAAGCCCAGCATGTGAAGCAAGACTCGCAGAGCAGAACTGAGCAGTGGCTGCATCAGGTCGGATGCCTGCGCAATCTGAAACAAGCAACCTTGAGATCAGCACTGCCATCCTTGTTTCAAAGACACAAACAGCAAGTATTTGGTTGACTCACTTTCAAATTGGAAAAATATTGATTCCCCCCCCCACCCCCACCCTTTTTGTAGGGCTGGGTAGGCAGTGGATGGGTGGGGCATGAGGAGTGAGTTGTGTGTGTCTCACTGTAAGACAATGGTCTTTTGGGTGGGCAGTGGATGGGTAGGGCATGAGGAGTGAGCTGTGTGTGTCTCACTGTAAGACAATGGTCTTTTGGGTGGGCAGTGGATGGGTAGGGCACGAGGAGTGAGCTGTGACTGTGTGGGTCTCACTGTAAGACAATGGTCCCCACGAGAGGACTGGGGGGGCATTCACCAGTGGATGGGTAGGGCATGAGGAGAGAGTTGCGTGTGTCTCACAGTAACAACATGACAATGGTCCCCATGAGGACTGGGTGGGCAGTGGATGGGTAGGGCATGAGGATAGAGCTGTGTGTCTCACTGTAAGACAATGGTCCCCATGAGGACTGGGTGGGCAGTGGATGGGTAGGGCATGAGGATAGAGCTGTGTGTCTCACTGTAAGACAGTGGTCCCCATGAGGACTGGGTGGGCAGTGGATGGGTAGGGCATGAGGATAGAGCTGTGTGTCTCACTGTAAGACAATGGTCCCCATGAGAGGGCTGGGGATGAGGACTCACAGTGGATGGGTGGAGCGAGCTGTGTGTGGCTCACTGTAACAGTAAGACAATGGCACAGTACCTGGATGATGAGCTCCAGGGTGTCCAGGGCGATGAGAGACACCTCGGCGGCCAGGTTGCCCTCCACCTGCGTCTCCACCTCCTGCTCCTGGGGCTTGGGGCTGCACAGCAACACATCTCTTTCACTCACGGCAAACAGCTTTGTGTTTTTGGCGGCTGTTTCTGTCACACCTCTCTTGTGGATCAATCAGTTTACCCTTTCACTCACGGCAAACAGCTTTGTGTTTTTGGCTGCTGTTTCTGTCACACCTCTCTTGTGGATCAATCAGTTTACCCTTTCACTCACGGCAAACAGCTTTGTGTTTTTGGCTGCTGTTTCTGTCACAGCAGTCTCAGCAACATCAGTTTGCCCTTTCACTCATTGCAAACGGCTTTGTGTTTTTGGGTGCGGTTTCTGTCCCATGAGCAATCTCTGAAAAAAGCCATGCTGTCCAAAAATGCTGGCTTTGAGAACTTTGACTAACATAAAAATTTATGAGGAGCTGAAAGTCATACATGGATGCTGTTTCAACATCAATTTGCCCTTTTACTCACAGCCAACAGTTTTGTATTTCAGGTGCCATTTCTGTCCCACAAGCAATCTCAAGAAAAGGCTGAGGTGTCCAAAAATGCCAGTTTTGAGAACTTTGACTCACATAAGAATTTATGAGGAGCTGGAATTCATACATGGGTGCTGTTTCTGTCCCAAAAGCAATCTCAAGAGAAGGCTGAGCTGTCCCAAAATTCTGGTTTTGAGACCTATGATTCAAGTAGGAATTTGTGAGGAGCTGCAATTCATACAGGAAAGTCATCTAACAGCCTCTAAGCAGCTGTGAACACTTTGCCAATGACATGGCAAGGTGCTGAGGGCTGGGAAAGGGTTAAACAAGCAAGCAAACAAATAAAAAAACTCAAGCAGCCACCCACCCTAAGTGTCAGCAGAAATCTAGTTGTGCGTGCGCCAGACCCACCTGTCCTGAATTTCTGTGGAGAAAGTGTCCAGCAGAAAGCTAGCTGTGTGTGCCCCAGACACACCTGTCCTAAATTTCCATGGAGTTAGTGTCCAGCAGAAAGCTAGCTGTGTGTGTGTGCCAGACCCACATGTCCCGAATTTCCACAGAGTTAAAGTGTTCAGCAAAAAGTAGCTGTGTGTGCGCCAGACCCACCTGTCCTAAATTTCCATGGAGTTAAAGTGTCCAGCAGAAAGCTAGTTGCACGTGTGCCAGACCCACCTGTCCTGAATTTCCATGGAGTGGCGCCACTGCACCTGGTCTTTGCGCCATCGCAGCCGTGACCCCCCTCCTTCCTGAGCCACAAGGGGTGGGGTGCTGCTCCCTGCAGGCAACAGATAGCACTTTTAATTTAAAACACAGGTATGGTGGGGCCACTTTCTCATCATTCAGCCACAGCAGTCACGCTACCCTCAATCCCGAAATTTCTGTTGAACATGATCTACTATACTGCATACATGTTAACTGTAAATATTTATTAACAAGACCTGTTTTGATCAAGAGAACCTGAGAAGTGGTTAACTGTTTATGTTTTCTTTAAGTTCTGTATTTCAACAAAATCTTGACCACTGTGAATGAACTCTCCTGTTTCTCTACTCTTGCCCCCCCCCCCCCCACACACACACACACGCACGCACGCACACACACATACACACACACACACACACACACACACACACACACACACACACACAGACACACACACACACACACATGTGCAACTGTATGCGCACACATACACATACAGAGGAATTGAATATATTTGCATTATATCGATAAATAATCACAGCATCTTCACTTGTAAAAATTGCCCTGATATAACTGTTATGGTTGACTGGGCATTAAAAAGTTGACCAGGCATTATAAATCAATCATAATATTGTATCTACCTATCCAATCATCAAGAATGAAACACAATCATTAAAACAGCAGAATGCATCACAAGCAAAACAGACCAAATGTACACAAACTTTCACCTGACAGTCCGGAGTGCGAGTTCTGTCGTCGACGCATCATCATCTCAGTGCGCGCATTGCCTGTACCCAAAATAGCCTCCTCCAGCTTTGACTTCATGTCCTCTCGCTTTC
>OY757545.1:15413481-15459113 GCA_963584105.1 Alviniconcha strummeri
TGTTGCAGGCAACCCTTTTCACTCTGTAAGTTACTCTCAATCACAATCTGTTTTTAATTCCATGAAAGATAATTTACCCAAAAAATAAAAAAAGCTAAATCATGTAGCAAACATCTTACACACACATAATGCCAAGCCCGTGACCCCATTTCAGTTACATCATACACAGCTCCGATACACGAAACCACATAGTATACTGTGCACAGCAGTCCGTTTTCATGCACGACACTCAACTTCACTAGCGTTTAGAATATGTATCTATCCAATCACCATGCCCTTCAACCAATGAAAAAATGCTGGTTTCTGTCTACGAGTCTTCCAAAGTGCAGAGTTATACAGGCGGTGCCCCGGGCGGAACAAATCCACAACAGGTGCAAATCTGGCTGTCAGTACATTGGGAAGCAGGCAAGGGGGCTACGCTACAGGACAAGTACAGTGCCGTTACAATGTGCAGTTCTCAAGACATACAACCACTGCCACCACTGGCCAACGCCAACAACACCAACAACAACCAGAGACTCGTGTGTGAGTTTGGAATACGAGTACACCGTTGATACATTTGAGATGAAGCTACATTGCATGCTGTTGACTAGCTGCTCCAACAATCGCTCTTAGTTTGAATGTACTGATGCAGAACAGTTTGTGTCAAATATAAACAAATGCGCTCTTTTACGAATACTTATTTGAATGTACTGATGCAGAACAGTTTGTGTCAAAAATAAACATATGCATTCTTCCACGAATACTTATTTTGAATGCACTGATGCAGAACAGTTTGTGTCAAATATAAACATATATGCACTCTTTCACGAATACTTATTTTGAATGCACTGATACAGAACAATTTGTGTCAAACAGAAACATATGCATTCTTCCATGAATACTTTCCTGTTTTCCTTTTGTGTATCACCCTGATATAACCACACTGGTTGACTGGGCATAAAGCACTTACTTCCTTCCTTTTGTGTGTTCTTGTTGAAGAGATATTGCTAGGTGCAGGGGTGCATCAGACTAATGCCCCAATGGATTAAAAGTTAAAAAAACACGACACAACAACAAAAAACCTTGACTGTCAGTGCCACAGCCTGTCTCTAATGCAACACAGTTAGTTCTTGAAATACACATTTACGTCTGATTACTGGCAAATACGCATTTACATCTGATGACTGGCAAACACACATTTACATCTGATTACTGGAAAATACACATTTACATCTGATTACTGGCAAACAAGTTTTTTAATGGTTTACTGGTTATCACATGTAGATGGCCAATGCATTAATATCACACAAAATCATAAAACAAAAAAGAAATGCACTGCATCAAAAGCTCTTCTCTATTTTTTTATTTTTTTTACAGATTAGAAACACTACTAATACTACTCACAAAACAAAAGAAAATTAAAAGCATAAACAGGTTACAGGCCTGACTGGTATCTGAGGGATGTTAACCAGTTAACCACGACTATCTGTTAGACAGAACATGAGCTGGAACAGAGCTGAACCACCAGAACAATAATCATGCCTAGAGGCTGGCAGTGTTTCTGCAGAATAATTCCACTGCGCTCATGTTCTGCCGCTCCCACACACACTGTGACACTCCCACACACTATAGCATTCCTGCACACTATGACACTCCCACACACTATAGCATTCCTGCACACTATGACACTCCTACACACTATAGCATTCCTGCACACTATGACACTCCCACACACTATAGCATTCCTGCACACTATGACACTCCCACACACTATAGCATTCCCGCACACTATGACACTCCCACTCACTATAGCATTCCTGCACACTATGACACTCCCACACACTATAGCATTCCTGCACACTATGACACTCCCATACAGTGATATTCCCACACATTCTGACACTCCCACACACTATAGCATTCCTGCACACTATGACGCTCCCATACACTATAGTATTCCCACACACTATGACGCTCCAACACACTATAGCATTCCCGCACACAGTGACGCTCACACACACTATAGTATTCCTGCACACTATGACACTCCCACACACTACAGCATTCCCGCACAGTATGACGCTCCCACATACTATAGCATTCCCACACACAGTGACGTTCCCATACACTATGACACTCCTACACACTATAGCATTCCAACACTATGACGCTTCCACACACTATAGCATTCCTACACACTATGATGCTCCCACACATTATAGCATTCCCATAAACTATGACGCTCCAACACACTATAGCATTCCCGCACACAGTGACGCTCACACACACTATAGTATTCCTGCACACTATGACACTCCCACACACTACAGCATTCCCGCACAGTATGACGCTCCCACATACTATAGCATTCCCACACACAGTGACGTTCCCATACACTATGACACTCCTACACACTATAGCATTCCAACACTATGACGCTTCCACACACTATAGCATTCCTACACACTATGATGCTCCCACACATTATAGCATTCCCATAAACTATGCCACTCCCACATACTGTGACATTCCCACATGCTGAAACTCTACACACTATGGCATCCCCCCCCCAACACACACAATATGGCATCCCCCTACCCTATGGCACTCCCATGCCTAATGACACTCCCTCACACTATGACACTCCCACACAACAACACTCTCCCACACCCTAACACTCTCCCACACTAAGACACTCCCACACACTGATACTTCACAAACTATGACCCCCCCCCCCACCATATGGCACTCCCATGCCTAATGACACTCCCTCACACTATGACACTCCCACACCATGACACTCTCACACACTATGGCACTTCCACACACTATGGCACTCCCACACACTATGATGCTCCCACAAGCTGGCACTCCCACACAATATGACACTCCCCCCCACACACACTCTGACACTCCCACACCCACACACGGTGACACTTCTACACACTGTGAAATTAATGCACATATTCCTACAGGTCTCTTAAACTCAGCACATCCTTTTTTCTTTCTTTCTTTGTTTCTTTTTTGTTTGAAAAAACAGACATGATGTCAAGACCACCACCCAGTGAACAGGGACAGCAAAGAGGGAAAACTAGCTACCAACTGGAGTCTGAACCAGCCACCATCAGCAGCAGCTAAAAACAACAACTGCACAAAACCAAAGCTGTGCACTCATGTCCCCCTATTAAGAAAACTAAGAGCACATACACAATCCTTGCTAAAATGCTCCTTTCTTCTGTCCTTGGCATTTAAAAATAAATAAAAAATCTCTTATTTTTTCTTATTCTTTTTGCTTTTTCAATGTCTTTTTTTTTTTTTCTTTTTTTTTTTTAATCAACACATGGAGTTAATCCTGCAGAGTGTGGGCTGATTCTGCATGAGCGCTCTGGGTCTCATTCTGTTTCAGATTAGTTTCTTTTTTCAATTTCAGCTTCTCCACAGCTTTTCCTTTCTCATATCCAGTATTACAGCAGTGCCTGAAGCAGTACTGCCTTCAAAGTCTTCCAAGCACTGGGCCAAGAAGTAGGTTTCCTGCCTGCCCTTAGGATACATTGCACAACAGTTGGTGTCTCAAACATCTCTGTGCAAGCAAAGTTTAGATGGCCAATGCAGCCGCCTCTCTGTTGCCATTTACCTAGAGACTAATGCCACACACAAATCCATTCAAGATGCATGCTGTGTGCAATTTTCACTGAAAACAGTATGCCCCATAAAAAATCCATTCCGTGTAAAAAACAAACAACAACAAAAAACATACATGTACAGAGAACTACAACTATTATGCAGACAAGGCGCATATCAGGTAAGTCTCTGAGTATATTTCAGATACAAACCTACCTACATATATAACAGCCCTCTACCAAACACTTACAGTCAATGAGTCATACATCTGTGTTTACATGAAATATACCTTTCCAAATATATGTATCACTTAGACAAGGTTATATACAGACACATGATGGTCCACCATGCTGAAATCATAGCAGAATATACTACTAAAATCACAGACCTTGAAAATGAAGTAACATGATTTTCAAGGCCTGTGCAATATTTTCCTAACCAGGCACTTTTTAACCAATGCAAAGCTCAGGATTCCTCAAAAATGGTACCTAAAGTCTGCATCTCTCAAGAAATGCAGCCACCCAGCATAGACTGTGGACGCCTAATCTGTGTTCATATACTCGGATTTCACTTTACAAAAGTGGAGTTCCAACACCACAAAAACAACAACAGCCTAACACATGCTGAAATCCGCACACCAACACACCGACTTCTCACGACAAACACAGTACCATAATCTAACACCCTGAAAACCCAAAAGCTAACACATGCTGAATATCACACTGGTTTTCAACGTTCTTGACGCAGGCATCTCAATTCCACCAGCCCACCCCCTAATCCCCTAAAGAAAAACAAAATCAGTGAAAGTCTGCATCAAAGAACAGACTCGTCATGTGTTAGAGATGGCACCTGCATCCATTCCCTAATCCCCTAAAGAAAAACAAAATCAGTGAAAGTCTGCATCAAAGAACAGACTCGTCATGTGTTAGAGATGGCACCTGCGTCCATTCCCTAATCCTCTAAAGAAAAAGAAAATCAGTGAAAGTCTGCATCAAAGAACAGACTCGTCATGTGTTAGCGATGGCGCCTGCGTCCATTCCCTGAAGGCCTGAGACTCCTTCTTTAAGACTAAAGAGTAATGTCAACCTCCCGTCTCTCAGAACATGTTTGTTGCAAAAGTCTCATCTCATGCCAGGCGTACGTAGGCGACTGACGGTAAACACACCAACGGAACTTGCTTGAGCGGCAATTTGCGCACAGCAGGTGCATGTGTGCGTGTCGTTTGTCTGTGTCATCACCCTGTGTGGCAGGATGTTACAACAATAAAAGCCTTCGAAAAACATATTTCATATATATATATATGTGTGTTTTTTGTTTGTTTTTGTTTTAGTAACCTTCTGTGGTTAAAAGCAAGTTGCTTAACTGCGTGCAGGAATTGTTACAGTGCAATGTGTGTATAATTTTGTGTGTGTGCGTGCATGTGTGTGTGCATGTGTGTGTATGCATGCATATGTGTGCACGCACTGTCTTGTGCATACATGTGTATCATCTCCCCAATATCCATGCGAGCATACATGTGCATATGTGTGTGTATGCATGCATGCATGTGTGTGTGCGTGAGTGTGCATGCATGTGTTGTGTGTGTGTGCATGCATGGGTGTGTGCGTGTGTGTATATGTGTGTGTGTGTGTGTGTGTGTGTGTGTGCGTGCGTGCATGTGTTTATGTGTGTGTGTGCATGTGTGTGCGTGCATGTTTTGTGTCTTGTGCATACACGTATATCAACACTGGCATAGGTCTCCCCAACCCAAAAACTCCATGTGTACCCTCCCTACCACCCCCACAAGCATACAATCAGCAGTTTTAAAACATTCGCCATTCACTTTCCCGGGACATACACTTCATCAGCCCAAAACCATCTCCATCAGTCTGTGTGGGTAGCAACAGAAAATGACCAAGGCGGTCAACAAGGACAAGGCACCACGACCAAACTGCACTTCTACCTCTCAAACCAGCTCTGCCACCAAGGCACAATAATTGGTATAGTGGTATGCAAAAATACATATATAAAAATAAAAAAGAAGTCACAACTGGTGTAGTAAAGGGAGAGAAATCAGTTACAAGCCACGAGGAAATATGGTGAGGAACACTGGGAAACGAGTAATGAATTGTATGCAATCCTCCTGTATATTCAACCACCTTTCTTTCTTTCTTAGAAAAACAAGCGAGTAACCTTTTCTTTTTTTATCAGTGGAAATGGAACTATGACTATGAGCCAAAAATAAAAGTTATATTCACAATTCAAATTGTTCCAAATCTCAGGGCAGACACAGGAAGTGTACGCCTACCAGACACTCTGCCATAGTCCCAGGAAACTGTTAACTGTAATTTCAGTGTGATGAATACACAGGTGGACTGCCAGTTCCGTTAGATACTTGGTAAGCCAGGCTACACCCCAAGACAGGTTAACGTGTTAGGAAATAAAGGGTTAAAGTCAGTCAGTGTGAGGGTAGACTCGGAACAAAACAAAGACAAGTCAAATGCCACAACTCTAAATTTATGTGAACCACATTTTCTCTCTCAAGAAACAACAACAAACAACTCCTCCCAAAAAAGAGATGTTATTTCTGCATCAGTATCAGACTTGGAGCAGCCAGATGCTGACGTGAAAACCACACTCAGGTCATGAAATTTTGGTACTAACTTACTATGACAAAAAGGTGGCTCACTTACATAAACATTCACTGAGAAATGTTACAAATTCATGGTCAAAACTGGCATTTAGCCCCCCTACCCCTTAAAGAAAAGAAAAAAGTAAATAAACATATTTACAGTGATAAGACCATGTACTGCTCACTTAGAAACAATGCATGCTGCATACACAAACTTTAGCTGAACTATATGCATGTACAATTATTATTCAAAATTAATGTGAAATTTTTATTGCTATTTCTACACAACAATAACCCCATAAAAAATGTTTTTAATCTACTCTCAGTCTGCTACAATTACTGTAATCCTCATGAGACAACTCTCTGACACTGGCACACAGGCATTATGATCAACACACACTTGCAGACAGAAACATGGTCTTTTGTCCAAAGCACCATCAGCTTCAACCTCTACACATGGACACAAGCCATCACTACACCAGTCCAACCCAGTCCTGTCACCCATTAGCACTCTCTCTCTCTCTCTCACACACACAAACACAGTCTCTCACGCAAGCGCGCACGCACACACACACACACACACACAATCTCTCTCCCTCTCACACACACACACTCTCTCTCTTCACACACACACTCTCTCTCTCTCTCTCACACACACTCTCTCTCTTTCACACACACACTCTCTCTCTCTCTTTTTCTCTTCACACACACACCCACACACTCAGACACAAACTCACAGACACATCCACTGACAAACCCAGATACCCACACAGACACACACACTCAGACACCCACTGACTGACACCCCCACTCACAAACACAGACACTGACACACATACAGGTGCAGACAACACCACGTCAACCCAGCACCAACCTTGTACTCAAAGTTGGAGACGCCCAGGTACAGGACCTCCAGGATGCGTCCCAGGCGATTCATGGGCAGGTCGTTCCACCACTGGCGCAGGAACGACTGCTCCGAGTTCTTCAGCACCCACAGGAAGCACATCAGCAGGTTCCGCGTCGCATCAGGGTTGATGGGACTTTTGCGCAGCTGCTAGGGAAAAAAGCGCCAGAAGAAAACAAGGTTAGCTTTCAAATAAATTAAACGGCATCCCTGAAAAAAAGTAAAACTTTCAGTAACACTGAATGAACTGTCACTCAATTTCTATGTAAAATGAGCATTTGCTGAAAACACAAAACAAGCCACAAACGAGTTTGATCAAATTTGCGTTTGTTTAGTTACAGCAGGTTAATGTGTACCATCTCCTATATATTGTAGTGTTGACAGGGAAAAGGTTACCAATACCTAACCACAGTGGGGGGAAACAAAAACAAAAACACCAGGAATCTCTCTGCAGAAAAAGGACAGTGCATGTCCTTCTGTTGCAGGTAACTTGGTTTTTCTGTTGCTGTTGCCTTCACCGCTGTCGTCTGACACCCACCCTTGCAGCATTCTCGTCACTGGACATGTGCGGCACATTGATGCCACGATTGCCGACACTGGAGCCAGCAATTGCCATGGCAACCCGCTGACTGATGCGATCCCCTTCCTCATCCATCCCAAAGCCGCTGCGCAGCTTTCCCTCCAGGCAGGGGTCATGCAGCTGCTGCAGTGTTTCCATGGTGATGCCAATGATGGGTAGGTAGAGTGCCGCCAGACGAGCCTGACATTGACAAATCAAAGAATTCAACATCAAAACCTGATCCTAATGCTATTAGCTTAGACCACCCATCCAATGCTACAAGCAAATGACATATAATCGTACCTGATCCTAATGCTGCTATTTGCTTAGAACAGTCAACACCCATCCTATGTTACAAGCAAATGCCATATAATCGTACCTGATCCTAATGCTGCTATTCACTTAGAACACCCATCCTATGTTACAAGCAAATGCCATATAATCATAGCTACACAGAGTGCAAACAAATGCTACAAGCAGCGGAGTTACACATCCTTTACAGTTTACAGACTCCTGGAGTTTACATTCTGAAGGCCGTGTGCGCAAACTGATATTAAATAATATCCCAAAGACAATGAACACGAACAAACACACAGCTGCATTTTAATGCCTGTTGAATCATCCAACCTTATTAAGACTCCTCAACACTTTCTAAAGCTGCGGTTGAAGACATGGGAAAAGCAAAAGCGTGTGGAGGTGGCGGAAGGTATGGAATCCACAGGAAGGGGAGCAGATGTGAGAAGCAAAAGCGTGTGGAGGTGGCGGAAGGTATGGAATCCACAGGAAGGGGAGCAGATGGGAGAAGCAAAAGCGTGTGGAGGTGGCGGAAGGTATGGAATCCACAGGAAGGGGAGCAGATGGGAGAAGCAAAAGCGTGTGGAGGTGGCGGAAGGTATGGAATCCACAGGAAGGGGAGCAGATGGGAGAAGCAAAAGCGTGTGGAGGTGGCGGAAGGTATGGAATCCACAGGAAGGGGAGCAGATGGGAGAAGCAAAAGCGTGTGGAGGTGGCGGAAGGTATGGAATCCACAGGAAGGGGAGCAGATGGGAGAAGCAAAAGCGTGTGGAGGTGGCGGAAGGTATGGAATCCATAGGAAGGGGAGCAGATGGGAGAAGCAAAAGCGTGTGGAGGTGGCGGAAGGTATGGAATCCATAGGAAGGGGAGCAGATGGGAGAAGCAAAAGCGTGTGGAGGTGGCGGAAGGTATGGAATCCATAGGAAGGGGAGCAGATGGGAGAAGCAAAAGCGTGTGGAGGTGGCGGAAGGTATGGAATCCATAGGAAGGGGAGCAGATGGGAGAAGCAAAAGCGTGTGGAGGTGGCGGAAGGTATGGAATCCATAGGAAGGGGAGCAGATGGGAGAAGCAAAAGCGTGTGGAGGTGGCGGAAGGTATGGAATCCATAGGAAGGGGAGCAGATGGGAGAAGCAAAAGCGTGTGGAGGTGGCGGAAGGTATGGAATCCACAGGAAGGGGAGCAGATGGGAGAAGCAAAAGCGTGTGGAGGTGGCGGAAGGTATGGAATCCATAGGAAGGGGAGCAGATGTTCCCAGGAGTAAAACCAAGTAGTACATGTAGAAAATATTTAATCTTCTGAAGGAGTCGCATCTTGAGAAATCCCATACCCCCTTCCCTGCCATGATGGCACAAAAAAAGTGCTAAATTTGAAAGTTTCAGCCTTTTTTCTTTTCTTTTCCGCACGGGCTTTGAAGAGGATTTCCATCGAAATGCACTGCGCTGAAAGGAGATGTTAAAGGACCGGAAAATATCCTGTTTTTGAGGTGTGTCCGTGCATCTTTCAGCCCGGAAATTTTACAGGCTGGGGCAGTGAAGGGGTTACACTTATCATTTTCCACCAGGAAGGTCACCACCACTTTCCTTCCCCACCCAGACTAATCATTACACAAGTAACGCTCAAGGCAACACCAACTAGACTTCAGTGCAGGTGTGTGCCGGCCTCACCTTGATCTGTGGGTCTGTGTACCGGACGTCAAGGTCGTGGTTATACAGCAGGTTACACAGCACACCGATGGCTCTCTGGTGAACTACGTGGTTGCTGGAAATATACATACAGATCACAGTTAAACTGCATGCCGATAGCTCTCTGGTGAACTGCGTGGCTGCTGAAAACATTCATACAGGTCAATTATACAGCACACCAATGCTCTCCGATGAACTGCTGCATGTCTGCTGAAAGCTTACACACATATCTATATCATGGCTAATGAATCAACAAAAAGTCTTAACAGAGGAGACGTCTCCCTGTAAGGATAGTCCCTTGTTAGTGGTTCCACTAAATTTCTGCTGCTCGTCGCCTACCTGGCATCAAAGGCATTGCTGAGGTCAGACAGAACCAGGCCCACGAGGTAGTGCTGCTGGCGGAACTCTGGCGTCAACTCGAAGAATACACCCTTGTCCGTCAGTGTGCTGGTGGAGGTGTATGAGCTGTCCAACAAATCAACCATTTTGTCTGCATCACTGTGTGCCACAACAGCACTCTGTGTCTGCTTCACAGGCGCCTCAAAATAAACTTTTTAAAACTATTATCTCACAAAGGCAAACATTTTGTCTGTGTCACTGTGTGTCACAACAGCACTCTGTGTCTGCTTCACAGGTGCCTCACAATAAACTGTGTCTGTGTCACTAGCACCCTGCATCTGTTGTGTCTGTCACTGCATGTCACAACAGCACTCTGCATCTGTTGTGTCTGTGTCACTGTGTGTCACTACAGCACTCCGCATCTGTTGTGTCTGTGTCACTGTGTGTCACAACAGCACTCTGCATCCGAGCCACAGGTGCCTCACAATAAACTTTTAAAAACTATTATCTCACAAAGGATGTTTACAATACTGCAGCAGACTTTTCCCAACTAGGCTAAGCACACCCTGCCTAGATACGCAGTAAATATTATTACAGATCCAGATAATGACAGCTTTATGAAAAAAAATCAACAATCTACAAGAACAAGCTAAAAAGGATATCAACACTGACAGCAAGATCCATTTACTTCTGTCTTTCAGTTTCAACAACTTCATAAGGAGCGCAAATGCTCGGTCAACTAGCATTTAAAACAACAACAGCAAAACAAAAACTTTTTTTTTTTAACCCTTCTAAACCTTGAAAATCAGTAAAGATAAAAAAAAAAAAAGTGTACACCCCTAATCCACATAAGCATACACTCACCTGTGAGAGGCTGCACTGCTGATACTGCTGGTGGGAGAGTTCATGCCAGAGGGAGTGAGGGGGGTGCCGAAGGGCAGGTTGAGGGGGAAGAAGTGCTCGTGGCTGCACAGAACCCGTATGAAGTCCAGGCGCAGAAGCAACAGACTGGTGGCGTCTGACAGCTGACACACCTTCAGAGACATCTGCATGGAGCACACACTTTCTATCAACAGGCCATTCTTTAGATAAATCTGAACAGAAACTGACAAAATTTCGTCTTTAGAGCAAAATACTATTCATTGTTTGCTGTGGTTGAATTTACATGGGGAACTCAACAACGCTGCTTTTTTCCTGTACAAAACAGTATACTCTACAGAGCATTTCCATTTTCCAGTGAGAACTTCAATCCAGTTCAAAGAGTCTACATGATTCCTATACAAAACAGTATACTCTATAGAGCATTTTCATTTTCCAGTCTGAACTTCAATCCTATTCAAGGAGTCTACATGCTTCATATAGGGCATTTCTATTTTCCAGTCTGAACTTCAGTCCTGTTCAAGGAGTCGACATGCTCTGGAAATCCCATGTGCACTCCAGTCATATGTCTGGATTCCCCCAATGTTGCCTCTGAAACAGCTAACATTTAACAACTAATGATACTAGTCCACCAGAACTATGCACAGAATTTAACCACTGTATCTTAGACAGCCTAACTAACATGGTATCTCCAATACTGTGTTCCCTCAGCTGCTCAAGTATCCAAGCAAAACTATAGCTGATGAAGCCAGACTTCGGGAATGAGCTATCGGCCCTTTCTATGGCTGCAAGGTCTGCCTGCCATATCCACACACACAAGGAACCCTAGCTTGCCAAGAGCACAGACAGCGAGAAGAGTAGCATGGGTGCAGCACAGACCTTCTTGATGTACTCCTTGATGAGCTGGAAGACAAAGCCGCGGTCCATGAGGGACAGCAGGTCATGCAGGAAGAAGGCCAGGCTGGTGTTCAGGCTCTTGATCAATGGGGGCTCCTGGAAACACAGGAAGACACAGGAAAGTTTTAAGCTGTGTAAATTTAGCTTTGCATAGTCAGAATGCTCTCGCATGCGGGTGCCTCTGTGTGTGTGTGTGTGTGTGTGTGTGTGTGTGTGCGTGCGTATGCACTTACAATAGTCTCTATAGAGAAGATTTTGCGCTTTACAAATACGTTAATTTTTATTTATTATTATTTAAAAAAATCACTCAACAGCTCTTTCCCTCAACAGCTGACATACCTTTCAAATTTACACATGGTCCCTGCCCTGCCATCCTCCCTTCATGCCTAAGACTAAGACAAGAAAGTGATTACTGGGTGCAATCAGAGCAGGTCTGGGCATGAGTCTCCACTCAGCTCAGCTATGCTGAGAAATTTGCACTTATTGTCACTGGACTGAGAGTGAGAGTCTAGACCTTCAGGTGAGGACAGCCTGGTCATCAGCTGTACACTACTGGCAGCTAGAAAGTGCTGGGGATAAAGACCGACCTTGATGTATCTGTCCGTGATGTCTTTGATCAGCATGTTGACCAGAGCCTGGATGTCGTCGATGAAGTGATCCGGAAATCGCATCTGACGAGGAATGCACAGCTTGTCTGTTTGGGCCAGGTGCTCTCCCATGGCCTTCACCTGGGGAAAGAGGTCACAGTGCAATGATAAATGTCCACTTCCGTCACAAAATCAGATGCATGCACACTCTCTAAAATTTTACAAGTGAGTATCAGTGTAAAAAAGCAGTTGGATATAAGCGAAGCACCCCTTTCACTGTTTCACCAGGGTGATAAACAGCTCATCACCAACCTACACCACAGCCCCCTCACAACCGTATGGGTGAAGAGCCAGGAAATGCTGCATTCCGTAGCCAGGAAATGTCAGGTTTTGTGAGCCATTTGCCTAGACAGGTTGGTATGTTTAGGCTGGTATGTTTTCTGAAGCACTGAGGCTTATGCTGATGATGCAAGTGCACCCTGCTTCCGCCCCCCCCCCCCTCCTGCCCCCTGCCCCCCCCCCTCCCAACCACACGACACTGTAAGACAAACCAGCCGCCTACTGACCATGAGTTCAAAGAAGAACCAGGCATTGCTGACGGTCAGTTCCCGCGAGGAGCCACTGGACACCACCCACTGCAGGGCCAGCTCCTCATGAACCAGCTGCAACAACAATCACATGCTAAGCATTATGAAGTGAGGCACACACAGTACAGCAAAAATGTATCTATCAGTCTACTGACATGAGACTGTATGGTAAAGTCTGCTGTGTGTATAGGCATGCAATTTGTTAATTAGTCGGTGCTTTGAGTCCCGTCAACCACAGAGGGTTATATTGGGGCTAAGTATAGGCATGCAAACAGATAACATACGCTCATTAAAGATCCTGTAGACCATGTCAGAGTTCAGTGGATTGTGAAACACCAAAATGACCCGGCATGCACAAAAAGTGTCCGAGCCTTCAAACCGTTTAAGTTGGACACAATACAAAGAAGACAACACATGCCTGTAACACCAAGACCATGTGTGTCCTTGGTTGCATCCAAAGGGCTAGACACAGTCCACCATCCTACCACTGAGGAGAAAGGGGGCTACATTTTACTGCCCAGAACAAGGTCTGAACATGCATCTTCTCAGCCCTGACACTCAAAAGGGGCTACATTTTACTGCCCAGAACAAGGTCTGAACATGCAACTTCTCAGCCCTGACACTATCAAAGGGGGCTACATTTTACTGCCCAGAACAAGGTCTGAACATGCAACTTCTCAGCCTTGACACTATCAAAGGTGGCTACATTTTACTGCCCAGAACAAGGTCTGAACATGTAACTTCTCAGCCCTGACTCTATCAACTTCACCACTTGTACACACCGCCTCCCCAATGGTTTTGCCCTGATATAACAGTAATGGTTGACTGGGTGTAAAATACCAAGCTACTTATTTGCTTGCCCCAATGGTCTAACATGTTTTTATTTTTGGGATTGCAAGTCCTTGCAATCCAGACACTCAACTGCACGTTCCACTACCATTTCACCGCTAAGATGCATGGGTGCATCATGCCATGTCAAGATACTTGTGTGGAAGGGATGACATTAGAAAGGACAGAGTTCAGGAGCCGTGTGAAAGTCAAGGTGGCCGTCCTGGGCTCCAGTCCCTAATAGTAATAAGCCTACAGTTTCAGTGGATGTAAAGCAACACTAAACCAAATGCTGACCTTCTTTCCCCTCACTTTGGTGGAGAAGTTGGCTGCATTGTAGTCATCTCCCTTCATGCTGCCTGTGCGGTCCAGCTGTTTGCCTCCTGCACACACAATAATACGTCAACCGCACACCTAAAACCAAAATAATAACCATAATAGAAAAAAACATAACTTATGTAAGGCTGATGAGTCACCAGGCAGTTTCCCTTTTTTAGGTGACCTGATTTTGGTGACAATCCCATGCCAAGTTTTTTTGTTCTATTTTTGGCATTTCTTTTATAAAAAAGATTAAAAAAAGATTGTTTACTAAAATAGGAAACTGCCTAGTGACTCACCATCCACACATTAGTGATTATCTCCATAATGCTTCGATTACCTAACCTTACTTGGTAAGGTCAGAAGTAAGTAAAGAAAAGTATTCAGTCTGAGATGAAGCCACCAAAATGGGTCTACTACTCAATGGGAGAATTCACTCCAGGGAATCTGCACACTGCACTGTACACTTTTCACAATGGTCTTCAAAGGAACTGAAGACCAGTGCACATTAAGACGAACCACGTGTGGTGTCCACATGAACGTACCAATGTAGGCGAGCACCTCAGCGTCAGGGGAGGTGGGGGTGTTGCCAGCCAGGTCCGGGTTGCTGGTGCTGCGCTGGTAGTTCTGTTTGGACAGCGGGAGGGAGGAGGGACGACCCAGTGTGTTGTAGCCACTAGGACTGCCCAGCTGTGGCACTGACGCTGTCACACACACACACACAGAAATCACTGATGCTGTCACACACACACACACATAACTGATACTGTCACACACACACAAATCACTGATGCTGTCACACACACACACAAATAACTGATACTGTTACACACACACAAATCACTGATGCTGTCACACACAAATCACTGATGCTGTCAAACACACAAATCACTGATGCTGTCACACACAGAAATCACTGACACTGTCACAGACACACACAAATCACTGCTTCTATCACACACACACAAATCATTGACGCCGTCACAGACACACACAAATCACTGCTGCTGTCACACACACACTCAAATCACTGATGCTGTCACACACACACACAAATCACTGTCACTGTCACAGAAACACACAAATCACTGATGCTGTCAAACACACAAATCTCTGATGCTGTCACACACAGAAATCACTGACACTGTCACAGACACACACAAATCACTGCTTCTATCACACACACAAATCATTGACACCGTCACAGACACACACAAATCACTGCTGCTGTCACCCACACACTCAAATCACTGATGCTGTCACACACACACACACAAATCACTGTCACTGTCACAGAAACACACAAATCACTGATGCTGTCACACACCCACACACACAAATCACTGACACTGTCACAGATACACACAAATCACTGATGCTGTCTCTCTCACACACACACACAATCACTGATGCTGTCACACACACAAATCACTGATGCTGTCACACACACACACACACACACACACACACACACACACACACACACACACACACACACACACACACACACACAAATCACTGATGCCATCACAAACACACAAAGAAAAATCCCTGACACTGTCTCACACACACACACAAAATCCCTGACACTGTCACATACAGAAATCACCAACACTGTCACATACAAATCACTGACGCTGTCACATACACACAGAAATCACCAATGCTGTCACATACACACAAATCACTGATGTTGTCAAATACACACAGAAATCACCAATGCTGTCACAAACACACAAATCACTGACACTGTCACATACAGAGAAATCACTGGCGCTGTCACACACACACAAATCACTCATGCTGCCACATGCACACACACTGATGTGTCACATACACACAGCACTCAATCCATTAATCAGTGAGATCAGTCAATGTTTATCAAGTCTATCAAGCCATAAATCAATCACATACACTCAAAGATAAACATAAACACACAGCAATCAATCAGTCTATAAATACATAAATCAATCACATACACAAACACACAGTAATCAGTCCATAAATCCATAAATCAATCACATACACACTCAAACACACAGCAATCAGTCCATAAATCCATCACATACACACTCAAACACACAGCAATCAGTCTATCAATCCATAAATCAATCACATATACACTCAAACAAAGACACACAAACACACAGCAATCAGTCTATCAATCCATAAATCAATCACATATACAGTCAAACACAGACACACACAAACACATAGCAATCAGTCTATCAATCCATAAATCAATCACATACACACTTAAACCCCCCCCCCACACACACACAGAGCAATCAGTCTATCAATCCATAAATCAATCACATACACACTCAAATAAGGACATACACAAACACACAACAATCAGTCTATCAAGCCATAAATCAATCACATACACACTCAAAGACACACACAAACACACAGCAATCAATCCATAAATCAATCACATACACTCAAAGACACACACAAACACACAGCAATCAATCCATAAATCAACCACATACACACTCAAAGACACACACAGCAAGTAATCTGTCTAGCAATCCATAAATCTATCAGCAGGCAGGACGAGCAACCCCACATGTATCCGTATCTGTCAATTAATAGCAAACCAGATATCACATTCCAGCAAAAATGAAGTACACAGTTAAACCAACATTGGTGCAGCAGTCCCTGGTGTGGCAGAGTGCAGCAGTACTGAATGTAGGACGCCAGCACCGAGTTGCGCCCGTTGTGGTCATTCTTGTCCTCCAGAAGTTCATGCACACGCCGCACAATCTGTGCCAATGCCTCAAATGTTGCCTGACCCACGTTCACTGCACACAGAAACACCGAACATCACTGTGTAGGGTCAACTCCTGTACAGACCTGTTTACCCCCCAAATGCACGAGTGTAGTTTGGGTAGTCTAAATGTGTAGTCAGGAGGTACGATGTGTCGTCATAGTGCATCAGTTGAAACTTGACCGATTTATCATTCACACACTCAGATTCTCATTGAGTCATTCTCACTCGAGTCAAAATAACACAGAAACTTAATAAAACAATAAATACAATTATTTTGCTGGAGTGTAAGTGTAGTTTTTTGTTTGTTTTGTTTTTCCCTTTCTCAGTTACAAATTTAGATAAGATTATCAGTTTGTGCAACACACACACTAAGCACATGCACACACACACTCTCTCTCTCTCTCTGTTTCTATGCGCTTGAATTTATATAATTTTGAGAACCTGAGAACACAGCAGCCATGTCAAAAAATAGGATTGCATCAAAAAAGAGGACCGAATCACACTTTTCGCTATCGCATAGCCGAAACGAAGTCATTTGCGTAGCTTGTGTAATGCAAGCGTTGATGTGTAGTTTGGGCTTCAAATGTGTAGTTTTCTATGCCAATTGCGTAGACTAAACAGGTCTGCCCGTATCATGTAAAACAGAAAATCAAATAAAGGAAGTATTCAGTCTCTGGTTCCTGTATCATGTAAAACAGAAAATCACATAAAGGAAGTATTCAGTCTCTGGTTCCCGTATCATGTAAAACAGAAAAGCACATAAGGAAGTATTCAGTCTCTGGTTCCCATATCGTGTAAAACAGAAAATCACATAAAGGAAGTATTCAGTCTCTGGTTCCCGTATCATGTAAAACAGAAAAGCACATAAGGAAGTATTCAGTCTCTGGTTCCTGTATCATGTAAAACAGAAAAGCACATAAGGAAGTATTCAGTCTCTGGTTCCTCCAAACAAACACTATTTTCTTGCTCTCCTTTCTCTCCTTTCAGACTTTTATTTGTGATCTGATTAACTGTGTTTCACCTGGATACAACCCTACATGGTTGACTGGGTGTTAAATGTGTAGAGGAAGTATGAAAAATAAACCACCCACCCCCAACACACACCTTAAGTGGTGGACAATTCAGGATGCCTTTCTAGAAAAAGTGACAGCCATGTCTTAATCATGCCCAGATCCCCTGCCTTAATCATGCCGAGATGTTTGGAGAACACACCTCATCTACTCCACCAACCTTACACAAATTTCAAACACAGCAATAAAGAGAAGCAAGCACTTTGTTCACCTGCTAAAACTATGGCTGCAATTAACAGATGCATATTACCATAATCAAAAATAATTTAAAAAAATGTAAAATTTGGTTTAATGAGTATCCTTACCATGTCTCACAAATGCAAAAATCCATCTGGATCTTGCATTTGTCAGACATGGTAACCTATACAGAATTAAATCAACTTGTTATTTTCCTTCAAAAGCAGGCCATTTCCTCAGGGTGACAGAACCAAGCGCCCAACGTACCGATGTTGCCGCCAATGACAGGGGGCCGAACCATCAGGCTGATCAGCTTGTCCAGGATCAGGTGCAAAAACTGCACCAGCGCCTCCCCGCGGGCATTCACGATGTCCATGATGCTTCGCTTCAGCTCATTCTCAAAGCCGTTCTCGTTCATGCGCGGAGGCAGCTTCTGCTCAAGGACGTAGTTGCACAGGTGCATGAAGCGGTCGATGTGTTCATCCTGAAAAAATGAGGAGCAGTTAGGACTGTCCATGAAATATAATGCAAACAGCGTTGAAGCACAGTCTCAGTTCAGTACGTTGCTAGTACACCAGGCTACAAAACTTCAAAACTGCAAGGTGCGTGCCTGTGGTTCAAGGATGGGCTTTTCTTCCTTTTCTTAACCTGCATTCTTTTTAAGGCTTAGAAGGTGATTCATGAAACTGCCCAGCAGATGAAGTCTTCACCCTTTCCTGCTGTTTCGCCATTCATGTACACTGAATGCAGGTTTACATTTACAGATGCAGCAATTTTGGTACTTTTCTATTTTATTGTTTTCTATGCACTGAAAACATACAGTGGCGTAAACTGAAATGTTTGGCAGCAGTGCAGAAATCAAATGAGCTATCAGCAGACACATAAAAGGTTCAAAAGAATCTGCAAATTTTGGGGGAAATCCCCTCCGTCAAGCCACAAACTGACATTTACAATTAAAAACAAGGAAATCTGAGAGAGAAACTTATCTTTTGTTGTTGTTGTTTCTTTGTCCAGTGCTTGGAAGATTGTTTCAGATTTTTAATTTTTTATCAGCAAATGGTTAAAAAGTTGAAATGCAGTCAATGTACTGTGTCATTTTTTTTATACTTTGACTGCATGCACCCACTAGGCTACGTTCTTTCCAACTGCATCTTTTAAAGGTTTCTGCGCACTCAGCGATAGTGCTGGTTAACTATGTAGGTACACACCACCCTACTTCATCCGTGGAGACACCATTGTGGTTGCACAGGCTTACACACACACACACACACACACACACACACACACACACACACACACACACACACACACACACATCTGAATACATACAAACCTGCAAACACACACACACAGCCACACACAAAGCACACACCTGAGCATGCACAGAGGACACAGCCTTGATGTTGACAGTGAAGACACCTTTGTGGTTGTCCACCCACTTCATGTTGGGCAGCTGAGCCTGGTGCACAGAACAACAGCTTTATTATGAATCACAAATTTTGCACATTACAAAACTATTTCAAATCAGTCAGAACATAAAAGAAGCAATGTTCACAAATAACAAGTACAAAAGGGCCATACATTTTAGAAAATGATCACAACTAGCATTCAGCTTGACAATGCATCCAGAAAGAGAAAAACCAACAAGAAAAACAAAAGCATCCCAAGAATCTCTGATCTCCCTGAGTGACCCATCCCCATCCCATCCACACACAAAAAACAGGTGATTCCCACAACCAGTATATATCCTCCCTCCAGAACTTTGTTACTGGGGATTTAATCAGACAAAAACATCCCTTCTCCCAGCTTTGTTACTGAGGGATTTAACAAACAAGTCCCACAATCATCCCATCTTCGTTACTGGAGAAGTTAAGAAAAAAATTCCCCCTCCCCTCTCCCGAACCTCATTACTAGGGGACTTACCAAAGAACCCCTGCCTCCCACCCTCCACCCCCCATAAAGAAAACACACACACACACACAGACACACGTTTGCACACACACACGCATACACACACACACACATGTACACATGCATGCACGTGCGCACACACACACACATTCACACTAAGCCCCCTTCAGGCTGGCAGGGTAAGAAAGATTCTGCTCCACTCACATCTGGGTGGTACAAGGAGTAGCGGGGAGGCAGTTTCTCCACTGACACAGGCAGGGACAGCTCTCCGGTCAGCAGTCGGCCCTCATGGAACAGGGGCACCCACTGCGGACACAGGCAAACACAGTACAGCAGTCTTTGTTAACACAAACATGATAGCAGTCACAACAGGCACCCACTGTAGACACAGGCAAACACAGCAGTACACTGCTTGTTAACACAAACATGATAGCAGTCACAACAGGTGCCCACTGTAGACACAGGCAAACACAGCAGCACACTGATTGTTAACACAAACATGATAGCAGTCACAACAGGTGCCCACTGTAGACACAGGCAAACACAGCAGCACACTGCTTGTTAACACAAACATGATAGCAGTCACAACAGGCACCCACTGTAGACACAGGCAAACACAGCAGCACACTGCTTGTTAACACAAACATGACAGCAGGCACAACAGGCACCCACTGTAGACACAGGCAAACACAGCAGCACACTGCTTGTTAACACATGATAGCAGGCACAACAGGTGCCCACTGTAGACACAGGCAAACACAGCAGCACACTGCTTGTTAACACAAACATGACAGCAGGCACAACAGGCACCCACTGTAGACACAGGCAAACACAGCAGCACACTGCTTGTTAACACATGATAGCAGGCACAACAGGCGCCCACTGTAGACACAGGCAAACACAGCAGCACACTGCTTGTTAACACATGATAGCAGGCACAACAGGCGCCCACTGTAGACACAGGCAAACACAGCAGCACACTGCTTGTTAACACATGATAGCAGGCACAACAGGTGCCCACTGTAGACACAGGCAAACACAGCAGCACACTGCTTGTTAACACATGATAGCAGGCACAACAGGTGCCCACTGTAGACACAGGCAAACACAGCAGCACACTGCTTGTTAACACATGATAGCAGGCACAACAGGCGCCCACTGTAGACACAGGCAAACACAGCAGCACACTGCTTGTTAACACATGATAGCAGGCACAACAGGTGCCCACTGTAGACACAGGCAAACACAGCAGCACACTGCTTGTTAACACATGATAGCAGGCACAACAGGTGCCCACTGTAGACACAGGCAAACACAGCAGCACACTGCTTGTTAACACATGATAGCAGGCACAACAGGTGCCCACTGTAGACACAGGCAAACACAGCAGCACACTGCTTGTTAACACATGATAGCAGGCACAACAGGTGCCCACTGTAGACACAGGCAAACACAGCAGCACACTGCTTGTTAACACATGATAGCAGGCACAACAGGTGCCCACTGTAGACACAGGCAAACACAGCAGCACACTGCTTGTTAACACATGATAGCAGGCACAACAGGTGCCCACTGTAGACACAGGCAAACACAGCAGCACACTGCTTGTTAAAACATGATAGCAGGCACAACAGGTGCCCACTGTAGACACAGGCAAACACAGCAGCACACTGCTTGTTAAAACATGATAGCAGGCACAACAGGTGCCCACTGTTGACACAGACACAGCAGGTGTTGTGTTCCCAGAGCTTTGTGCGCCCAGCCCCTTGAAGCCAAAATGGCCTAAACAAGTTGAAAGAGACTGCCCCAAACGCATGTGTGTTAACACAGATGCATTAGCAGTCACAACAGGCACCCACTGTTAACACAGGAAAACAAAGCATAACGCTGTTTGCTAACACAGACACATTAGCAGTTACAACAGACACCCACTGCTGACAAACACAGCACAGCGCTGTTTGTTAACAAAGGTCAAGTCAGTTCCTCTGTGATCAAGGTACCCACATTATCAGGAAGAAAAAAGAAAGAAAGGGTCTTCCGCTACGTTGCTGACCTACCCAACTGCTTTGCCTCAAAGGCAGTCAGCTCCTCGGTGATCAAGGTATTTACATTATCATGAACGAAGAAGAAAAGAAAGAAAGACAAGAGCGTTCCACTCCACTGCTGTAGTAACTAGGACGCAACACCTACCGTGTAGCCCACGGGCACCTCAGTGGGGGTGGGTTCGTTCTTCTTCACTTGACAGCTGATGTGGTAGAAGGTGAAGAGCAGGTGATGGGAGGAGGTCAGGCGTGCCGGCAGCTTGATCTTCACCTCCTCATAGAAGTCAGGTGACCTGAAATAAAGCAGCAAACACATTTTTTCCATCATGGAACCAGCATCAGCATCCCCTGGTTAGCTGGTTGCGCATTTTGCAACAGGGGGCTGTCGGTACACTATACAGCTTGCAAGTGTCGGAGAATATTCCTTACACTCAAGGTGGATCCTGAAATCTAACAATCTAACAATCATTTCTTAAAACCTAGTCAACAATGATGGGTGTATCAGGATGGAATCAAAACAAGAAACAAATTTATGTGAAAGTTTCTCAACACCCCCCCCCCGCCACTTGTTTAGCTTTCAGTTTCAGTATGCTGTGTTAGCATGACACTACCTACTGCTAGCTCTGCATCAAGCAAAGCAATCTAAGGTCAGCATGTCTAACCCACTCATGACTGTCAAAAGCTCACACGAAGCACTTACTTGTTGTGGTAGGTGACGGCAGCAAAGGCCTCTCGCGTGAACTCTGGACAACTGGACTTGCCAAAGATCACCTGCACAGCCCAACACCATTATATCATAACCGTCAACTGGGTTTGGGGGACTCCAGAGTCCTGAGCAAAAGAAAATAGCAAAACAGGAACGGAATCCCTCCTGACACTGTTCTGATACGTCTACTGTGGTTATTCTTCACTGCTGCACCACAGGCATGTTAGGTGAGTTCCAAGAGCTTTGTGCATCCAGCGCCTTGAAGCCAACAAAAAATGGCCTCAACAGGTTTAAAGAGACTGCCCCAAACAAAGTAAACCCCCTCCCTGTGTTTCATGTGTTTTTCTGCATAATCTTTTTTTAAATCTGTACTCTTTTTTTTACCCCATGTCAGTTTTATGTTTGTTGACAACATACCATGTAACAAACACCGGACATGGCTGAGGTGAGATGCACACACACTCTGATTTTGTTCTTTTCAAATCCAGGCAAGTCCGAGACACCCAAATTAATGTGCTAATAACTCTTTCAGTTACCACATGAAAAAGGTCAACTCTACACAGACTTTCAACTAACAGTCCCTGACGTTGACAGAAGTGATGCCAAGCACAAATCTGCAATCACTTGCCATTACTCCCATTCAGAAAGATCACTCACAGGCAATGAGGAGCAGTCGTCTTCACCAGACATGAACTGCACGCGCACAGCCAGATTTCGAGCTGAACCTTGTCGGTTGACAAAGTTCAGGGTCCGTGGGTAAACATACAGCAAGTTCCTGTTGAAGAGAAAAGTTGGGCACAAATGCTTGAATCTTTAAAGGCTCGTTGGCAGCGGAGAGGTACATCTGAAGGTAGGACAGGTGGAAAAAGTTAGAAGATGCCAACGAAAGTCAGCACTCAAGTTCCTGCAAAATCTCAGAACTCTTTTATCAACACAGTGGTTACACAGAACTATGAGAACTCTTGTACTGCATCTGGGAGCCATAAAAAACACAAGAGAAATTCCTATTCATCACGATGGCAAGCCAGGAAGTAAATTCCTGCATGCCTGCGCATGGTTCCGAGAGGGCAAATGAATATTTAAAAACATTCTAGCTCTTCTCACAGCCAAGGAAAGGACACTAAAGTTCATCTTACATCAGGAATTTATTCACTATCCTCCAAGCAGTGCCATAATTCAACAACTATAAAACGGAAGAACACGCTGTGCCTCACAGAACATGAAGTTCACAAAAGACAGGTGATGGAACTATGAGGCGGAAGATCAAGGAAAGGAAAAAAGAACAGCATCCCACTGTAATTACCTGTAGATCGTCCAGGGCACATACACCTCACGTGATGGAAACTCCAGGACTTCCTTGATGGGTCGCCCCTTTTCATCAGGGTAGGGGTCAACACGCATCAGTTCGGGAGTCAGGGAATAGCGAATCTCCTCTGGGCAGGGTGAGATGTCCAACTTGAGAGTGGCTGAAAGAGGAATGATGAGCTGGTCAAATTTCATCAAAGATGTGTTGCATCCAGATCTGAACGTCTAAGCGTAGCATGAGAAAAATACTGAATTTCTTCAACAAGCATGCACACATATAACACTGGAAAATATGCGTATGCATGCACATTGATCATTCTAATAAATACCAAAAAATAAGCAAATATGCATAACACTGACAAAAATGAAAACTGAAGTTTGTTTGGAAATATTTGTTTGTTTTGGTAAAAACAAAACAGGAAAAAAACAGAAGTAAACAGACAGTTTCACTTATGCAGTCTGAAGACTATTACACAATACACTAATTGCATAATAATTAAAATCACACCCCTCATTACCATGTCCCAGATAAATTTTGAGCTTTCCAAAAGCCTTTCTCCTGTGTTTATGCTACTATCCACCAACTGGATAATTTGGGTCATTAACCAAATCCCAATCCATATTCTATAAAACAGCAAGCTGTTGTTGTTGACAGTCCTATGAACCTGAATGTTCTCGCACAGAGTTGAATTTGCGCAATACACCAAGGCACGCCAGCTCTCATTTTACCACAGCTGTGGGTGCCAAAGACTCAGTAGCAACAGTTTCTCCCAGAATGACTTGACAACCCCACATCAACATCATCACAACTGTCTGCTGTGCTATTGCAGAAACAACATTCATTGTTGCAACATGCCTGCCATTTTGCCAGGAACAGCAGGTCTGTTTTCAGAGGCCCCCAGGCACAAGCATCCAACAGAAATAGAAAAAGGAGGAGGAGAGAGGACGAGAAGCAGAAAGAGAAGGGAGAGGAGGAGGAGGAGGAAGAAGAGGAGGAGGAGGTAGAGAAGAAGAAGAAAATGACACTCGTGTTTGAACACGATCACGCTGGTGCTGGCTTGCTTACCTGGAATACACTTGACACGTTTGAGGACTGAGGAAGGACGCTTCAAGTCAGCCAAAAACTTGTAGAGATCTTCATCACTCAGCTTCACTCCCTCCTGATACAGATGTATGCCAAGTCATTGCACCACATTTAGCTAACCCTAGCCTCTCCACTCCCTTCCTTAACAACAGTTCAAACGAATGCATACCTGCAGTCATCAACTCAGATATCATTTTTATTATTCTCCTTGATCATCCGTCACAATCTCTCAGCACATTTCTGCCTAAAGATCTGAGGCAAATTGGATGTTGTTTTTGTTCCTATCTGGCGAACAAAATAAGGTCAATAGAATAGATTTGGGGCTGTTTCCAGAATCCTAGCATCATCTTGCGTTCTGCATTGTACGTGCCTCACCTGTCTCGCTGGCAAACTAAAACGTACACCCCCCGAGATCATTCCTCACCTAACATCTCGATGGCAAACTAAAACATACACCCCTGAGATCATTCCTCACCTAACATCTCGCAGGCAAACCAAAACATAACCCTAAAACTGGTACCGACATCCTCTCAAGTTCCACAACAGCACCCACTGACCTGCTTGAAGAAACTGGACACAGTCAGCGTCACTGGTCGGAAGTTGTCGAGATTAGCACCGTACACGTCAGGCGACCAACTGTGGTGCTTCTCATAGCCACTGCGACCCCGATCCACTGAACCACGGCGTCCCAGCAGGCTGTTGTCATCTTTGGAGCGCTTGGAGCGGAATGACTCAAACTGGCCTGAGCTTCCACTTCTTCTGTCTGCAGTCAAACAATCACGTACCACATGAGTACAAAACCGATGTTTAGTTCAATGAACACAGATTTTTTGATAATCTTTTCCATCTGTTACTATATTTGGGTTTCAGACCCAACATTCATCATCATCAGTTTGTACTAAGACTGCCTCCTCTGGCTCAGCTGAAACAGCCACTCAGAAAACAACAGCATCTGATCATTACTCTTCAGCAATAAGTGCCTGGCTTCTTGCTGCTCATAGACTAACAAACCTAGAGCCTGAAGACAACTGATCAGAACTTCTCTTTCACGTGTTCCCAACAACTAGTAGAAAAAAAGTTCCTCTCGGTGACCTGGGCAGCTTGTCCTTACTCCTCCCCTCTGTCATCACCACCGTGGCTACAACAGCAGCTCAGCTCTTTGGCCAGTGTTCAAGGTGGACAGTCAGTCAATACTCCTGGGCACCATGCCCCTGATCTCACCTAGACTAGCAGCCCTGGAGCCTGTGTCCTGAGCAGCATCCATGGTTTTCTCCACAGACGTCTCTCTCTCCATGCTGCCGCCCCCTGTGACGATGTTCATGAGGTAGATGGCGGTCCAGGCGAAGGGCATGCGGTATGCTCCCAGCCGCTCGCAGAACTGCACCGCCTGGGTCCGGTACTTGTCTTCTTTGGTGGACTGGGGGGTAGGGGGAACAAACGGAACAAACAAATTACAAGCTACTTGCAGAAACAGTTTGTTTTCTTCTTCTACTTTGGTCAGCTGTGGAAAAAAAATGATGCAGAATGTATACCTTGCATGTGGCTGGAATGCTGGGATGAGTGGAATGGAAGCAATTCCTCCGAAGTTGGTACAGCTGATGGAGCATTTCAAAAAAGACATCCCCCCCCCCCCCCCAACCAACCAAACAACAACACACACCCAACAACAACAAAGAAAACAAGAGACTGTACATGCTTGCTTGTTGCTGAAAGGGCGTGACTGTAGACACATGCAAATCTGTTAGGAAAACTGTGGCTCTTTCTCCAGGGAAGGCCAAATGCACCAGTCCCATTACTCAGCCTATGTAACATATGAAACTGGTGGAATTTCAACATCCTATTGTCCAAGCATATTTCTATCTAGTGCTATGACCCAGCTGTGGCACAAGGGGCCTCAATTTCAATGTGGGGGCCTCAGTGCCTCAATTTTAATGTGGGAGGCCTCAATGCCTCAAATTTCAATGTGGGGGCCTCAATTTCAATGTGGGAGGGGGGGGGGGGCGCCTCAATTTCAATGTATGGGCCTCAATTTTAATGTGGGGGCCTCAGTGCCTCAATTTCAATGTAGGAGCCTCAATGCCTCAAATTCAACGTGAGGCCTCAATTTCAATGTGGAAAGAACCCCCCAAAATGCTGCTGGTCAAAATGAGAGGAACTGAAGTAGAACAACTACTACTAAAACACCAGGCACAATGCTGATGCAGGACCAAGCCCCTGGTGTGGCAAGGGATTTCTCTCCCAGAGTTAACTCCTAATGCCGACTCTTACAGCACCTGTACAGCCCCTGTGTGCTATCGCATACACCAACATCTGCATGCACGTTAAAAATCCCAAGCACTGGCGACCATACCATTGTTTGGACTTACACAAGAATACAGGAACGGGTAGCACACTACTCTTGCTGCTGCTTGCCCAACCCAAGTAAGGTAACCTGAATTTCCCACAGGTACTAAAAAATATTTTTATTTTTTTTAACCCAGCTGCATGCATGTCACATATACACTGTCTATATTTGTTGTTGTTGTTGTTTTCTGGCAATTACCTTGTCTTCCTTCATGTAGGGCTCTGCACACTCCCCTATGTCTCCTTGCTGAAGCACTTTTTCCAGCTGGAAACAGAGGCATCAAGGTTGTGAACTGAACCACACCCACACCCACACTGACACAAACATATAATCTTCCTTCACACGAAATGCATATTTCTGTCTTTTGAAGTAAATGATTTCTTCAGCTGTCAACAGCAGCATCAAGGCAATTTACATCACACACCCACACCCACATAAGCACCCACCCACCAACTCACACACACTTAACAAGCAGACACATGTTTATTAACATGTAGCTACTAATTTATAACTGTCATTGTTATCATTAGTATAGTTATTACTTCTGGTTGCTGCATAGCAGACCTCTAAAACCCAAAGTCCAATCCATATCACGTAACACTTACATCCACAAATTTGCCACCATAGGAGAAGACCAAATCAAACGGTGACAGCTGTATTATCAATATTCCTTTCTCATGACCTACTCACCCTGACGACCAAAAACACATCAGGTGACGGGTAGGTGATGGAGAATACACAGGCCCGACTAAGCGTGGAGATATCCTGACGTGTTACATGACCAGCAATCATACGCTTTGTCTGCTCTGAGTTCAGATCAAAGTGGAACGTCTCTGAGATCTGAAGAAGAAAAATATTTCTCATAAATCTGACGCAAAAAGAGCTCTTCAGTTGCGTGATAAAGAAAGTATCTCACAGACAATGTGCATGCCAATATACTGGGGAAGGTGGGGGGGGGGGGGAGAAGTGACCCCCCCACCCTTCAAGTAATCAATTAGTAAAGAGTATAGAGTAATAAAACCATGAAATAATGAAATACATCCATTCACCTTCAAAAGCACTATGCAATCTTCCACACACAGTCCTCAAAAGCACTATGCAATCTTCCACACACAGTCCTCAAAAGCACTATGCAATCTTCCACACACAGTCCTCAAAAGCACTATGCAATCTTCCACACACAGTCCTCTAAAGCACTATGCAATCTTCCACACACAGTCCTCTAAAGCACTATGCAATCTTCTGCACACAGTCCTCAAAAGCACTTTGCAATCTTCCGCACACAGTCCTCAAAAGCACTATGCAATCTTCCGCACACAGTCCTCAAAAGCACTATGCAATCTTCCACACACAGTCCTCAAAAGCACTATGCAATCTTCCACACACAGTCCTCAAAAGCACTATGCAATCTTTCACACACAGTTTCCCTCTTCACAGCTACAAGAGTGTAAATATAACATGAAATCTCTTCGAACATTTGGAAGACAATACCAAGAATTAGTTTCAAGCCATACCTTTTTCCTTTCCCGGGAATCATACAGAGCCATGGAGACGAACAGAGGTTCCACATCCATCTCCAACCTGAAACCAGAATCATTGCGTTTGCCAGAATAATCACTTCCAGTCCTGGACTTCATCTCCATTCTAATTTCATGAACTTCTGCCTGACTCAACCCGCCTATTCTCTTTCTGTACAAGTACACTGCAGTCAACTCCCTCTAGCCATTTGCAAAACCCAGACCTTTATCAATTCTGACAATGAACAGAAAATACTAAACATCAGTATTCAGTACTTCCAAAATATACACACTGCAGTTCAAATATAGAATAGCATTTACCCATGTGTCTCAACTTGTAACCATCTCCTTTTATAAAACTTTATAAAAAGAAAACCCAGAAATATTCCTTTTCCCTAAAGGCAAACTGACAGAATGATATTGGCTAATTAGTCATCAGTATAAAAAATAAAAAAAATAAAAAATAATGCTGGCTAGTTACCAGGCACAAATAAATTTGAAAAAGTGAGAACAATAGTGGATACTTACTAACCTGTAATAAAAGAGAAGACGTCTCTTAATATTGCCTAATTACCAGTCATAGAGAAAAAAGAAGTCTGAACAAAACTGGCTAGTTACCACACAGACATAAAGGAAGAAAGAGCAATACTAGTTAGTAAGAGAAAAGAAGTCAGAAAACTACTGCCTAGTTACCAGTCATAAAAGAAAAAGAAGTCTGAACAATACTGGCCAGTTACCATGCATTCATAAAAGAAGAAAGTCCAAGCAATACTGGTTAGTTACCAATCAAAAATGAAAAAAAGAATCTTCATGGTGTTGCTTGCCAGATTAGCACCAAACAAAAGTGAAAGTTCGATGCTGCAAATCCATGCAGCTGATCACAGCAGACTCCAACAAGAGTATGACAACAATCTTACTGCCACAAAGGATGCTCAAGATGCTCACATAATGTTCATTTTTCAAGGTACACCTTTACAACAAAGCCACCCATCAACAAGAAGAAAAAAGAAGACTTGACATAAACAATGCACTCACGAGAGCTGCAGACACTTGACAAGGATGCGATGACCGAAGTGTTCCTTGGGCAGCTCTGCTGGCGCGCGTCTCTCAATGGGCTCCTCCTGAAAGTACAACTTCACACATGTGAAAGGGCACCTGGTGTCAGAGACTGGCAATGCACAGTCTGGCAAATCTGTAGCTTGCTCTATCAGTTCATTTCTCTGTCATCAAAAACATTTTTGATTTTCTCCCCATCATATATATATATATATTATACACAATTCTTTTTATTTTATTTATAATAAATCCATCAAATTAAAATTTGTCTTTTGGGTCACTTGACTTCCAAACTAAAAAGGACAAGTTTACAGTGCAACACATCAACATTACAATCACATTTTTATCTTCCATTTGTATTTTGCATTGTGCTATTGCACCAAATGGGATGTTTCTCGTGGCAAATAAAGCAGTTACTCCCTCTATTTTGCAGTTTGCATTTTCTGCATATACTACTGTTCCAGCTGGGAAGTTCCCTGATGGCAAATAAAGCAGCAGTTTCCTTCTATTTTCCAGTTCTATGTTCATATTCTGTATCTTAATGTACCAGTAAGGATGGTCCCATTGCCTATGAAACAGAACCGCCAGGAAGTGATGCATAAGAGCAGGAATTGAACCGAACGCTACGATTGGTCAGCTGGTAAAATGCGAATGCCAACTGGCTGTGGCACAACCAACACCTCAGAGTCAGACACAAAAAAGGCACACGCGCAACCGGTTGCTGACGAATTTGATGCCCACATGCATGCATGGGATCAAAAATAAATAATTATTGTTTTTCTGAGGGAGAGTGTAGTGATATGATCATGAGCGCAGCAGTGTAGAGCAGTGCCCTTGGGCGTAGCAAACTACAGCCAAAATGTAGTGGTTAGCAGCTCTGCAGATGGGATATGATCTATAGCTCAGTGGTATTGGTACAATCATCCACTGTCTTTGGGGGTACCCACCTCTTCTGACAGAGGGTAGAGGGAAAAGATGGAGTCTTGGCGATTCTGCTGTCGCTGGATCTCATTGTTGCGATCCACTTCATCATAGCTAGCCCGCTCAAAGAGTTTGGGCAGCAGGGCATCTGCCTGCGACTGCTTCAGGTCAAAGATGCTGCTTGCCCAACTGCCACGCGGTGTGTCGTTCATGTGAATCGATTGACGCTTTGTGCCATCCTGATGAAAAAAAAGTTAAACATGCAATACACTTTAAAAAATGCGTAGACAGATTAATGACAAACAGTCTTCAGGTATATTTCCTCTAGCAAATTTTTTAACTTCTCCAAAGAAATGCTCTGTGAAATCTTTCTGTGTTGTATCAAAGCACATGAAGGTCAGCAGCTCAAACACTCAGAAACATGACAGGGAAAACTTTGCTATTAAGCAGTCTCTAAAATCAAAAACAGAACATTAAATAGATTTCTTTCTTTTCTTCCTTAGCCCTGCTGAGTATCAAGTACAGGTGATCCTCAGCCCTGTTATCAAGTACAGGTCATCCTTAGCCCTGCTGAGTAAGGAGTACAGGTCATCCTTAGCCCCATTGAGTATCAAGTACAGGTCTTCCTTAGCCCTGCTGAGTAAGGAATACAGGTCATCCTTAGCCCCACTGAGTATCAAGTATATGTCATCCTTAGCCCTGCTGAGTAAGGAGTACAGGTCATCCTTAGCCCCATTGAGTATCAAGGATGTCATCCTTAGCCCTGCTGAGTAAGGAGTACAGGTCATCCTTAGCCCTGTTGAGTATCAAGTACAGGTCATCCTTAGCCCTGCTAAGAAGTACAGGTCATCCGTAGCCCTGTTGTGCATCAAGTACAGGTTATCCTTAGCCCCATTGTGTATCTCTCTCTCTTTTGCTCTTTACCACAGCCCTTGTCTTCAGATTAGTCTTTACCCTCCCCCCCTCCAACCCCACAACCTTCTCAGCTGTGTGTGTGTATGAGCTGGTGTGCATGTGCTCTTTATTGGCATTGTGTGCGTGCGATCCTGTGTGTGTGCACATGCACGTGTGCGCGATTTTGTGTGCGTGTTTTTGCCATGCTTAGTATAAAAATGTTTGTTAATTTGTGTATGTTTTGTACACTTGTATACTACTGATTTATGGGCATTTGCGCGTTGTATGGTTTCTTTAAGTTGCAAAGCGCTTTAAGTTTCCAAAAGCATTCCGTAAGTTCCCTGTTATTATTATTAAGTACAGGTCATCCTTAAGCCCGTTCTTAACTGGACGAATGTTTGTTCGCCCGAACATACTTCGGACACTTCGACGAACTATGATTCGTTTCTTAATTGAACATTTAGTTCGCCGAATATGGTTCGGACAGTCCAGACTTTACTTCATTCTCAACTGGCTTGTAATGAGATGCAAGCTTCGGCACGAACTTGCAGCAGACGCGCAGCAGACAGCATGATCGAAAATGTAGGCTAAAGTCAAGTCAGTCAAGTCAGTATACTTTAATCATCCCTCACAGGGTAATTCAACTAACTTCTATCTCATTCTGGGTTCACCGAGACAAGGCTGCGCCTTCCACAAGTCAACAAATAAACAAATTCCCTTCGAAGCGAGTGAAGAACCTAGCGACACCGTCATCCATTTTTATTTTTGTTTTTTCTCCATTTACAGGAGAGCTCTGCTCTCAGCCAATCAGAGGCAATGATCGTCCAATAGGGCGAATGTTCCCAGAACATGTTGAGCGAAGGTTTTTGGACCCCGAATATAGCTTGGACGAATACTTCCAACTAGGTTCGCGAAGAAAAGTTGGCCCAATTAAGAACCAACTAGCTTCGCCAAATACTTCCAACTAGGTTCGCGAAGAAACATTCGCCCAATTAAGAACGGGCTTTAGCCTTGTTGAGTATCAAGTACAGGTAGGCACCTTCTCCTGTTCAGGTGGGCTGTCCTCCACATCAATATCATAATCGTGCTGCACCAGTCCATGCTCCGACACCCGCTCTTTGCTGCAGCGACTGGAGCTGTACACCTGGTACCTGAAAACCATAATGTCCATGAACAGCATGCCAGCCATCCAGCAGGGTTTTTATCAGTGTGCTGAGGCATGCTTCTGTCAACCAATGGAAACCAAAGAAACAAACAATACTAAAAACAAATTCCGCTACAGTGCAACATTCCAAATGACCTTTTCAGGACCCTAGCCTGATGGTAAACATAGCTGGAACATCACTTGACAAGGTCACCAACACACACATTTCTTTTACCAACAAAGCGCTCAGTTTGTATAGAAGAAACAGAAAGATGGTGAAAATGTAGACAAGCATGAGTCACTGAAGACTAGCTACACAAACCTCAAAAGAAAGACCACAATTTAGTTTCCACACACTTCAAAAGAAAGAACTCAATTTATTTTCCATAAGCCTCAAAACAAAGACCATGACTTATTTACCACACACCTTAAAAGAAATACCATGAATTTGCTTTCCACAAACCTCAAAACTAAAATCATGATCCCCCCCCCCCACCCCCCACCTTGAAAAGACCACAATTTATTTTCTACAAACCTCAAATCAAAGACCATGACTTATTTTCCACAAACCTCAAAAGAAAAACAGGAAGGAAGTGGGTTTTTTTTATGCCCAGTCAACTATGACAGTTATATCAGACCAATAAACAACAACAAAAGACCATGATTTACATTTCACAAACTCTAAAGAAAGACTATGATTTATTTTCTACAAAAAGCAATAGCAAACCAAATAATGGCACCCCTTGGCTTGCCACCTACATCATATTCCACAGTGCAGAAAAAATGAAGGAAGCTTGTATCACATGCCATGAGTTGTAACCTGTTAAGTTGTATGTAACAGCAGTTGTGGTCTTCAAACACAAGACCTGTGGATTAAAGTTACAACTGTATTACACAAAAAAGTACCAATATTTACATTTCAAATAACGTGTTTCATCCTTGCAGCAAATTTCTCTCAACTGCTGTTTTTTCCTCCTTGGCACTCTCAACAACATACAAAGTGGACAAAACAGATGCAAATAAACATTTCAAGGCTATAAGTTTACCTTCTGTTGACTGTGGTGTAGTCTGAGGTGTACCGCCGCAGGCAGTCACTGATGTGATGGTCATTCTCCGCACTGTCAAATAAACCAATCCACTCACCACAAAATTTGCAAACCCCCCAGATCAAAACACACAAAAGATTCAAAAGAACACTTATTTATTATGACATAGACAACACGTCACACGATGCAAATTTTCAGGAAAATCCCCTTCTTCAGGCAACAAAAGTTTTATGTGTTTGGATCTTATTTTAGAATGCTAGCAGTCATTCTTGTTTCAGATTTTTGCAAAAAAACAAAACAAAGGACAGTAAGTTGTATTCATCAAATCAAAGGACTCCACAAATTCAGAGTACAAGTTAATTCATGGCAAAACATTTGCTCCAAAGTGAACTGTCTCTTCACTCATAACCAGGGGAAAGGGTAGATCTGTCAACAAGCACATTACTGTTCCACAGGCACCCAGTTTTGTGGGAGCACAGCACCTAAGATACATATATAGTTTTGGGGACACAGTACTGAAATTACTGTTTCTGGGGAATAGTATCTCAATTGTTCTTTTGACAAACAGTACTGAGACACACTTCCTAAATTAGTCTTCCTGAGGATATAGTACTCTCTTTTGACAAATAGTACCTAAATTACATTCTCTCTGAGGATACTGTATTATGTGTGGAAGGATGCCTGAACTACCCCTATTTTTGCAGAACAGGAACAAAATTACAGTTTGGGGGGAACAATACCTGAATTATTGGGTTTCCTTCCATTTTAAAACCTAAATTGATCCCTACACACTAAGTTACTAAGCACACAAACTTTCCAAATGTCTACCACCAGCTTAGTTCATGTTCTGTGATTTACCTATACACTATACAGTCTCAGGATTTGCATATAAAGTGAACACACAATTAATCACATGCACAGAACTGACTGACTGAAGTGACTGACTGAACTTTTACTAGTTTTAGCATGGAGCTGCAAGGATAAAGGTTTAGAAAAAAAAATGCCTGTCTTTGAGTTTGATACCAGTATAACTATAACACAACCAGAAAGTACAACGAAACTGAGTTAAAAATCAAAACAAATCAATCACAACAGAATAAAAAGACAATAAAATAATATGTAATTTTTTTCTAAAACACCGCAGGGATGAGTGCGGTGGGGGCGAGCAATAAAATGTAAATGAAAAAAGATTGCAAAACTGGAACCAAATGGAAGTAGCTAAATAAACTCAACCAATTTATTGCAGAATATCTAATAACAGATCACAAATGAAATGAAATAACTTGAATAAGCATACCCTGGCTCTGGTGTAAGCTCTGAAAGGGTGCGGCAGGGCTTGGGTATCTTCTGCACCTCAATGTCATCTTCTGGATACAGGAGAAGGTCCCGGAATGGGTCACGCTCCACCAGGCATTGGTTCTGGATGACAAAGTCTTCATAGTCTGGTGGCTCCACCACATCTGTTAGTGTCAGCTGCAAATACACAAAAAGGTATAACAAGCATACATATATGAAAAATAAAAACACATATATGTACCAGAAACACTTTTATTACAACTATCATTGCTGCTATCATTGTATCAATCATAAAACTGTTCTGGTGGTTATTTTGTTAAATTTTCCTGTTGTTTTGCATACATGTGGCAATATTTCAAGGTACTGTATGTATTCAGTTTATGTTTTCCACACTAGTTTAAGCCACAGCACAGGGTAAACATGTCATAAATTTCCCCTCACACTCTATATGTACCTTTTCTGTTTGTGAAAATGTACCTATACTGATAACAGCAGAGTAAACCAACTATTCTTATCAATGTTGTTCAAGATTATATCATTAGTTTGCGACTTTTATTAGTTTTAAATCTAGTTCTTAAAGTAAGTTAAACTTGTTAAAGCTCATCATTTTTTCTTAAAATTTTGTCTTCTTAAAAATAACAGATAACTGGCAAATCAAACCACTGCTCTTCTAGCTGTTTTTTCCTTCAGTGCTGTCCTTGTGGTGGTGGGGGTGGTGTTAAACTTGAATATAATTAACAACAACAAAATTTCTCAAAATCTGAACTGAAAAAAAGATTTTTAAAAAAAAGAGAGTTAAACCCCAGTATTACCATAGACCCATGACTGACGAAGGACTGTCCACTGATAGTGCGGCATGCTTCATGACTGGAGATACTGCTGGCAGTGCTGCCAGATACCTGCCGCCGTACTTCTGCCGCTTGTTGCCTGAAACAGTTCATTTTGTAAAGCCATCATTTAAAGCCATACAAATCTACTGAAAACCAGCATCTGGATTTGACAATGACATGATGGAAAATTCTGAATGATTCGAGCTATCTGGCACCTTGATGACATCTCGTGGGATGTGGGCAGGGGGTGTGGAGGGAGTGGGGTGGTATTATTCTTTTTATGCATTGAAGTGGTGAGATTCTGCACACATGATCCTGACCATGGTAATATTCTGCTCACACAGTCCTGACTACCAACCCCTGCCCACGGAATGATGGATTGCAACAGACTATCATGTGATGTATGCAGGTGCATCATGTTTCAGTACTGATGCCACCAGTTAGCAGCAGATGAATGTTAAATTCCAGGCTAAGGTTTTAATAACATTTTAGCACTAACGACACTGACCATGAACACCTTTTACATAAACATCACTGCATGCAGGACTTGCAGCACTCTGACAAAGCCCAGTCCTTGACAGGAAGAAGGTAGAAACTGCCTGACTATCCCCCACCCCACTCTCGAGAGTCCCAGGCTCAATGCTTTTACTAATTTGCACAGGCATCTGACAAATAAAAACGCACCAGTTGTGCAACAGAATTAACTTTTCTGTATTCTTTTCTGTCAATTGTCATGATGATGGTTGAAAATAAAGAGCTAGAGGAACTGTGAGATCTAGTCTACACTCTTTAATTTTAAGAAGCTGGCACCATCAACTGAAGGAAGACAGGTCTATCACTCAGAAAACCCAGAGGAGACAAGGGCCTGGGCATTACCATCAACAGTGACCTCTCCTGGTGCACCCATGTTAAGGATGTAGCACTAGCAGCAAGAGGAAACTGGACAGTGGGGTTCCTGTGAAGGAATTTCAGGGAGTGTACCCTAAAACTAAAAGTCAAGTTGGTGACTATACTATAATGATACACCCCACATTAGAGTATGCCTTGGCTGTCTGGTGTCCCCACAAGCACAAGAACGTTTGGTGTCCCCACAAGCACAAGAACATCTAACCACTGGAAAAGGTACAATGCTAAGCAGCCAGGTATGGGACCAACAACTACACAGACAGATCACCAGGCAGTGCTACTCCAGTCCATGCTCAAAAATCTTAAGTGGTCAAGTCTTGAACAATGAAGACAACAGACTTGTCTAGGCTAGGAATGCTGTACAAAATGAACAATGGCCTTGTACTAGTTGTAGGTCACATAAACCCAGCAAGCTTCTTCCACCACTCTGACCCTAGGACCACAGAAGCACAAATATTAGATCTATATAGATTTAAGGACTTGGCAGTAGGCCTCATGCCCTTTTTAGTAATTTTACATCCCTTGTTTAGTTGTTATTGTTTTAATTTTGGTCTGCTTATAATGCATGCTTCAATTTTCCTATTGCATTACTCATCATAATCAAAAACAACAAAAACAAAAACTAATAAATTTGGATCTTTGTCAAGAAGACTTTTAAACTGGTTAATAGATGGTGCTTTTTTAGTACATGTATGCATGGTAAAAGTGAATTCCAGGTTGGTGTAAAACACTGCAACTCTATTGCTAAAGCCAGTAAAGGCAAACTTCCTGGTTTTAGTTTTAGTAAAATGTACATGTATGTTATATATAATTTAATTATATAGTTTGTGCTCAGAATTTCTAGTGCTATCAAGTTTAGTAATACTTTAGTAGTGGTAAAGAAATCTTCAAATTTCAAATCATCAATTTCATTATTTTAAATACTTGGATAAGGTCACCTCTATTATGTCTATATCTTCTATACTTTAAAGTACTAGTGTAGTACTAGTAGGGAGTTTTAATTGCCTCAGCCTTTCTTTATAATCAAGATCTTTTAATGTAGACCTGTATTAACTTGGTGGCTCTTCTCTGAACATATTGCACCAGAAACAGGCACAACACCATGTCCTTTTTCACTCCTTCTTCCTCTGTACAGTCTTGGAACCTCCTCCCCACGACTATTTCTTCAGCCCTTTCACTCGAATCCTACTAGTACTACTAACTAGTACTACTACTACAGTACTAGTACCAGAGACTAGGCCAGAGTCTTCACAACCTGCATACAGTCCCCACTTCTCGATGAATATCAAGATCGTGTATATAGTTTTAACGTTAGATTACCTGTCTTTCTTGTTTTAATAACACCCAGGGCACTGACCGTGACCACCTTTTTAACAAACATCACTGCAGGACTGACTTGCAAAACTGGCAGAGCCCAGTCTTTAACAGGAAGAAGTGTTCTATTCACACAACTTTTATTGAAAGTTTCAAAAAACAAACAAGAAATGATGTAGGCAGGCAAAGCCAAAACACAAATCGTAAATCGCGAAGAAATCTTCAGACGAATCGTCTCAAAAGAATAAACTCTTATGTCTCATGGGGATGGCAGAGACAGCATCGCGCGATTTGGGGATGGGAATTGGATTTCGGAATAGCGGATGCTGGCGCAAAAATAGACGCTTGGTGCCAATCACACAATACTAAATTGAATGTCAGGCGCAATCGCAGAATGTAGTAAAACTTTACGAATTCGTGCACTGAGTTGTCAAAAACTATATCTCTGTGTCAAATGAAAGAAAACAAAACGCCACTTACTTGCTAAGTTTTTGGGCGAACGCTCTCTGTCCGGAGACAGACATTTTCTCCGGCTTGTGCTCTACGTCATCAGTATTGGGCTCGGCTGGATTGCATTAGTCATGAGTATAGTACGCAAATGTGATCAAAAGGCCCATTTCTAAAGCTTGTGTTCTTCTTCTGGCACGCAGCTGCAGTTTGTTTGAAAATACAGCCGTTAAAAACAATAACTACAATACAAAATAAGTTTACAAATGAATATTTTTTTCTGCTGGAAACAAACAAACAAAAAGTTTCGGCTTCCAAGCACTGCCGGACAGGAAAACAAGGTCAAGGTATATAGCTCAACCAAAAACAGACAAGTGGTTCATTTTTCATCGTTTTTGACTGTTTAACTGTGGTTTAAGTGTTGTTTTGTAGCTTCACGTACAATGGGGATAACCATGAAAATTTGCTGTTTTTGTCTTGTCCTAATTTGGAAACTTTTATGTGTTTTAATCTTGTTTTAGAACATTCAGTAGCAGTCATTCTTGTTTTTGTTTAAAAAATAAAATAAAATAAAAATCACGAAAAACCTGACTATAACTGTGTTTCTTGTATTACTTTGTATTTGTAATAGTCTAACTCAGTGCATTTTGATCCAGTGATGTATGTGTGTGCAAACGTGTGCACGTCGTGTGCAAACGGTGTGCACGTCGTGTGCAAACGGTGTGCACGTCGTGTGTGTGTGTGTGTGTGTGTGTGTGTGTGTGTGTGTGTGTGCGTGCGTGCGTGCGTGCGTGCGTGCGTGCGTGCGTGCACTGCATGCATGCGTGTGCGTGTGCGTGCATGCGTGTGTACGTGCGTGCGTGCCGCCCAGGAGTCACAGAGCGCCTGGTTATATATATAAAGATTTTTTTTTTTTTTTAATGCATGCACTCGGCTTTGGCAGTGGTAGCAAGTCTCTGTTATCTATCTGTCCGCTTATAATTGAATATGAGAAATGTGTGGGTTGCAACTTGACTTTCTAATCTATGCAGCCATTCCGAATCAGTCAAAGACTGGTGTGCCTTTGCTCAATTTGTATGTGGCTGGAGAACTGTCAGTGAAAAATGTATCATAGTATAGATGTAGTCCCTTAATTGCAGCTTACATGTTTTGATAAATAACTGTGAAATGTTGCTAGTAAAAGCCGCTTTGTCAGTTTCAAGCATGTCGTCCATGTCAGCTGAAAATTGCTGATTTAGTTTCCTTCGATATTCAGTTGTCACTTGACAGTACGCAATAACTTTGCTCTTGCGCATGAGGGTAGGCCCGGGTGCAGTATGTGAAACCACAGGAAGGAATTATGCAAAGAAAAGTATGAATGGGTGAGTTAAAGTATATTTTGTAATGGATGGATGCATGTTACTGAATAGAAGTTTCACAATCAGTGAAAACTGCACTAAATAAGTAGAGAAAAAGACAAGCAGTTCTATTTAGTGGTGCCAGAACTGTTTCAGTAGTGTCGAAAAACTGAACAGAGTTCACAACTGACGAAACTAACGACAGGTGCTTGCAAGAACTGAATCTTTCTTTGCTGTTGACAACTTTCCACCTTGTATACCTGTAACATTTTTTCTTTTATTTTTCTTCCACAGTATCGGGCGCCTGTGGCTAGTCAACCCGAGCCGCTTCCATTTGTACCGTGCTGCTCGTGCAGCTTTTTCTGAACACGTGATGCCTATAGTCAGTCATAATTGTGGCATGGTGGGGCTGACAGCGGGTCTCCGTGTTGATTTAGACTGAATATTTCGAAGTTTATACAGAAATGGCAAGGCAGCGGTAGCAGTTTTGGCGAGATTTACAGGTGTGTTTTTGTCAGATTTATGTCTTTGTGCAAAAGCGTGTGTTGTATATGCGGACGGGGCGAACCGCGTGTGTTTGTGTCGAGCGAGCTAGGGACAGTCAGTGTGACGCGACATGAGTGTGCCTGTGTGCTTGTCTGCGTGTTTTTGTGGGTTAAATCCCAGGAAAGTACCACAACTGAGCCTGAATAAGTTCAGAGCACCCATAGGCTACCGCGGTTTGGTGCTAGGGTTAAACGTGTCTTGTTTCTTTCGCTCTTTGGGTACCTCCAATGGAGCACGTGCAGAGCATACTCGATCAAGCGGAAGTCGCCGACATCTTACATCACAAAAAAATTGCGGGCAGTGCTGGCCCATCTTGGACACCTGTTCCAGTGCCTGCAGTTTTTGTTTGTTTATTTTGTTTTGTTTCAGCTGTAGCCGTTGATGCAACATAACCGGTCAAAGAAACTGCACAGTCACTGACAATGCAACGGCGGGGCGACTCCACAACTCATTGTGTTTGCTGCGTGAAAAACGAGAAGCCGGAAACTCATAGTGGGTTCACACTATCGCAGAAGTTAATTGCAAATTTCCAAAAGTTTCAGATCATTGTAACTTTTTGAAAAAACAAACGCCAGGATGGCAAAAATATGTGTTTAATCAAGCGTAGAAATGTGCACCCAAGCATGGTGGGTGGGTGGGGGGTGGGGGGGGGGGTATAAATTGGGTCTTCTCACGGGATAATCAGATCCCTACATCTGAGGACATTAAGCAAAAACAGAACGATAATCAGTAACTCCGTCATAGTTCAGGAGCTGTGTGAGAGTTGAGGTGGCCATCCTGGGCACACCTCTCTCTTACCCTCTTTCTCTCCCTCTTCAAGTGTGGTAATGTGTTTGTTGTTGTTGGTTTGTTTGTTTTTATTTTGCTTTGTTATCTGTATTGATGATATATATTTCTATGAGTAGACATAAATACTATCAGGCATATATATATATTATAATACCCAGCAGATATCACTCATGCAAGGTCCTTTAATATACTGATGCATGTACTGTCCACAGTTGTGCTTTTTTCTTTCCTTTTTTCTTTCTTCTCTTTTGTCTTTGCAAGTTTTATTTTCTTCCTTATCTGCTGTGTATTTTCTTTGTTTATGCTGTTGTGAAATGCTTGTTACAGTTTTTGTGAAAAAATGATTTTATTTTATTTTAATGTGAATGGATATTATATGTTAGCTGTGCATGACATTGTAGACTACTAATACTATGTAAATGAATAGTTAGGAAGACAGGCAAGGTGCTCCACACACCTGTGGAAATTTTGAGATTTATTTTGATATATATATAAATGCTAATTAATTGTGATCATTCTTTTCCCATGCATACTGACTTAGAAATTCAGGTTCCCACTTGAAAACCCGGCACAGTCAAATGTTCTTCATTTAAGGCTTGGAGTAGGTCAGAATGTAGCCATGCATGCTTCACCCATTGCCATAAATGATAAATTACTGTCACTCTGCACTCTCGCTTTGTGTCCTAATTATTGTCTTTATGCTGTCACTGGTAGTGTTGCTGATGCTGTTAATATTTTACATCTTTCTCTCTCTTCATTTTTTTCTTTCTGCCCATTAATTTTGTATTTCTTTCTGAGGTGACCATGTGTGGTTAACATTAAAACCCAGTAACTAACTACATTTGTATTTATTTTGCCTGTTGCAGTCCACCATTCTGCACCCCTCCGCCACCCCCCACCTGCCCACCCCACCATTCTTTTTCCATTGTGCATTGCAGAGTGGTATTATGCATACATTTGCACCACAGGAGTTAGTAAGTGGATTAAAATGCCTGCCAACCCAGAGGTTCACCTGGGGATTATGCACCAAAGGAAGGGGTGGGGGTGGAATAAGAGTTTTGAGGCGAAGGCCTGTCTAAGCATGTTTGAAATGAAATTTGTATAATTTTAAAGGGGTAGTACGATTTGTATTGAAGTTTTCATGCTGTCTTAAAAAGGGCTAAAAACTTTCTCTTTTTATTTTTTATTATTTTATTATTACATTATTATTTTATATTTTTTAACATAGAATAAAATGTTTTGTCATGTTCAACACTTTCTAGGTCAGAAGGCATTAGGCTATATTTGGGGGGATGATAAGTTCAATCACATATTTTGTGTGTGTGTGTTTAGTTGCATAGTTACTGTTTAACAGGTACCCGTTTCATGTTTGTATTTATTTCAGGGCTGTCTGCTGGAAGACATGATGCAACCTTGTGGAACCTGTATTGGATGTCCACCTCTGCCTTGAAGAGCAACATTACTCAGTTATGTACATTTTTGTTAACTTTTACGTTTTTTCTTTTTGTTTTGAAAAGGAGAAATTCCCTACATAAAGAAGCCAGCATAGACCTTATGAGAGAAACTCCCAAGAAAAGAAGCCAGCATGGGGTGTGTAAGAGAAACTCTACACGTAAACCAGCACTGGGCATGTAAGAGAAACTCCCCATGTAAACCAGCACTGGGCATGTAAAAGAAACTCCCCATATAATCATAAACCAGCACAGGGGCATGCAAGAGGTACTCCTCGCAAAATTCAGCACAGGGTGTGTAAGACTAAGAGAAACTCCCCATGTAAAGCAGCATGGGACTGTAAGAGAAACTAATTAACTAAGAAGAATTAATTATCATGGAGTGTGGAAGAGAAAGTCATCACTAAAAGGAAACTAGCACAGGGCTCACAAGTTATTTTTTGAATTGCAGTCTTTGAAATCCTCCCTCAAAACTTCTGCTCTCTTGTAGCCCCTGCCACAAACATTTCATGTCTTTCCTTCCTATTCTTCCACCTCCATCAGTGATGTGACTGTGCATGAGGATGTGTGTGTGTGTGTGTGTGTGTGTGTGTGTGTGTGTGTGTGTGTGTGTGTGTGTGTGTGTGCATATCTGTGTGTGTGTGTTCAACAGATCTATTTAGGGACACTTTTATTATAACTTTGTTACTGGTGTGCTGGCATAATTATTGTAATGTAGTCAGGGTTCGCATTAACTGGTAATTTCTGGTATTATACCAGTTAAGGTCAGCATATAAAAGTGATCAACAACAACATATATATTGGTCAGACTGTCAGTGTCAGATGTGATTTGTTTGACCGGTTCTCAACAACAAAAGAAAAGGTTTTAAAGCACAACACAACAAAAGAGTGCGTGTTTTATGTTTGTGCATGCTAGACAGGGAAGGGAGAACTTTGGGTGTTTTCTAGTACTGCTGTAATACTGTATATAGTTGTAGTATGGACAGCTGTGTGTCTGACCGGATACAGTGATTATCTGACTGGTTTCCATGAACCACTTTCAACATCTTACATATGTCACACTGGTTTGAAAACTGTGTATCATAATCACTGGTTTTGGTTTGTTTGTAATCATGATGTAGTGGTCTCTGTTGTATACCCTGTATGATTGTCATGATAATATAAGTGCAGAGGGCTTTCTTGGAAGGTTAGTCTGTACACCAAGATTCTCATGATGATGATTTGTTCTTTATAGTGTTTCTTTTTGTAGCCTGTATGTTCCATTCAGGGATTTATATATATATTTGCACCTTCTGCCCAATTACTGTTTGTTTAGTAGTTTTGGGGGCTTCTTTCTTTAGAAATGTCTTGTATTTTTTCTTTTTCTGGTGTCTTCTTCTTACCAGTTCTTTGTCTTAGTGGTTTTGTTTGTTTGCCTGCAGTGGCATACTGTGGGTGCAGAAATTAAGGTCCTCTATGTTGGGAACCCAGAGCTGTGAAATTTTCTCCCTTTAAAGCCTGGAGTAGATCAAAGTACAGCTATGCATGCTTCTCCGACTGCCAGGAAGGTTTCCATAGTTCTGTCTGATATCTGTCTTCCCAGTCCATTCACCGTGTTTTCACACTATTTGTCATCACAAGCTGTTCGATATAATTGAGTGCCAGTGGAATATAAATATTGGCTCCCAGATGTGTTGTTGTGTGTCATAATAGTGAATTAGACATATACTTGTGATTTGGTTGTTTTAATTTTGTACTGAAATGATGCGCAAAAGAGAACACGCCTATTTGTACCTTTCTTAGTTGTAAATAAGTGAAATGTAAATACTGATGCTGGTTATGTTTGCTGTTGATTGTGTTGTGTCTAGAATTGTGGGCGGCCTTTAAATTTCTTTTTTTTAACTTGCGTTTAGATGACTTATTGTTTTGCCCTGGTATAAAGTAACTGTAAATGTATGGTTCATCCTGAGGTGACCCTGTACGGTTGACGGAATGTAAAAATCCTAGAACCAGCTAACTCCTTTTCAGCATTTTGTAGGACACTTCTTTTTTCTCAACTGCTTTTTGGGGCATGTTCTGCAGACTGCTTTTTCAAGCAATTTCTGCAGATGTGGCAGTGTGATTTCACTCGTCATCAAAACAGGCGGTAAACAGGCTCAAGATCCCCCAGGGTCTCTCCACATCATTGTTTCACTGGTGGAGTGAAGTTCCTTCAAAGGGAGGAATCTGTGGTAATTCACTGTAAGAAAAACTACCTGCTTTACAAAGATACCACTTGTCAGTGTTCTCTGAGTGCTGCTTTTTAGAGCTTCTTGCTAGATCCAAATACAAAAAGGTTCAAACGAAGGCTTATTTATTTTAACAGGGACATACAGTATGCAACTTTTTGGGGAAATCCCCTTTATCAAGCCACAACATGACGCTCGAACAACAGATGAATGGTCAAAAAGGATGAAAAATGAAAGAAATACTTATTTTGCTAGGCCTTCTTCTGTGAAAACTTCATCTTAGTGGTTTTGCTCTTTTCAGCATTTTGTAGGGCTCTGTTCTTCTCAGAGTGGTTTTCATAGGGCTCCTTTCCAGTTTGACTGGTTCATTTTAGGGCTTTTGCTTTGGCCTTCTTCTATGTAGCTATTGTTGTTAGTGTTTTTTGTTC